>NGKH01000059.1:43299-103734 GCA_002162575.1 Sclerotinia glacialis | reverse complement strand
GTTATCAATTAGTTTACCTACATTCTACTTGATCTAGTAACGACTTCACTTCCAAGTGAATCCAATTGATAAAGCCTTAACCTACAACTACCAACCAACGAAACCTCAGGCAGCCGCTGCCACCAGAACAGTATCGTTACAAGGAAGTACAATCCTTTTTAGGGTTCGTCAATTTTTATCGACGATTTATCAAAAACTACTCGAAAATAGCTGCCCCAATAATCGAGATCATTAAGAAGAATCAAAGGGAATTTTGATGGACAAAAACAACATAAACAATATTCGAATGTTTTAAGGAAACATTCGCGGGAGAATTAATTCTTAAAGCTTTTGATCCAGAATTATCAATAATTGTGGAGATAGACTTTTTAGATTATACATTAGGTATAATATTTAGCCAACCAGACTTGAACAAGAAATAGCAATCAATTGTTTACCATTCACACAAACTATTATTAGCTGAACTAAATTACGAAATATACGATAAGGAATTGTTAATAATAATAAATGCTTTTAAGAAATAGAGAATATTCTTGAAAGGATCGAAATATATAATACAAATATATACAGATTATAAGAATTTGGTTTACTTCATTATAACGAAGGAATTAAATCGACGACAAATCCGATGATCAGAAACCATAACCGTTTACAACTTCAGAATTTCATATATTAAAGAAAACGAAAATGCTAGGGCAAATGCTTTCAACCAAAAACCAGAATATTTACAAAATAAGACATACAAATCGCATATAATATTAAAACAAAACAATGATGTTTTAGTTCATAATAAACCATAATTCATTGTTATTTCAAGAATAAATTATAATACTATCAAAGATATTATAAAAACAGAATACACAACAAACATTACAACCAAAAGAATCCTAATTATACCAAATAATCTAGAAAGAGGATTTATTATTAAAGATAAGTTCATTCACTTTCATAATAAACTTTATATACCCTTTAATTTAATTAAGGATTATATTACAAAACAATATAAGCTACCAGCTTATAAACATCAAGGTATTGCAAAAACCTTTGCCAGAATAAAGAAAGAAATATACTTTCCAAAAATGAGGACTATAATTGAGAATATAATTGGGAATTGCAATATTTGTATAAAGAATAAAGCCGTTTGACATACTCTTTATAATCAACTCAAAACCTCCGAACTATTTATTCAACCTTGGAAGTCTATTGCTTGGGATTTTGTAGTAAAACTACTATTATCCAAAGATCCAATTACCTAAAAGAAGTATGATTTTATATTAATGATAATAGACAGATTAACCAAGTTTGCTTATATGATATCATTCTGTGAAACTTGGACAGCAGACAACCTTGCTTATATATTCCTACAAAATATAGTTAATATTCATAATGTATCAAATGAGATTATCTCAAATAGGAACAAATTATTCACATCGAAGTTTTGGTCTACCCTTATAATATTGTTTGGAATCAAAAGAAAGCTTTCAACAACCTTTCATCCATAAACAAATGGTCAAACAGAACGATTAAATTAAACGATGAAAGCTTATCTTTATTGTTACATCAATTACAAACAGGACAATTGGGTTAAATTATTATTTTTAATACAATTTGTATATAATATATCAAAGATAGAAACCATAAAAATAATGCCAGTATATACTAACTTTGAGTTCAACCCATTGATTTACAAATCACCATTGCTGCAAAATATAAATACAGACGAAGCCATAAAAGATATCACAGAAATCAAAAAGCTTCAAGAACAACTCTCTTTGGATTTATAATTCATCGCTTTAAGAATAGCATCATACTATAACGAATCAAGAAGTATAAGACCTATTTTTAAAAAGGAGGATAAAGTTTATCTCATTTGAAGAAATATATAGACAAAACGACCCAACGATAAATTAGACCACAAGAAACTAAGATCATTCAAAATCGACAAGGTGGTAAAACCAATCAATTACAAATTCAAATTACCATACACTATGAATATCCATCCAGTTTTCCATATATCCTTGTTTGAACCAATATCATCAGGAGTGCCAAATATATCATTCACAAAGATTGAACTAATCAATCTTAATGTTATATATGATATTGAAACAATACTAGATTGCAAATACATCAGAAACAAGGTCAAGTATTTGATCAAATGGTTAGATTACCTACATTCGGAAAATATATAGGAACTCAAGAAAGATCTCAACTGTTCTGAGAAGTTACAGACATTCTATTTGAAGTATCCACATCTACCAATAAAGCCTCAAGTTCGGCATCAGATAATGGAGGCAACGAAGGATTGAGGAAATCGAAAGAAAGGGAATTATTAAGGACAAGAATAATAACATCGGCGGTTTCCTTATCTATATACTCTTTTTCCAATTTTTCCTTTTTTTTCATCTCTATTAATTCATCAAGAATCTGCAAACTACAACGAAGCATTTCGGATTTATACTTCAACAGAAAACATTTCTGTTTTCGTAAACACAGAATTTTAACTATAACTTTCTTCTTCTTTTGATTTAATCGTTCCTTTTGTTAGGACAAACTTTCCCAATTACTTTCAGATGAACCTTGAATATCGCATTTCTTACTACTATAAATATATTCGTTACATTGCAAAGAATCAAAAAGCAAAACAATACATTTGTAATCTATATATTTGTATAATAAACATAAAGACATTTCGAAACCTTTTTGTTCAACAAAACGAACAAGACAAATTTGTTCTTTTCTTTTATCAGTAATTGAAGAAGATATAACAAAAAAAGAAAGAAAGTATATAATCATTTAAGAAAAAAGAAAGATATACTAATATAAAACGTTCGGGATTAATACTAAGCTAAGAAAGGGATAATGTTACAAAGGTAATAGTTGACTTATTAGTATAAACTTGGGCCATATACAAACAAAATACGATTCGACAATATTAATATATGATTATAATCATTTAAAGATCATATATATATATATTATCAGAATATACAAACAGGAAAGTTTCAGATATATACAATATCATATAATAGACAGTTTTAGAACGACAATGCTTCAAAAACATTCAGCTATCCCAACTATCCGAAGAAGACGAAAAGCTATATAATCAAGATGGATTTCCTTTGTATAAAACCTTATATTCAAAATCAATCATTTAGTATACTCTATTATTAATTACAAATAACATATTCAAATTGTCATTATTTAAATCCTTGCTTAACACCTAATTATAAACCTACCTCGAAAACCTAGAACACTTCCATGTGATCTAGACGGCTACCCTCGTAACAGGATAAGAATATAAAGATTATAGTTTGGGGAGGCTTTTGTGATATTGGGAGAAGTAAATTATATATTATAAATAGAGATTTCGAAAATAAGAAGTTCGGGTATAATATCAATTCTTATTTTGAGGTTTTTAATAAGGAATTGGTTTCCATTTGGGAGGGTTTGGATGAAAGGTATTAATTTATATAGGATAATGCTTTTATATATCGAATTATTAAGGTATTAGATTGGTTTAAGGTTAGAGGTATTCCTTTGATTGAATTTTGGTTTTTTTATAATCCTGATCTCAATTTTATAAAATATATTTGATGATATCTAAAAGTACAAGTTTTCGAAATGTTTCTCAATATTATACAAAATAAAAGCAAATCAGAATATACTAAACAAAAACTAGAAAATGTATTACAAATAGTTTGGGATATATTAAATGATGATTTATTTATAAAATTAAAAGTTAATATAAAAAATAAAATAAAGATTTATATTATAACAAATAATTGATATACTAAATATTAAACAATTAGATCAAGATATCATTATAAAACTTTTCATTATTAAAACATATATATTTTTCAAAGGTTTGTTTAAATTTCAAATCAAAATATTGAATAATTGATTTAATAATAAAGATTGAATTAATTATAGTTGATAATAAATTCCGGGTAAATTCTGGTGGGCTGATAGGAGTTGATTAGTACTGTAGTTCAACTCATCGGTATATATAATCTATCCATCTCATTCTACATCTTATACCTTATACTTTATTACCTATATCTTATAATATCTCTCTTATATTCTATTCTATTCTATTATAGATAAATGAAACGATATACAAAAGTATAATTTATGAATATATCAATCAATATCCCAAACTGATCATCTCTCTTTCTCTCTCTCTCTCTCTCTCTCTCTCTCTCTCTCTCTCTCTCTTTCCCCATCAATAAGGAATATTTATTTATAGATATAGGAAATTATTGATATAAGAATGAATCGAATGAATAGTCAGGGAGTGAAGGCATTGTAAAACTGTAGGGATCGAATAGTTTCATTGAGGTTGTTGTAAACCACAAAGAGAGAAAAGCTAGCTATGAATGAAGGGAAAGCCCTTTAAATACCCTTTCCCTTAGCTCCTAGCCTAGCTCCATCACATACACCCCCTGACATGAATAGAATGAATAGAATGAATAGAAGTTATAAATTATAAAAATAATATCTGATAATAAAGTTTATATTGAATCTTTTTTTTTTCCCCATCTCTTTTCCTCTTCTCTTTTTATAATTTTCTCAGGCTTCATTATCTCTTTCCTATCTAAAATTTAAATCCTAATTTTAGATCGTCAATCATAAACTATAAATCTCAAACTATCTATCCTCTTCAAATTTCTCCAAATCTTTTATATTCCAATCTTTTAATCCAATTCTCCACCATTTCTTAAATCCCATCTCCCATCTCCCATCCTTCCTTTATAATCTTCCAAATTCCAACCACCAAACCACATACCCCAATCCTAAATTCCAATCCCCTTCAATCCCTCTTCCAACTCTCCACCCCCCTTCCTAATCCACTCATTCCACCCATCCCGTCTACTACCTCCCTTTTGATCCTATTATATACTCTTCTACTCTACTCAACTCTATCCACCCATCCATCCATCCATCCAATCTTCATTCCCAATCCCAACCACCCTCCTCCATCTATCTCTCAACCCTTTCTTAGATTCCCCTCTCATCATCCATCACATTTTTATATATAGAAAAAAACTATCTTCATAATACTCATGATATCATCTCCAAAATCAAACCAGACCAAATCAATCCTTACATTCCTCACAACCAAACCATCTATCTATCCATCAAGAACCTCCCCCCCACTCTCTCTCTCTCTCTCTAAATAACTTCATCAAGCTTTTCTTTCATTTTTTCGTATATCATATATATAAAAGCTACATCACATCACATCATATCATCCTATCATCGAAAAAGTAACAAATTAAAAATACCTACGCTTTTTTTTTTTAACAATTACAACCACTTTCCTCTATATATTGCCTTTTCATGATCATCAAGAGATCATTCTTCCATTCATCCATCAATCTCCATCTACATTCATTCCGTAATGCCCCCCCCCAAAAAAAAGAAACCAATAAAAAAAACTAATAAACGCACTAATATACCCGCAACCTAATTCCCATGCATAGATAAAGCCACCAACGTTCAGAACGAAGAGGGTATTGAATATACAATTGCAAGCAGCGACGCAGAAATGCAAACAGAAAAGGAGTATAGACATTTTAGTACATGATTATTTATCATCCTCATAGCTTGCCTCTCGACTTCTTAATCCCATTTCCTTCCTTTATTCACCATTTCTAACCATTTTTTATTTGATATATATTTATCTCATCCCATTCCCATTTGTAATGGCATATTCCGAAGGGCTTTGTGCACCGCCGTATGGGCTTTGAGAACCATTCTTCTTTGATCGAAGGGTGAGCGGAAATGGATACTCATCTGGGTCTTCCTCCTCACTAGTGAAAGGTTAGCACTGTATCATTTCAAAAGTATATTTGGGGACTTACGGGAGCTTCCATGCAACATAATCTTCCGTGCTCAATCCTTCACGTCCTTCTTGTAGACTGGCAAAATCACCAGGTGTCATCATTCCACTTCTATCTCTTGGAGATCCGGGTACTGAGAATGGGCGTGAGATCTTTTGTTCCACGCCAGGGATGAAATCATCTTCGTCTTCACCATCGAAAGAAGCAGGATAGGCTCTTCTCAATGCAAGTTGTCTTGCCTTGACGTATTCCATGCCCATACGCTTCCAGTCGAGAAGATCGCTCAATCGTTCGGTACGATTTCTCTGGTTGATACGTTGACGTCTGCTCTTGCCGGCGAAATCAAACATGAAGCTGGTCAACTGATTAACCGAATCATCCACACCCTTCATTCTTCTGTCAACGATGTAAATTCCGTAATCCGTCGAGTTTTCAATCAACTCCTCCATGTAACAACCGAAACCTGACAAGTTGGTGGTGATACTTGGAACACCCATGACCGTGCATTCCGCAGGTGTGTAACCCCATGGCTCATAATAGGATGAGAAAACACCCAAATGAGTACCTCTAACGAATTCATCATAGTCCATTGGCAAAACTGGGTTCGCAGAGTTCAAAAATTCTGGGTGGAAAACAACCTTCACACGGTCGGAAGGGTGATTGAACAACTGAACTCTTCTGATCTGGCTCAAAATTGGGTCCTCGGAATCGTTTGCCATGTTATGAGTGACGATTGGCGGGAGGCCATGTCTCTTCATGGCAAACAATCGCCGACGGAGAAGGATGCGATCTTGGCTGGTGATCAAGTCTTTATCATCAGGCATAACTTCACCCTCATGCCATTTGAGGGCACGCTCGAAGATCCTCTTTCCCACACCACGTTCAATAACATCGACTGTGTCACGTAATGACTTGATGACGGCCTGTCCCTTCAAAGCCTCCACAGTCAATGACTGGGTTTGCGCAGGCATAATGATAAAAGCCACAATAGTCATTTTGGATCCCGCAGACTTAAGACGGTGATTCAAACGAGCCAGCGACTCTATGAACATGTCCACACCCTTATTCCTATACTCGTATCGTCCTGCCGTGAAGAAATACAAAGTGTTTTCTGGATCGAAGTCATTGTGCCCATAGAAGTGACCTCTAACGAAATCATGAATCTTTTCCTTTGCCTGCTGATGCAAGTTCTGGAATTCGTGCATTGCCGAGAATTTGGTGACGTTAAGACCGTTGGGGAGCACACCATCTGGCTTTCTCTTCAATAAATGCTCGGATTCGTAGGCAGTGATGTGTGAGACGGTTGTGAAGACATCGCAAGAATGCGTTGCTGCACGTTCTATGCAATATCTGTGGTAAATGCCACGCTTTCCCGCCTCAGCATCAACATCAAACCATTGCAAATTGTTGTAGAAGTCGACGGATCCTGCGCACAGATATCTTCCCAGTAAAGTGGCGTGGGTGGTAAAAATTGTAGTAACATCTATGCGACGCTTTTTGCATAGAGGGAGTGCGACACCCGAGAGCCACTCATGGAAATGCGCGATGACAGCCTTCTCTTTTTCGTGGGCAACAAACTATTGAATTTTTAGCGTTGGAACGTGTTATGCAAGAGATCATGCAATGCATATGCACTAACCTCTCCCAAGAACCATGCAACCAAATAACCGAAGACGACTGCTTCGTTGGTTTCATCATCTCCCGGAGGAGACGGAATACCTGCAGTATTCCACAGGTCGGCTTTCCATTCGTCCAAAAATCTGTAGGCACTCTTGGTGTCGATTAACAAAACTCTTGGGGCACCCTCGATCAACCAGCGGCCATATATCATTTGAATTCCTCTTTCTTCCATAGCCTCTATCGTTGCTGCGAGATGGGGATTCGTAGGTGTCAATGCTTCAACTTCCACTGCGGCCTATCAAGTATTAGCCGTGTTCATAGTCAATATCCGATTGCAGAAAACTAACCGATTGCCTATTGAGGGGACCGATCAGGGTGTATCTATCTCCATACTCGGCTGTCGTTACTGGTGCTTTCGATTTGATGACGGAGTAGATACCACCAACTGGAGGGAAGTAAAAGGTCAGTGATGATTCTGAACATTGTGAGGAGTAAAAGCTTGCGGCTTACCTCGATTTGCAACCTCAGTAGCTATCTCAAAGAGGAAATGGTTCTTGACATCTCGGTTTGTTTTTCCCGACATTTTGATTCAGGTTGCGACAGGTGGTCGCTATGTGAAGCAGAGTTGTTAAAGTGGGGTGGATGGGAGACTGCAGATTTGCAGATTGCAGGTATGAGAGAGTAAAGAATCAAAGTTGAAGATCCAAAAAGTATCTTGTGGAGGAGTCGAATGTTATATGTAAAAGTAATACCACGGCAAATAACAATTGGTTGGATAATTCTGGGGATATTTCTTGTTGTTCTGAGATTCTTCTTGCTTGCAAGTTGATGATGATCAAGGAAAGAAGCTCGGAGCTCCTCTGACGAAATTTATGGAAACGTAGAACTATAAGAGCTTTCCCCACAAGCGCATTAGCGTGAATGTACCGACCATACCATTATATCAATTTGGCTGTACGGATGACCTCTGGTGCCCTCTGATGGATGACCTCTGATGCCGTACAAATCATCCAAAACTAATGAAAACACCTCCATCCTGGGATTAATCCATTGGATAAAGACAATGAAGAAAGATAATAAAATCAATAAAATCAAGAAAACAATCAAACAATGAAACAATGAAACAATCAAAACAATCAAAACAAAAATAAAAATAAAAATAAAAATAAAAATAAAAATAAAAATAAAAATAAAAATAAAAATAAAAATAAAAATAAAAATATGCTTACTTACTTTGTCCGAGGGTGTTTGATTTTCAATTGGTTCCCACTCGTTCTTGAGATTAAGTTGACGAGTAAAATGATATGATTAGATGAATAAGATGATGGATGTTGATGAGCCCGAACCTAGGCAATATACAGAAAAGAAATGATTATTATATATTGATTGTATTGGACAACAAATAAGTGAAGAGTTTTTCACTTGTGGTTGTATTGACTGTACATGTACACGTCGTTGATGAGGGATCAATTGAATCGAATGAAACTGGAAGGAGATGAATAAATTGGATGAGATGAGATGAGATGAGATGAGTTGTGATTGTGATTGTGATGGGATGTTGGAAAATATTTCATCCAGTTTATGCTGTTCGAATTTCGAATTTCCCGGCACAAAGTGATCAAAAGAAAATGGAAGGAAGGTTTGGTTCCAAATGTTGGACAAGTCCAAGCTTTTCCACTTTCGGAATGTGAGCTAAACTATATATGGTATTATTGTGGGCTTACTATGTGGGCTTCGAGAGAAGGAATGGCTTTCATTGGCTACACCCCCGCCGATTTGACAAATTGGGGGGAAACCGGAGGCAGAGAGAGGCACTTCAGTTGGGTTGGTTGTGTGTGTTTCGATGTTTTAAAATCCATGACGCAGCCGGATTTTACTCTGCAAGCGGGCAAGCAAGCAAGTAAGTAAGCAAGCAAGCAATTTGTTGCTATTAGTAGGTAGTAAATAATAAATATAAGATAGTAAATAATAAATACCAAGAACTAAATAGCTATCAAAAAAGATCCATCAATCAAAGCCGATCTATACTAAAAGTAATAATAAAGTAACTTGTAGCCAAGTAAGTAAGTATATGAATTTTTTTAATTTTTTTTTCTTCCCTTTTCCCTTTTCCCTTTTTTCCTTTTTTCCTTCTTAGTAGCAACCAGGATAAAAAGTAGTTTTACCTTGGCTTGAGTTGCTCTCTCGTACTTCCCAATCATCAAAGTTAGGTTGTAACTACTGTTGGACCGGTACATCTATCTATCTACCTACCTACCTACCTACCTACCTACCTACCTACCTACCTACCTATCTACCTATCTACCTACCTAGCCATTCGTGATTTAACCTTTTTCCCATACCCATTCATTACCCATTGCTGCCATACTAACGGCCATAACATATGCGCATGATTTCAAAGATGCTACACAATTTCAAAGATGCCACACACAACCTGCGCAAATCGCACATCTCCACCTAAAGAAGGAAATCATCCCACTTCTCCAAAATCTCCAGATGTCCAATCTCCTCTTTTCCTTTTCCTCCAGAGATGATCCTTTGAAGAGGGGATCCGCTTTAGCTCGGCCACAGACTGTTTGAGCATCTCCGCGTTTTCTATCCACTTCCCAAATATCATATCCACCCATCTTGTTGACCCCGACCAGGAGTTTATGCAGCTAACCGTTGAAAGTCACATGATAACCTCAATTCCATCAATTCCATTTAGTCTTCAGCCTGCAGGGTCTCAATCTTGGTTCCAAGATCGAGCCGGTCTCCTTGGGTAAGACCAAGGACCCATGGATCTTTCAAAGCTTCATCGGTTATCCCGCAATGTTTGGATGGTGAATGAGAGTGAAGAAGTTTTTTTTAGAGAATGCTTTTTACCGTACATCCTCAAAATTGTCTTCAGTTCCTATCGTTTCCGAACCGCTCACCCATCCTTATCACAATTCTTACAGCCCAACAATAAACCCCTAGCAAGTTTAGGCGCTGTTCGTTGAGAACAACTCAAAATGGCTGAGAAACAACACAAACAAACACTGCCCTCGGCAGAAATTGCAAAATAAATTAGAAAAATCGTCCAAATATCCTTCCGCTTCATGGAACAGCATAAGAAGTATCCGAGTCACCCTTGTTAAGCCTTTCATCTATGCTTTGACGCTGCTAAGCGCCTCTATCAGCGAGAGTTATTACGAAGATCAAAGGCATGTCAGAAAGGCAGGTCAGAATGGCATGCATATATAAATGTGCCTTAAAGCTACCTTCGACCAATCGCTCCCATATTGGGCATTGAGACATACGTTTTTTCTCGGTGAAATACTTCTTGTCGATCCAAAATAGTCTGTGATGTTACTGATGTACGTTTTTTTGGAAGTGGCCATGTATTGGTTGGCGATGCAGATGTATTGATACCGATATTAAATTTGGTTACCGCTCGCTGCGCAAGTACCATATGATGGAAAGTTGGGATCTTTAGGCAGTCAAGTACCTGCATTTAGGTACCGCCCAAAACCTTTGACTCGGTGCCTTCAATGAAGAATAGGCAAACTCGTGGGGGATTTGTTTTCCAACGGATGCTTTGGTTGGCAAGTAATTCTTCTTCTATTGAAATCTTGAGATTCTGAAGGATGCCTAGGAAACATGAGGCGGGGCAATTTTCATTCTACAGCCAGAATTTGAAATATGGTTTAGACGAGCGGGAATGTCATCCGAAAATCCGAAATCACATCAATTCCTTTACGACAATGAATGTAGTTGAGGTATTTCTTTGCCTGAATACGAGAAGTTATTGCGTTTTAAGTCTCTCGACCTATCTCATCTACCTATCTCCTCCAACCTTGGAGTTATCGAATCTTGTCTTGTTCAATCTTCATGTTGTTGGTGAATATTCACCAACAATCGCTTTTCCTACATCACAAATGCAATACAAACCTCTTTCCCTTCGAGTTATCTCGAGTGCTATAAATAATTATCGTTTTATTTAGGTAAAATTTGCGCTTCCATTCATTTGGGAGGGATTTTCTTTGTATCAACAGTCTATCTCTGTCGTACTGGCTGGCAACAAAGAATTTTTTTTGCATCCGCCTTCGTTGTTGATACCACCAAAATCACATTATTTTTTACTCACTCATACATCATTACATCACATTCTATTCATACATCTTCGAGAATGAATTATTTGTTTAAATCCAAAAAAAAAAAATTTAAAAATTTTTCGGGGGTTTTAATTGTTACCAAATTTCCATGGATTTATTTTTCTCTGCAAAGAGAGTATACATCACCAGGATGTAAACTACGGCTTTCCCTATTTGAACATGTGAAAATTATGGAGAAAAGAATCTACTCAACATCAAAACTAGTTTCAGAATCAGAATGCAGCCACAAGTTCTCACGAATCGTGTCGAATAACCTAGAGGAACTCTCCTTTGATTTAGGCACAACGGTTGTTGAATCTTGAGAGAGTAAGGATTCGGTGATTCGTTGTTCTGGATTTATTGGTGGTTCTTGTTTTCGTAATTGGCAGAGATTCTCGAGTTTGGCAAATGCTTTTTCGAGTTCAGCAAGTGCTTCCTCTGCTTTTTCTTCTTCCTCAGAGTTTTGTGCTTGATAGGCACACTCATGACAATTACAATATGCACCTTCACCCAGGGCTTCGTGCCAAAAATCCATGCAGGAAGAGCAAATACACCACATATTAAAGTCATGCGCCTTCAACTGCCTACCTGTGGATCGAGTTTTTCTATATTGAATGCAATGGTTGCACCAACATCTCCTTTCTTCAGTGTCGTGGAACCAATGAGGTACCAAACTGAAATATTTCGGTCGTTCAGTGTCGCAGCGGTAAATTTCGGCTTGGCGAGTTGGGTGTAAAAGGGGTGCAAGTTCGTAGTCGATAATCAATTCCTCAAAGTTCATCGTTTCAAACCCTGCGAATCTGTTTTCGGCTTGAACATCCATAGGTGGAGAAACTTCGTTTCGTGCGTTTTGTGGGGAAATCTTGAGCGAGGGGACTTCAGTTCGAGTCTTTCGACGAGGCGCCTCGGAAATTATTGGTGTATTTTCTTGGGCATTTTTTTCCAAATCGTTGTTGTCAGCGAAAGTGAAGCAAGTTTGGCGAATGCGCGAGGGAATTCCAGCTCGAGCGTCTCTTCTATGGAAAGCTTGAGAATCGTTGGTTCTTGAAAGAGCTCCGCGAAGTTGGATATAAGATCCTGGTGGATAATCTGGGCATTCGCTTAGAGAGTTCTGTTGCTCGCTATCTCCTGCTTGACTGTATAGTTCTTGTCTTGATCTCTCTTCTCCTTTTTGTTGTTCTCTTTCCTCTTCTTTGAGCTGTTGGATTCGTGGATGAAGATGTGTACTTGCTGCTTCGTAATTCCACGATTGGGTGGAATCAACAACATTGGTTCGTTCTTCTTTGATCTCACGAATTCTGCGACTGAGATACTCCTCGTTGAAACCTTCATCATCTGCGTCATAAATGTCTTGCGGAATTAGTTTACCCCCCTTTTCCGGAGCTTCGAGAATGTCTGCAGATTCGTTCAGAGGTACGTTCGAAAAGTCCCCAGTTGGGAGTTCGGTCATATTGTTGAAATCCAAGCCGGTCCAGGATGTCATCTTGGAGTCGGTTATTCACGTGTCTTCTCGTATCAATAAACTGTAATAAAAATATGATGATATTTATAGAAGTCTAGCTTACTATGAATACCTAGCTCATCAGCGATGGTTTGATTGTGAGGGAGTTTCTCTCATATGAAAATTACGCAGCATTTATACTCCTTCACGAACAATTGTTCAGTAATTCCTGAACAATATACATCTATATATAAAGACCACTATGCTACACACATACAGATAATTCAATTTTTCAGCCTTATCACACTAACATCGTGTTTTTTGTCGGGAAATGGGCTACACAGAAAGAATCTTGGAACGACTCATGAAAGAAAGAAAGAAAGAAAGAAAGGAAAGAAATTCTCAAAGAACTGGGACGATTGATGGTCTCGGTTATTGTTCTCTCGCGATGAACAATCACCTAGAACAACAAGTTCACAATGAATTTGTTGATTTCTTTCATTTCTTTCCTATAAAGAGATTCTTGTTCTTTGTTGTAGGACAGGTACATATAGTCCAATCAGCACGGAAGTTAAATTCTTTCATTCTTCTTCATCTCACACATATTGTTTCAATACCATCAACTATCAACCTCTTAACAACTATCCAGATAAAAACTCATACGATCATCTAGATATTAGGTAGGTGTATTATTCACATAATTTCACATCGACACATACTACAAACACATTGATACATACTACAAACACACCGATACATACTACAAAAGAACATTTCATATACGCCAATCATAACTCTTATTCATTGACATTGGCGCAGGTCGCATATTCAATCACTTTCATACAAGCAAAAGATAGAAGAGAAAAGAGGAGAAAGGCAAAAATGGGGAAAGAAAAGCGTAAGAACTCCAATTCTAATGGTGGTGCTAACGGCGGTTCTAGTCCCAATAACAGTAGCAAAGCCAATAAGGCAGGAAACAATAAAGGTAAGGGCAACAACAAAGATAGGGGAAACGGAGGAAATCAAAAGAAAGGTAAGGTACCCCAAGACTTCATCGAATGTCGCATTTGCGAGAGAAAAGGTCATTGGGAATCCGATTGTCGTAATAATCCTGGAGGAGAAGGAAAGAGAGGAAAGGAGTTGGCGGGATGTAGGGAATGTGGTGGGAATCATTGGGAAGATCAGTGTAGGACCTGGAAATCAAAGAATAGTGGTGGTAACAACAACAACAATACCAATAACAATAATGGCCAACAAGAAAATTCAAGCCCAGGAAAATGTCTAGCACCTACTGGGGAAGATATCTCACATTTTTTCGCCGATGGGAAATATCCCACTCGTCCTTGTAAATCATGTCGAACTGCAGGACATTGGAATAATGCCTGTGAGAAAGAAGGATTCGATGCAGTCACCAACCCCAACCCTGGTGGCAAGAAAAATGATAATGCAAAAAGAGTTAGTTTCGCCGATGGTCAGACAAGCGGACAAATTAATACTACTTACAATGAACATCAGTCTGCTAGCAGCACATCCCACCAGATACCACCTGTAAATTTTGGCATGGGACAAACACAACAACAGCAACATCAAACCCAACAGACTTCTCCAACCAGTGAATCAATCGTTTATCGATACCCAGTCAACGACCAAAGCATCGACTCCCACAGTCCAGACTATCAGCCCTCCTCCCACCCCGGCGGTCCCAACCCGGACCACCCAGACCACCCAGACTCCTCGAACTACCGCGCGCGCTACCGCTCAGTCACCTGCACCACATGCAAGGGAGCCGGGCACAAAACGCACGACTGCAGCATTTACCTCTGGCTCCTACCGCGCAGCCACGGGGCGTGGCGTCCGCACCCGGATCCCCAGCATCCAAGCAACAAACACTACGCGCTCCCCAACAGCTACTGGCACGGCGACGCGCTGAAAATCCCGGCGAAAAATTCATACATCTGGCCGCATCCGCAGAACTCGCATCAGGGGCGGAGCTGGGGCGAGAATGATTACGAGATGGGCGGCGTGAAGGATGTGTGGGTTGAGCAGGATGATCGCGAGGGAGAGCAGAGGTTTAGGTGGGGCATGCCGCCGGGCGGTTATGGGGGCGAGGAACATGGCGGCATGTGTAAGTTTGATGCGCAGGGCGATGTGGATATGGTTGATATTTTGGATTTGGAGTGGAGGAGGTGGAGAGGAAAGCAGGAGAAGGCGAGGCAGTTCCAGGGGAGGTAAGATATGTTGAGGTAGGTGGTTTCTTGGCCGTTTTCCTTCTCCTTTCTGGTTTCGTTTCCGATTTCATTTCCTATTTCATTGTTTCTTCATGTATTTCATTTAGATCTTTCTTTGGTGTTTCAGCCACGCGCAATAGAAAAGGAGGTATATTGTACCTCATGAAAGGTAAGATAAAATCTGGGTTATTTCTTTGGAAGCACAACGGGGGGTACTCTTGTCATTTTACTTTTAATAATACTTTCATTTTACATACTTACATGACATACATGACATATAATTACGCAAAATCCCTCTGTCAATATGGCTATTCAATTCTATCTAGGTTTACTTACTTAATTGCTCTATATCTACTCTTCCTTTGATTTTTATGACAAAAATAATGATAAATATATAAATCTATAAATCTATAAATGCATAAATAAATACATGACTATAAAAATCCAAGATCTCAACTAGAAGGGCCATGATAAATACAAAATATATGATAGGATAGCGAATCTATTATAGAACTTCACATGGAAAATGGGATAAACTGGGATGAGATGAATATAGTAGTAGCACCAGATGATGGATTCCCAGGTTTGGGTGGGAAATGGGATAAAATATAATACAATGGGATGGATGTATTATGTTCCAAGGCTTCAAAGAATAAGCCAACCTGATATTAATATTCTTTGCAAAGTATTTACAGCACGTTTCTTCTGATACAAATTCGATTACTTTGTCATCCATAAAGAATGAGGTATTTCCCCCAAAAAAATGACTATTCCTGTTTCTATTTCATTCTCTCCCTGAAAGAATCGAAGGAAAAACAAAAGAAAAAAGAAACCCGCTTTCGGTATCATGAACAAATGTAACAAAGCCGAATTTCCTTGACGGGTTTCGAAGCTCGTAGTTTTCTCCTTTGACCAAATACCAGAATAAAGTATCCGCCCGTAAACATACGACACCCAACCCCGAATTCCACACACAAAAGATAGCACAGTGTTAGGTACGGGTAAAACTCTACCTTCTCAGCCAACGCCCCACCCCCTACAAACACGATCATCCATCTAAACGGCAACCAAAAATGCCACGATCGAGGAGTCTTTTAGAAAATTACCGTGCTCCTATAAACGAAAGTTTACCAGGTAGTAGAGTACACAGCAAAACGCTTACCGAAAACCGAGGAGATGGGAGGAAAACGCTTGCCGACGAACTCATAGACCTTGGCGGCGATTTTGACAGCGGAGACGAATCTTCTTCGGAAGAAGAAGAAGAGGAGGAATCTTCTCTTCAGCGCGAAGCTCGTATACAGGTTGACCGAGCCATTGCGCTTCATGAGAAATTTTTAAAAGATCATAATATCCAGAACGATTTTGCGGACGAAGAGGAAATGGAAACGTCACCTCGGGTACCCGGATCGATCGCTCAACGGCGTTTTTCGAAGCCGGGCACTAGACGGTCAAATTCCTCTGTATCTAAGACCAGCTCAGCACGGTCTAAGTCGGTGAAGCATAGGCAGGCTCTTCCTGGGAAAAATTCTACCTTGACGCCACCTGCGCTCCCAGATGGGGTTTCCGCTACCATTTCGAGGGAATATGGATGGGCTTGGCTTTGGTGGATAATTATTCCTCTACTCGTCATGGCCGCAACTATCTTTGCAAGAGGACATGACTTGCATGAGATTCAGTCTTTGACAGATGCGATTGGGGAAACAAATGCAAATGTGGTCATTGATATTTCTTCAGCTATTAGCGACATTGCCGAGGTAATGTTGGATGCGGACGGAACGCTCAGGGACCTAGAGGATAGTCCCTTTAATCAAGCCGTCATATCTATTGAATCACTCCGGAGGGACGTTTTGGAAGCAGAAAGGGGGGGAGAGCCTCGAGGTCTAATTCGGCTCATAGATGATATCGTTGCCATGAATCGAAAATTGGATCATGATTGGCGTTCTTTCCTCCAACAACAAATCGAAGCTACAGCGGAATTAGCGGGAGTATTTGATGGACACGCTAGGAACGCTGGTACCGTGGGGCCAGATACGGACTGGATCAAAGTTGCGCATAATATTACAATCCAAGATTTTTCCGATATTCCACAAAAGGTATACTGCGAAGGCGAACTTCTCTTGTGTGAGTTACTCGGTGAATCAAACAAGTCCAGCTGTTCCTCTAAGCATATAAATCTCAGAAGTCTCTCCCCAGAACTCATACGAGAACTTACCTTCTACCCCAACATTAGGGTTCCACCGGATGCTTTCGAGACATACGAGGCAGCTCTCATTAAGATAGCTACGGCCATTAAGAAAATACTCAAAACTTGGGAAGAGGCGTTGAAAAAAATTGAGGCAGCAAAATCAAAATATGCTTATGTATATGGCATAGGGAATGTGGACAAAGTAGCTAAAGAGTTGGAAAATACCACAAAGACCCTGTCAGAAGCGATGCAAAGTCCTTTGGTCCACCCAAAGGCAGATCCAGAATTCCCGGAGGCTGTCAGAAGACTAGCAGAGTCAAGAATTCGGACACTACCTTTACAATAATATGGCTCTGACATTTAATGCTGGAGGTCTTTCGTGCAAAATTTAGATGTATTTTAATGTTTTTAGGGTGTTGGGAATTGCTGTTGCTGTTGCGGTTGCTGTTGCTGTTGATATGGATTCATTGGACCTTTGGTTTGTATGTAGAAACTATTCAGGTTGCAGTGATGAAGGATAATACATGTGAAACCATGATTGGCCTAGCACTTGCTATGCGTGAATCATTTTTAGAAAATAGTATATTGCATTTGCATGCACACTTTTCTGCGGGCGCGTGAAGTCAGTTCCATCATGGAGGCGCTGTTCGTCGTATAGCTGTATGTGAAGTCGCTAGATAGATATCTTTAGAATCTTAGTGAGATTAGCCAGAATAGAAACTTAAACTTGTTTAAAATAATCTTTGTAACAATTAACCAGAAAGCTCACAAGGTCGAAATGGCACGATAATAAACTCAAAAAGTCAACTTCGCTCTTGTGATGAGGACCTGCCTAAATCGTTCAAGCATGCATACCCAGCGGTGTGGCAGCAAATGAAACGATTTCTGCAAGGTCGGAAGAACTAAAAGCGGGAAGGATAGAAGGGTAGCTTGACTAAAATTATAAACATGCATTTTGGATGATTGTTGGGTCGCATTGCAGCCGATGGAACCGTAAAACATCTCCAATCAAATGGAAAGTATATATCCAAAAATCTTAAGAAGAAATAGATAATATAACAAGAAAGATATAGGCTGACGTCGAAGGTAGTGATGAGCGAATTTGCGGGGTAATCACCTGCCATTCCATCATATCTCACATTTATGATCAAAATCATACCAAACATTCGCCTTGATAGAATTCTACTTCTCCGCGGGCAAGAAAAACGGTTGATAGAAGGTTAAGAACTTAGAAGTGGAGAGAATGAATGATAGAGGGGGGAAAGGGAGAAAGAAAAAAACAGGGTCTTTGCCCCTAATGCTACCCCGGATTTCTTTGACATTGTAATTCCTCGATTGAGCGAATTTCATGCATCAATATTGAGCTAGGAGAAAAGTTTCCAGAACAAGGCTCATCCCGTGGAAAATCAAATTCTGATCATCGTCAATTCCTCGGGAAGGATTTTTTGTGCAATTTGTAAGTGCGCATACGAGGGACTTTTTTTTGGTTGAATCTGGAAGATTCTGTCGCTTATGATGAAGGGGGTTTTTCGTATAAGTTCTAGATGAATTTTTGAAGCCATAAGTGGTCATAGATACGATACTTTCAAATACAGTAGCTAGCTACTAATTGGTACGCTTGAGTGTGTCTGATTGGCCGTATTTCAGGACGGACAAGTTTGAATGTTCGGTCAACATAAAATATTTGGTTGATGTGGATGTAGAAATCATGATTCATCTGGGAACGATGAGACATTGAAATGGCGGTATCCTGAACCACAGTCCAGATCAACTCTATCGTAGAATCCTACGGAAATATGTATGACAAGACGGAAAAGGGTCAATTCTCATGAAGTAATAATTATAAGAAATGGCGATATGGCATTGAAAAATTTGATGACAGTTCATGGCAAACCATGATGTGGTTAGGTAACAGTAATGATTTGAGAAGCAAAATTTCTCATTGGTCCCAGGCCCTCTGGGATCCATATTCAAATTGAGTAAGAGAATCATCCTCTGGCTCTTGCCCTCTCAACAGAAGCGACTGAAAATCTCGTGATTGTTTATTTTGCATCATGAGAATTCTGGAAGAAAGTAAAGGTTAATTCTACAAATAGATCAAGCCTCTAATCGATTAGCCAATGGTATTGATACGAGACGACACAACATACAAACCTCCTCATTATTTGGGATTGAGGTAGGTACCTGGATCTCAAAGCAGACAAATCAGTATCAACACGTGTTGATGATGACGAAACCACGTGGAGCAAAACGTACTCGCTGGTTTTTTATTCCTGAGGAGTTTTCGACTTTTTTGAAGTAAGATAGTATAAAGTAGCTTCCATTGGTTGGATGAGGACGACCCTGAGTTCTCTGTACATTCGACTAGGGGATCGTTCTTTCCAATATCCACAGTAGTGGCACGATGATACCAGCAGCGGCATGCGAGTTAATATACTCATACATAAAGTATGACTTGGCAAATGTCCTCCGAGTACAGTACGAGTGGTCGGATCAATGAAATAACATTTGAGAGAATGGAACAACCAGCTGCTAGCAGAAATACAATTTTCCTATTGGCTTTAGAAAGAACATTAGATGGTTTTAATTGATGAAATGTTGATACTATTACCAATTCCTAATGCCCTAGACCACACGGTGCACCTTCTCTTTTACATTTGCTAATTAGCTGAGTTAGTTGAGTTAGTTTCTTTAGACATGAAGTCCTTTTTCATCATCCGATGCCGCAAAACTCTATTAGATTCGCCTTATCTACATTTTGTGTGGGGAAGTCATTAATGTGGACGACGGGGGGGTATTTGATATAAAAATACTTTCCATGATAGAATCAGATTATAAAATAGCTCGATTGAACTGTCACTAGGCGTTCAATCAATGAATGTCCAACATAAAAATTGCGGTCAATAGATCAAGTAGATTATAAATTCCCTCCCTATATCAGAATTATACACTGCCCATATGATATGTCCCACATTGTAGCAAGTATATGATTCGCTTCCAGTGCCGTAACGATCAAGGTTGTAAGAGGAAACGCAACATTGAATGAACTCTAGACTTATCTAACTACTAACTAGGTCAACAACAACAAAGGGAAAACCCCTTTCAGAAGCTGTGGATACCTCCTGGTGGGAAGATAAGTATAATACAACCAACGTTCTACCTTCCATTGGATCATGAGGGTAGTGCACGTGGACCGAGTCATGGAAGTTTAACACAATTGTTGAACCAACCCCTCTTCTTTCTTCTCTGCATTCTCACTAAAATACGCCTGCCTAGGTACATGTACATCTAGGAATAATATTATATTGAATTCGATACCCGTCCATCTCTCCTTGATACAATAATATACGAGCCTTGGAAAGGAGTTTTATAGGATCATAAACAGCATCCGCATGGAAACACCTTACTTTACATAACCTCGGAGTCATCAAACATTGCCCCTCGATACCAATCTATCTACATTCCTGATTAGGATTCTCACAGCTTCATACTGCTTCATACTGCTCCAATTGCTACACACTTTCTGTTTCGTTACATAACAGAAGCGTCACTCTTCGTATTGCATTTTACCTGTACCACCGCACAAATAATCCACGACGCGTACAGTTAGTTCTCTTTCACTTGGTACAAGATTTCCTCTCCGATTTTACATCTTCCTATCTCGATATCCAGAAACGACTGATCGAAAAAAGCCCACACGAAAAAATATCCACTCCTTCTTCCTTCTTAGCATCAAAAGAAAAAGCTGCAAGGGAGAGAAGGAAGAAAGAAGGTTCACTCACTTGACTTACCCGTCCGTCCCTGAGAGGTTTATTCATTAGATTGAAGGCAAACAACTTCACCGCTTTAAAAAAATCCGGATAAAGGAAGAAAATATCCCGATTGGATCAATCTTACCATCAAAAGTTCCAACATCACGAAATCTCATCCCATCTTTGGTAAATCAATACAGTCCAGGCTCGTATCTTCTTTGAGGTCATTCGGAAACGGTGGTTGAGGTGGCGTAACTGGTTGTAGTAGTTTGGAAGTGAGGATATTCTCGAATTGCTCGAATTGCTCGAATTACAAGGTAACAAAAAGGGACTTGGCATTTGTGATCGACGTACAGCATTACATTCGACAATTCAATTCGATCCATTAGACAAGTCTACACCGAAGGACTTTGATTTGTCGGTAACCCCTCAGGAGACTTCTCCACATTCATTTCTTCGTTTGTCGTTTGTCGTTCGTCTGAGTGAGCAGCAAGGGTTCAACTGGACTTCTCTACAAGTAAACAATAATTTCCATTTCGTCTAAAATTGGGAGTAACTCGAAAAGCTAGAAGAGGAATTTCAGCCACAAAATTCATCTAAGGAATAACAAAATTCAGCCTTGAATTATTGTTCAAAAAGCAATACATCCATCGTCTGACGATTAAAACCCCATATCATCATCCAATGCCCTCAGCGACGCCGAGGTCTACCCTCACCATCAGACCTCGACCACCTACAGAATCACAACCACTCATAAATCGAAAACACGCACCTTGTACTTCATATCCAGAAAGCTCCCCTCTTGACAATTTCTCCTTCTATAATACTCCTGCAACTTATTCGGATCGCCCATCAAAACGATCCATGACCACTCCATCGAAAACTATCGCTGTCGTCAACTCATCCGGACGACAGGCTGCATCATTTATCCGCGTTGCTAGTGCAGTGGGCTATAATGTACGAGCTCAGTTGCGAAACCTTGATGGAATAGTAGCTTCCGAAATCTCATCACTTCCAAATGTTACTGTCCTAGTAGGCGACCTCTTCATCAAACGATCTTCCTCTTCATCACCAACATTAGATCCCGAGACTACCAAATTAAATGATGCACTCATTCGAGATCTTTTCCATGGAACGCAGTTAGCATTTATCAACACTACATTTTGGGGCGATGAATATGCTATTGGTTGTGCCTTGGCCGATGCAGCTGCTGCAGTTGGTATAGAGCATTACATCTATTCATCTATGCCTAACCACTCTGTCGTCATCCCTTCATGGCCATCACTTCCCCTATGGTCCGAAAAATACGCAGTCGAAACTTATATCCGAACAAAACTTCCCTCTCTTCGATCAACTTTCCTCTACACCGGAATTTACAACAACAACTTCACATCACTACCATACCCATTATTTTGCATGGCCCTGCAACCCGATGGATCCTTTGAGTGGCAAGCTCCTTTCCATCCGGATGTACCTTTACCATGGCTGGACGCCGAACATGATGTCGGACCTGCGGTTTTACAAGTATTCAAGGATGGACCACCTGCTTCTTCCTCAAATCCTCGTCGCATTCCTCTCGCTTACGAGTTTCTCTCTCCCAAACAAGCTTGCGCAGCCTTTTCCCGCGGTGTCGGCCGTCCAGTAATATATAAGCATAATCCCGATATCGAAGTACGAGTTAAGATCCCAAAAGGATATAAAGATCAATTGGTAGCATTGGAAAAGATGTATTCATTAGGGAAAGACGACCCAAAACGCCAGCCTCCTTACTTTGCCGAACAGGAATTAGAGAGTAAGGTTCCAGAAGAGGCCTTGAAGTTATGGGAGGGATATCGAGGTCTGGAGGAATATGCCCGAGAAGTTTTCCCATTGGAAGAAGCCGCAAATGGATTAACGTGGATGGTGGAGGAAATTTATGAGGATAGGACATACACGCCTAATGAGGTGACAAATGGTGGAGTGGATGACAATTCCAACTATGAAGAAGAAGATGACTATGATGATGGCCTGACTATAGGTGGAGGACTCGGTACATCAGGTGAAGCTACACCCGCAAGAAAAGAGGAGACTTGGCTAGCATGAAGGACTCGATCTCCTTTCTCGACTTCTTTGATATATACTAGATGGTTGATCAATACCTCTATCTGATACGAACAATAAACCCCTTTAAATTTACGATTTCACGACGATTTACGGCATGGTAAGAAACAACACCCCTCAAAAGTTCTTGCAATTTTCGCATGGATTCACTCATATCACAACATCAAAATATTACAACAAAAGCAAAAGCAAAAGCAAATCAAAAGCAGGAGCAAAACTTAGTATGAAACAGGAGCAAACGACATTATATGCATTTAATCACAACGGATTCATTATTCACGAACCGAACCCCGAAAAAGATTCACGGCATATTAGCATGGGAGTGCAGTGGTGAATGGCATTCCGCATTCTGCATTCCTCCTGCTGGGATGAGATGGATATGGAGTTGAATGATTACATACAACTGGTGGACTACTGGTGGATAGGTCAGGTATTTATTGCATTGGTGTGGTGAGGAATCGGGGTTGCATGGGGATTTGGGAGAGGATGGTGGGTATATCTATGGAATGGATGTATGGAATGGATGTATGGATGTATGGATGTAATTTTGGAGAATAGGGAAAATATGTGTATTATCTTAGCTTGGCTTGGCTTATACCGTGTGATTAGGTTGGCGTAGAGAAAATACATACCTAGTATGATGATGTTATGATGGGGATCTCTATTATTTATCGATGTGATTTGGCTTGAGTGAATAAGTTGAAGCTCTATCTCTCCCATATTTGTGTGTTTGAAAGATAAATAGTAGTTATCTGTTCAAATGGATCTAGAACTAGATCAAATTCACTTATCTGAGTCAATTCCCAAGAACAATAGGTCCTATATCGCATACGATACGAAACACCGCCCGCCACACACCCTGCTAAGCATGCCATGTACCCCTCCCCATCTCCAGCATGATAATCTACCCATCCAGACTCCACCATCTCCACCTTCCCACATTCGAATCTCCATCTCATCACCCGCTTCGAGGAGCCATCCACGATTGGGGCTTCTGAACAGTCCGCTTGCCAACGGGATTGAGACGGAGTAATGTATTATTTGTTTGAGGAATATTTAGATGAAAGTCCTTGGTTGCCACTATGATTAAATGATCCAGGTAGATTCAATGTTCCAAATGGATTCATTGTATCGAGTAGGTTTTAATATATCAATGTCTTCAGTAGATTCGATGTCCTAAGTAGATTCAATATTCCAAATGGATTCAATATATCAAAGAGCTGCAACACACCAAACTGACTCATCATATCAATTAGATTATAACCCTTCAGACAGGCTATATGTACAATGCAGATTCAGCAACATACATACTTTCAATGTTCCAACATATCCGAATATCAGCGGCACCCCTTTCCTGAATCTCATGTGCTTCCTGACAAACCTCATCTGCAGTAAGAATTTAGACTTCATCTCAAATCTCTGTAAGACAGCATCGACGTAATACACGTGTAACCTTTATGAATGAAATGAAATCATAAGCTCGTGTGTAAGATGGAAGGACCGGCACCCCTCGAGCCTTCTCCGTGCATTACTAAACTCAAAAAGAGATAAACAAGACAATATTAAGGCTTTATCATCAGATGACACACTTGAGTCATATCGGGCAATCGGTGATGGTCATATAAACACCAGCCGATTACGATTTGATGTGGTGTTCCATGAGAACGTTTGAATTGTTCAATCAGGATGTTAGAAACGAAGCATGAGATCGTAAGAAAATGTATGGACTCGGGCTTATGTCAGCAGAAGTCGGATCATTCTGGATGTCGGCGTGAACACCCCCTTTCAATCCCGTTATAAAACGCCTACTAGTCCACTATCGGTCTAGCTGAGAGGTGCTAAAGTGATCGGTGCCCTTCAGACGATCCTCCCGCACGTACTCCGTACACAACTAATCCATCCGTGCCATTGCCATCTCAAGTGAAGGCGACAGGATAAAGATACCACTGGTCAATTACAGGATGCCGGATTCTTGGCCTGCCCTAGTCTGAAGATATACTACACCATGCCTGGCTCTAGGACTTGTTGCACAGCATGATTCTCACTACACACGGTGTTAATAATCCCCGGTTGTATCTACTTAGCGTTCCGGCTTCGAGCGATGTTAGTAAAGATTGCTAAAGGTAAAGGTACAGAGGTACAGAGGTGCTGAATTGGCACATATATAAACATATACCAATTTCCTTTAACACATCTTTATTTTTAAAAGTAGCATTGATAAAAAACAAACAAGTGGGATACCCCCGCCTTCGACATACATCTTGGAGATACACCCGCATCATACCTAGGTTAGCATTAACTAACAATCTCAACTTAACAATCTTACCATGCGATCGACTGCGGTTCTCATCGTAGGTGCAGGCCCTACAGGTTTCAGTTTAGCTCTCGAATTATCTGTACAGAAGATCCCATTCATCCTAATCGATCCTCTCCTCACCCGTGCACCTCATTCTCGCGCTTTAGTCCTCCACGCCCGGTCCGTCGAGCTTCTCTCCCGATATTCGTCCCTCGTATCGAACCTGCTCCCTCTTTGGAAACAAAATCTCGGCGTGACTTTCTATATCAATCGAAAAAAGGCTTTCGAGGTGGATCTCACCAAGGAGAGCGTAGGAGTACTTGATAC
The DNA here is from genome assembly GCA_002162575.1 of Sclerotinia glacialis. Lineage (NCBI taxonomy): Eukaryota > Fungi > Ascomycota > Leotiomycetes > Helotiales > Sclerotiniaceae > Sclerotinia > Sclerotinia glacialis. Next base: position 77,827 of record NGKH01000059.1, on the reverse strand, counting down.
CGAGTTCTCAGGACCGTATTTTCTCAGCCAGAGTGAAATGGAATCATGTCTTGAGAGACAATTAGAAGAATATGGAGGTAAAGTAGAGAGGGGAACAAAGGCTACAGTCATTGTTCAAGATGACAGTGGTGTTTCAGTTCGGGTTAGGAAGGTAAAGGAAGATGGATATGAAGAGCCGGATGAAGAAGAGATTCGCTGCCAATATATTGTCGGATGCGATGGTTCACATTCAATGGTTCGAAAATCCGCTGGTTTGAACTTCGAGGGTTCTGCATATTCATCAGACTTTTTGCTTGCAGATGTGAAGTTGAAATGGGATTATGCGCCGGATCGACTGACGATGTTGATGGGTAGTGAGTTCATGATGTGTTTACCACTCAAAGATGGAGCATACCGACTTGTATTAAGTGTTCCTAATTCTGAGAACGGAGAATCGGCTTACGGAGAAGCTAAAGACGATGAGCCCACTCTGAAAGTATTCAAAGAAGCCTTTCAAAGACTTGCTACGGGAGACATACAACTCGAGGATCCTCCTATTTGGATTGCACGATTTAAACTGCATCATCGAATCGCCGACTCCTTTCGCAATGGTCGTATATTCATCGCTGGAGATGCGGCGCATATTCATTCACCAGCTGGTGGCCAAGGAATGAATACAGGTATTCAAGACGCTATCAATCTTGGATGGAAGCTTGGCATGGTTCTTCGCAATGAGAAGAAAGATAATTTTCTCGACTCATACAATGTTGAACGCCGACGCGTTGGTACTAATATTCTAAAAGGCACAGACCGAGTCTTCGAGTTCATGGCCATGAAAAATCCTATTTATCTCTTTTTGCGCAATACCCTTTTCCCATGGATGGCCCCAATTGCTTTTAAAGAAGGCACGAATCGCCAAAGAAGATACCGTTTTATTTCACAACTTGGGATAAGATATCGTCACTCATCGATTTGTAAAACTGCAAGTGCATATTATGGACCTAGAAGAGGAGGCGATCGCGCACCGGATGGAAGGATTGTCATCCCTGGAACTCAAGATACAACGAATCTATACTCGCTATTCAAAGGGCCGACACATCATTTACTACTTTTCTCCGGGTTAGGGAAAGGGGCCATGGATACGGAAGAGTTGTTAGAGACGGTTGGAACGGATTTTCCGGAAAAGGAAAAGAGTTGGTTGAGGATTCATCGGATTGTTAGTCAGGAAAAGAGAGAAAGTAATGATGTTTGTGATGAGAACGGTATTTTACATGAGAGGTACGGGTTTAAAACGGAACCGGGTTACGTGCTTGTTAGGCCCGATGCGTATATTGGGTATATTGGGACGATGAAGGGGTTAGCGGAGTGGAAGGCGAGTTTACTTCTGTAAGAGAGGGGAGGAAAAGGTGTTATGGGGTCAGAAGGTAGGGGTTTGTGATACGAGATATATAGACGGGGACTTGTAAATCAGAGGGTATTGAACGGATCTGGCGATTTGGGAACCAGGAAGAGTTTCGGGATTTGTCCTGGCATGGAAGGAATGGTATTTTGCTAAGATTACATTATATGGATGGATTGAGAATACCTCACTCACTTTATTTGTATACTATACTTATTGTAGGAAATTCTACTTCTACCTTTTTCATGTTATGTATTTGGATGTGGATACGGATATGGAGGAAATATATTGATATGAATAAATATGTGTTTTAAATTCAAGTATTTCACTATTTACGGTTTAGATACTTAAAATCCAAATATTAATTAGTATGTAAAAACATGATAAGAAAACAAGATCCGAACCGATCCGAGCCGAACCCAACGGCCCAACCCCCCCCCATAATCTCCACAGCAAAAAAAAATAAATCACAACCAAGCCCCCAAGCAAATTCCCATCACCAACCCCCAAATTCCCCTCCAAGTGCTCCAAAAGAAAAAAAGAAAAAAAAGAGAAAAACCGACCATAGTTTAGAAATAACACATAAAGCGTGAATTTGCAACTGCCGTGAATCGAACACGAACCTCCACCTTGGAAGGGTGGAATCCTAACCATTGGACCACAGAAGCTAGGCGTCTTTGCTTGTTTTGATGCAGACAAATGATTTGTTTAAATATATATATACTTGACTGATGAGTTTAGAGTGCTGTGATTGGTGGATGCGATGGGGTCGCGCTGTGGAGCTGTTAGACTAGCAATATACCTAAAGCGTCGGGAATTCCTCGAGGGGCTCGTGTAAATAAAGGGTAATAGCAAATAGGTAGTAGGTAGCTGATATTTGTTTCTGGTTCATCGTTAGGATTGAAGTCTCAGGACAGAGGTAGGTTCGTGTTTGATTCATAGCATAGCAGTTTATATATTAAGGTTAATATCTCCTTATTAGTTTTAGCTGTATGTAGTGTGAAACCTATAGGAGGAATGATGCTATACCGTACCAGACTCAAACACCTCATAATCGGTACACAGTAATAGGAATTAATCCGAGTACAAGCCCAGCACATATAGTTGGAAATCAGGGGCAGAAAGCGAAGTCAGATCCATAATATATGCGCACTCTATATGATAGTACATATATGTATATATATATAAAATAAAGCGAAGAAGACGAAACAGGCATATTTGATTAGATATGAGTAGTCTAAAACATCATAAGCAAAGCAACATCTAATTCCAAAGGTAAAATACTAACTAGTGCGCAAGATATCGTATATATATAAACACCTACTATTTATTACTCAAGAAAAAGGCAGGTGTGATGAGGATAAGAATATGGGGTAAGTGTAGACTCCATACGGCGTAGTAAGGCGAAGAAGCCGGCATATGCATATCTAGGGGTAAGATAAGCATAATTCTCCTACCAATATCACAAAGTTTCACAAAGTAAGCAACAAAACCTTACCTACGTCACATCGATTCAAGCTTTCCCCAATATCCTTTTGAAAGAATTGAATTTTGCAGTGATATCTACTGCGTAGCTCATTGCATGCAGCTACAGCAATCCTAAATTTGATAAAAAAAAAGAGGCAAAGCCAAGAGGAGCTCCTCTACAAGAAACTCTTCGAAACTATGATACAAACCCCAGGCTAATCACATCCGCACAAATCCCTTCCAAAGCATGAAGAAAGTCGGAACCAAAATGGCATTTGGAAAAATCGCCATCCTAGCCAAATCAAATCATTCAGCTTTTACCAATTCATGCAACCCAAATACTTGTACAGTTCTTGTAAGGAAAAGAAATTTCGTGGCCTAGGGAGCTCAATAAAATGTTGAAATTACGATGTTTGTTTCTTCTCTGTGTGTTCGTTGCCATTACGATTATTGTGATGATTGGCAGCTTTTTCCTTTCGAGCTTCATCAATAGCAGTTCGTTGTTGTATGCTGGAATCATGAGACTTCCATTCTACCTTAGTTTCAGGTGGGAATGAAAGAACACGCTTCAATGTCTCCCTATTTAGTTGTTAGTATATGATTTTGGAAATGTGATGGACAAATTATGTACCTGATCTTAAGTACCCTTCCGCCCCCCGAGCGAGTCCAGATACTCAAAATATCCTCACCATTGCGTACGCTAAGTACAACACCGCAAACCTCCTCACTAGGATCAAATTCATCTCCTGCCATTGCAAAGACTAAATCCTCCCAATAACGATCGGCCACACCCTTCTTAAGTCTCACGATCCATTTGCCTCCTTTTTTATTTTCATCATCCTCCCAAACAGGACGAATTCCCTTTTTAAACATGTGGTAATCGGAGACCAGTGGCAGATTTGAGGGGTGCCTCATATGATCGAAAACATCGAATAATTCCTCCGCCGAATTGAATGCTGCCATTGGATGTAATGTCTTTTCATATTCCACGAATCCATTTGATTTGGAGATTGGGGGTCGGTACCAGAATACCCAACCATGTCTAAATTGATGAGAAGGTTGTGTTGTGGCCGTCTTAGAATCTGTGAGAGAAATTTTAGAGGCCTTTGATCCCAAGTCTCTATAATTTTTCTCCGCAGTTGGTGTTTTGGTAGATCCTCCCACGACACTTCCAAAATCTAATACGCCTCCACCCCCAGGTGTCTTCGGGCCCTTTGCATTTCCAAATGAAGCGAAAGCGCCTGATCCTAAGCCAAAGGCGCTCGATGCGCCAGTTGTTGGAGAGGATAAAGATGAGGCCGAAGGGGACATCGAATTGAAAGGATTCTTTGTGCTATGCGAGGAAGTATCTCCATTTCTTCTACCCAAGCCAAATCCTCTTGCCAGGTGGTCCCCACCATTCAACGTTGATCCATTCGTAGTTGGATTTCCTGTGGATAGCGAAAGTTTGCTGGAACTGTACCGCACTTTGATTAGAAGCGCTTAAAGAAAGAGGCAATGCGGGAACGAAGAAGGAAATACTTACTTCGAACGTCGAGTCCACAGGTTATCCATTACGAAAGGATGAAAATTAGATCTGGAAGATATGCGCTTAAGTCAAACTTTCAGGAGTGCTAATATGTTGAGCTTCTGTTGTGACGGTGACGGTGACGATTACAGTGACTTCTGAGATGTGCGTTTTGTTGATAGAGATGTACGAGAAGGTATAGGGATCGGATGATTTCTGTTGAACGAGTATGGATATCGCAAAGGGCTAAGTTTCGTATGTAGTTTGGAGACCTCCGTAGCATTCAGTAAGCTGTAGATGATACTATTCTTATTTGAAATGTTGTATTTGTTATTGAATGTTTATTGAGGGTTTTCGGTTTTATTATTTGATTCGATAAGTTTGTAGTGGGTAATGATTAAAATGTAGGAAGTAGGTACTATCGCGGCATCTAAATCTTAGAGCAGCGCGGGGCCTAACTGATTTAGCGAATAACGCTAGTGTAAGAAATATTTTGTTTGAATTTTTTCCCTCCCGATCTTTCTTTTCTTTCTTCTTTAACAATAAGACCATTAACTCAAATCATCGACAGTTTGATATTATTATAACTCAACTGCCGATTCCGATAACTTGGTCGAGAATATATATTTACCACTTCAAAACCATCGTCACGAGGGCCCCTCGTGCGGCTTCCATGACACGATGATGACCTAAAGATGGATACATCAAAATTCAAACATGAATTGTTTAAAGTGTAACGGGTATGAGGATGAGGATAGGGATGATTAGGCTGATGAAGAGCCTGAAGAATGGGGTAAGCACACTCGGATGCTCTGCACAATTGGATGAATGATATGAGGATAATACAACTCTGGTAATACGATTCAACCGCCATGTTCTACGGAATGCATGTTTGCTGTGTTGAAGTTGAGATGAACTTGGGCAAAGACTGATAATTTGGGGAAAGCTTTCTATGAGTGGAATTATTATGACTCTTTTCAATGCTGACCTATCTATATCAAGTCCATAGTTACATAGTCAACAATCAATTGTGTCTTCATTCAAGTTTTGTTCTCCTTCTCTTGGTTGTGTGAAAAGGCTTGAATACCAGTGGTGTAGAAGCGCACGACAATCCGAGATTAATCAAATAACAAACGTTCTTGCTTCCAATCTCCTACTCTAATTCATTCCCGGTTGTCTCCCTGGTATTATCTATAAATGTGGTCTCTTCATCTACACGTTACGTTTCTCAAAATCATAACCCAGCTCTTCCATAGTCTTTGCTCTTTCGCCATCTTCAATAAAACTCTTTCTTATGTCTGCATACAACCTTCTTATCCACAACTTCTTCTCATCCCAATATGCTGGTTCCTTACTGAATCCATCTTCAGAACCTTTTACCCAGTCATGTAAACCATTTATGTATTCTGCATCATGCGGGTAACCAAATATGTGGAACGACGTGCCATTACCATGCTCCTTCACCCGGTCCTGTTCCCATAGGGTCATTTCCTTCTTACTAGGCAAGACCAACTTATTCGACCAAATTTTCGAGATTGCTGCGCCCTGGACTTCAGATATCGGAAATGGGATAACCTTTTGTGCCAATGCTGTAAATGCAAGGGTTGGATATTGAATGTCGAATAGATGTTGGTATGAGCCGACCACTCGTCGACCTGTGACAACGACAGGTGGATTCAATGAGTTGAGAAATGGATACGAGTAGAAGTATCCCGTACAGTACACTATGGCATCAATATCCTTTTCGACCCGTCCATCATCAAACCTCACGCCCCTGATGTCGGCGAGATATTCTGAAATGGGAAGTACTCCTTCTTTCCCATCTTCTGCTTCGCCAGAAGAAGTTCTGACAGAACTCAACAGAGGTCTTTTACAGACTTTGCTGATCTGCGTCCCAATATCCAAGCCTGACGCTCCATTGCCAACCACGATTACTTTCTTGCCTACAAAAGAGGCAGGCGAACGGAATATTTTAGAATGTGATATGATAGATGGATGAGCCGAGTTGAAATCCTTAATCCCTGGTACATCAGGTATGAAAGGAACGGAATAGTGACCATTTGCAATAACAATGGCATCATAAGTCTCTTTGATTTCGTTATTGGTAATTGTAGATTTGGAAGTGATTTCCCATCGATCCTGACCATTTTCGAGCTCTAACCTTATGTTCTGAACTTGCTCCGAAAAACGAATCAGATGTCTAACTTCCCCAGAATAATGCACGAGGTATTCTTGAACATCCTCACGTGTAGGGAAGAGTAAAGAATCGGAGCGAAATGGTCGGTCAGAGAAACACATCAATGATTTGGGAATATTCGTGTGTAGACGATCATACATGGGATTTGAGAAAACGGGAGAATTCCCGTCCGTTGGCCAGATTGGCTTCTCGGGCGATACATTTGGTGTCGTTGATGGGATGGATACACTGTCACTTATATTTAGGGTATAATTCCACACCCCTCCCACTTCAGCTTGTTGCTCAATGATATCGACCTTGTCAAAGTATTTCTCCGCTAGAAGGTACTTTGCTGCAGCCAACCCAGAGGGACCTGCTCCTACAATGGCAATTTTTTTGACGTTGAAGGAAGCTCGAAGTTTGGAGTTCATTTTGAGGATTCCGATACTAGTTCTAATATCTCTTCTCGATCGTTCGTTGGTTCAGAATTCCTTTGAAAGTCCCATCTATTTATATATGCTGGCCCGGACTTCCAATTAGAAGTTTATGTGGGTAGAAGGAGAATAAAAATAAAAGAATGTTTTAGAGTTTTTGCATTGCAGTGTCGAGAAGGTCGAGGATTGAAGATTGAAGATTGGTAACATAGAGTTAATCCATTCACCTGACTAATAAGGCTACTATTATTCTTTGTGTTGCGCGTCGCACATTACATCGGCAAATATTTTAAAGAGATTCCGATGACGCCCCATCCCAATCCCAAGCTACTTCGTAATGGAGCTCCCATCGCGAAGAATTCACAGCGCGTCCCACCAAATCAAAGCAAAACAATTATTCACACATCTCATACATAAGAATACGGTTCGCTGACGCACTACCACGGTAGGAATATGGTTATTTACAAGTGATCAGCATTGGAAGTAGGAACCCTCCGTTTTACAATGGCACAAACAATGGCATCTACAAATGGAATTCCAGACTCTATAACTATGTCGACTTTGGAATCAACTACGCATATTCCAATCGCGCAACTTTCACCATTACTTCCCGCATTAGCTTCGAAATCAGTTAAAGCAGTAGTAACTCTTACATGGCCATATAGTTCCCGTACGGGTTCTGTAGCATTTCTACTCGCAGAGCCCGATTTCCGCTTGCGCAGAATCAGAGGCCAGGTGCGTGTACAGTTTTCAGGATCATCTGCAAATGCGGTCGCGGAATCTGGTATTACTAGTGGAGACGAAGTGATCTTGAGTCTAGATGGAGTGGAATACGTGGAAGCTGAACCTCCAAATGCGACACCTGGAAGAAGTGTAGAGTTTGAAATGAAATTCACAGAAAGACTTCTGCTTCAGGTAAGAATAAAAGATGATTTCCACATACTATTAACCTAATTTATCTTGATCCAGTTTCGCCCGGAGGAGCCTCAAGATGTCAAAATCATCAATATCGACCACCCCGATCCAGAACCTGTTGTAGCGCCCACGCCTGCTTTCGCGACAGAGGCAGAGACGGAAGGCCAGACCCCGGAAGTTCCATCAACACCTGCTCCATTTTCAAACCAAGTGGCCGCAAACAATGCCGAGGAATACTTCTCTCCAGTGTTCTTGAAACGTGAGCGAATATCATATGGATCAATGTTTGAAGAGGGCTATGATCCATTTGAAGAGGGAGATGGGTCAGTTCGTGGCAGGGGTAGGAAGAGGACGAGGCTTAGTACAACATGGCGATTCACAAGCAGGTCGCCAAGTCCCAGTCCAGAGGTCGAAGAGCCAGTAGCAGCGCCTTCGGGACATGATATCCAGGAGCCAGCAAGCCAACATGCGCCAGCCATGACGGATGAGGGTGTGCAGACTATGGAGGAGGAGACTATAGAGGTCGAAACTGGAGTAGCAGCTGAAATGATACCAAAATTGGAACCAAGTCAACCTACGATCGTCGATAAAGCTGAAGCAAATGGCGTTGTGCAGACTGTGGATGCAGGTGTCCCAGTACAGGAAGAACCACAATCTGATCTTGCTGTTCCAGAAGTCGAGGAACAACAAAACCCGCTCGATACTACAGACGATAAGACACCTTATTCTCCGCAGCTACTACCTTTGCCATCAGAAGGTCTACCTCTAGTCTCCCCATTGGTAACAGGCGAATTTGAAATATTCAACAACCACATGCACAATGCTCATAATGAGGATCTTGACAACTCGAATGTTCCAGTTGTATACTCATCAGAGGCTGATTCACCGATACAAGATAATCAAGTTGACGCCAAAGAAGATCTATATAGTGCCAGGCCTGGGAGTCACACAAGCAATCAACCGAACTCAGACCAGACTACTTATCAAATATCTGCAATTCTTTCTGGGGATGAGCATGGCTCTCCAAATGTGGAAACCACTTTCACTCACAATCATGGTGAATTTGGGGCCGAAGGGGGTGCAGAGCAATTCTTTCCACATCACAACATCTCCGGGTCCGATCCTCATACCTCAGCACATGTTTTTGCTGAAATTACAGGAGACCAAGGCCGCTATGCTCAAGGTGGATTGGAGGAAGATACGGCTCATTGTAACTATCCCGATCCAGAAGAGATACATCCTCGATCAAATAATTGGGGAACTCAATCCAGTATTGCCTATCCAGACCTTGAGGATAGTCATCAGTCTGCAAGCCACAGTTCATATCCTCAACACTCATCTATGTCATCCATGATTCGATCTCAAAGTAATCAATCCCACCAATCCCTTCAATCCCATCAATCTCGTAAATCTCAACCTGTAGATTTGACCGAGAGCAGTACCGAGGACGAAGATGCTGATGGATATCCTGAAGTTGAAGATAACAGCCAGCAGCACATGCCTAGCTCTCATTTACCAGTGGAACATGGAGAGGAGCGTTCCGATGATGATGGTGATGATGATGATGATGAAGGAGAAGAATACGAGGACAATATGTATGACGATAAGAATAAAGTAGATGAGTATGGGGATGATTACTCTGAAAAATATGACGAGAATATGGAATTAAGAGGTAGAGGCGACTATCTCGAAGAGGATGAAAACGGCAGTGAAAATGACTATGATGGGGACAACTACAGTGAGGATGAAATGAACAATGAAGCGCCGCTGCAACAACATCCTCCACGAGAGCCGGAAGTAATAGACCTTTTGTCTTCCGATGATGAAGATGAGACAGGAGATCCTGTTGCTCAAATCGAGGACGATATCGAAGATGATGAGGAAATAGAATCAGGGCAAGAGACAGAGGAATACGAGTACGAGGATGAGGGAGACGATGAGAATGTCGGAAACATTGATGATGTTGGTGAAGAATTCAAAAACAACGACATCCCTACCACAAATGCTCAGGAACTCTTGAGAGAATCCCCTGACGGGTCGGTTGAGGACGAATCAGTGGAAAACGAAAGTACACTAGTCAATGAGCGCAATGGCGGTATTAAAACTGGCACAGAAGTGCCCAAAATAATATCGAATGCATCGGAATCTGGTTTTGACCGTCAAGTATATGTAAATCTGAGCCTGGGTGAGTCAAGGGGTGCACAGCAATCTCCACATTCCCAAGGAAGCTCTGGGGAAGAGGCTCCTATCGACCTAGATTCGCCCGAGCCTATGGATGTTGAAACCAGCTTGGACAATATCTCTGCCGCCACCGCTACGGATAATCTTGACGGCTTGTTTAAGAAACTAGAGGAAGTCGAATCAGAGACGCAGCTGGAGCAGTGGCCTTTGAATACCCGCCGTATCGTACCTCAAAATGGTGCAGTAGGTCTTGAGTACGACGCTGAAGATTTTGGGAATGAAGGAAATGCCCAATATCCGGATGAAGCAAATGCTGATGATATCTCCCTACAAGAAACCGAGCCAGTTGAACCGACAGAAGATTCACCAACAAAAATTGAAATTTCCCATGGCCCAATACAGCACGATAATAGTGAAAATATTATCAATACTGCTCTCGAAAAATCGCTTCCATCACCAATAGCTGTGGAGGTATCAATTGCAACAATACCCAGTTCCACAGAACAAAGCATTAAGGATCGAGCTGCTAAGTCTGGATGGGCTAGTTTCCCTAAGAAGGATACCTTGTTCTCGAGAACATTTAGTATAGATGGCGCAAATGACGCCAGCGAGGATGGTGACGAGGATAAGAATGGTCGTCAAATATCGTATCCTACATTGCCAGTGACTGAGCCAGAAGATCAACAAGAATTGATTGATGAGCCAGAACAAATTTCACAGTCCCAGAACCCTACTCATGGAATTGATATCACAACAAACCATGGAAATGACCAACTCCAAACCCCTAACGATACTCAAATGATGAATCTTGATGAAGACGCTTTTACTTCAATGTCAGACTTGGTTCAATCTCAATTACAAGAAGAAATGGGAGATATGGATGAAGATTCAGAAATTATAGATACCGATGAAAGAATTGCACAGGTTCAGTCAATGGACATTGTTGATGATGAAAATCAATCTTCTCAAGAAGCAATTGAGGATCCGGATGTGTCTCCAGAGACAGATGCTATGGATAGAGACGATGATGAGGCGATTGACCCTGAACTCGAAGATTTTGAGGTTGAATTCACCAACGCGGAGGTCACTGAGATTAAAAAGACTGAAACTATCGAAACCGAAGTAGAACAGGCCGACAAAAATTCTGTCGAGGACGACGTAGCTGAGGATGAGAAAGAGGTGGTAGACGAGGAGGTAGAGGAGGTAGAGGCGGATAAAGGTGCAGATATCGAGGAGAAGCTAGCGGTGGGTGAAAGTAGAGAGCTTGGGAATGAGAAATCTGATATTGGACAAATCGAGGCCGATATCAGAAAAGCCGAAATGATAGAGTTTGAAATTCAGCAGACTCTCGCGAAAATGGCTGGTAATAGCATTTTGGGAGAAGACATGGATATGGCTGAAATCGCGGAAGAGTCTATTGAGCAACCCGTACAGGAGACTGAAGCTGTGGTCGACAAAATCGAAGCCATTTTGCTGGAGCAGATCAAAGAAGCCCCTCCTAATTTTTCAGGCTCGTTAAGAAAACCTAACCGCAATGGAAAATCACCTGATATTGAGAGTGCGGAAAAAGAATCGACGCCGGTTAGCCCTAGGCAAACACGATCCAGCAAGGATCTTTCACCTTCACCTGACTTTAGAAGGAGTAGGAAAGGATCGGCCACTCTCAGTCCTAGACAAACCCGATCCAAAAAGTTGGAGCCGGTTGTGAAGGCTCCTAATCTTACAACGCCAACGAAATCCGATAAAGAGAATGATATGCTACCTACACGTGGTAGCAATCGGTCTAGGAGATCACCATCTATAATTATCGACGAAGAGAAAACACCGGAAGGGCATGATGCAAGCGCTGAAATGGCACTAGAATCACTCGAATTGCCCGCATCACCTACAAAAGCCGGCCATCACCTCAGAGCACGTGCATGTACCGATCCCAAACTCCGTTTAACTAAATACCTTCGTACTGATTTAAGTGAATACACAACTCTCAAAATGCTTCGTTTTAAAATGGCTTCAAAATTGGACATTTTGGCCATCGCTACGAGTGTACCTCCAGAACCTCGCAGAGCAAATTTGGGACCAAGACACTACACTAGCACTTTCACCATTACTGATCAAACTATTGCTCCTTCTGGAGTAGTGGAAGTAAGACTTTTCCGTCCATACAAAGATGCTCTTCCCACCCCTGAAATTGGAGACGGAGTTCTATTGAGAGATTTCAGCGTTTTAGCAGTCAAAGGTAAAGGCTTCGCATTAAAATCTGAGGAAGCAAGTAGTTGGGCGGTATTCAAGGATGAAGGTACAGAAATTGAAGTTAGGGGACCTCCTGTTGAATATGGCCATGGGGAGAAGAAGCATATGAAAGAATTGAGGGAGTGGTTTCATGCTCTAGACGAAGATCAAAAGATGAAATTAGATAAGGTTAGCAATGCGATGAAAAAGGATTCTTCGGCGAAAAGTACCCCGGAAAAGGGAAAACAGTGAGGAGAGGCATATGATTTGCATCTGGTTTTTTAATGTGGGTGGGTGGCGTTCGGGGGTCAATGTTTTTGGAGAGGGGAAAGAGGTATATGTATAGATAATTGTACTTTATCAGGAGTCTGAGGCAAACTGTTCTTTGGGCACATTTCAACGCGGTGAATTATGAAGATACCATATTGAGAAGCTTCATCACTGGATGAAATGAGCACGATTAGCTACCTAGTTTAGTTGAATTTCTGAAATAGTATTATTTGACATTATGACATGCAAAAGGTATCATCAGGATCGGATTAAGGTTGAATGTCTACTGGGTTATTGGTATGGGATAGTATGGCTTGTGGTAATACAAAAGAAGAATGAGATGAAGGGTAGTATATCTCTACGCGATAGTTGCTTATCCTCTTTCTTCTCTTCTCGCTCCCACTCCTATCTTCTCATGATATCCTTCGGGACAGAGGGAGGTTTAGCGTTTCCATCAGCTTCTCTCTATTCAAAGAGTAATATTGGCCAACTTCGCAACATGAGCCCCGGATTTGATTTTGATGAATCCGGAGTTCAACCCTAACATATGATAAGTATCATAAACAACTTGGACCCTTTTTCATCCCTCGGATATCCCGATTTACAAGTTTTCCGCTCAACTACAGATCCAGATCAACCAAAAAGCATCTCTACAACTCCACAGCCCCACACACTCCCCACCATCTCCATCACCAAAATCTTAATCGTAAAAATTTAACTCACTCAATTAATTAATCCCAAAAAAGTAAAAACATCAATTCGAAGATACAGAAAGCAAAAATAAGATGCACTGGTTTACTGCGTTCGCCGGGAATCGAACCCGGAGCCCATCGACGTTGTTACAGAATCTCGTCGACTGAAGAGAAAATGATGGCAACGATGGATTTTACCATTAAACCACAAACGCTTGATGCTGATTGATGCTCAAGTGATTAGATTTCGATATTATAATTACAACACTACAAGCAGGCACCCATTTTTCCTCACTAAACCACAATGCTCCAATACAAATTTGAGTGGGTTAGACCCACTTTCATTCATTCCTCTAATATCTTCAATGCCTTTATCATCATCTTCCTCTCCTTCTTCTCTCTCTTTCATCGGCCTGAAGCATAGACACATACTATTCCCATAGACGTCCCTTAGACTGGCTTGTTCGAGTTTTATGCTTTATAGATGGTTTGCATGGATAGCACGATTCGGTCAGAAATACTGGAGAATGGGTTCACAAGAGCAGGAGCCGAGAAGAGTGACACTTCCGACTAAGCATGTCGGTGGTAGCATAATTTAGGAATCTAGAAAAGGAAAAAGCTTGAATGGATGTGCCAAAGAGAAGGAGGATTGACGATTTTACCCACGGTCGTGCCAGAATTCGGTGGCGTAAGGGGTCTGGCTCTATCTTGTGTATTCTCAACGTGGTCACCATTCTACAGTTATATCGTTGTTACTTTAATGGTTGTTGGTTGTGGCTGCTGTGGGTGGTTTGTTGTTAATAAAGGGGTTGATTAAGGGATAACTTTGGTGGCGTCGGGCTGACAAGAGTCTGCGATACGGCACCCATATTCTGATATAGTCTGGATGATGCATCAGCCTCAATAGGTAGATAATATAGACCCATCTACAACAATAATAAACGCCGGTTATTGTACTTGTTGGTGGAGAGTTTGGGACTTGAGAGTTGAGAGTTGCGAGAGAGGAGGATATATTGTTGGAATATATTGGCGGGGTGAATATATTGACGGAGTGAACGAGTTGGTGGGTCGGCACGATATCACCTGATAAATCCCAATGAACAAAGCTGAAAACACAACATAATCTTTGCTTATCACACAAATCACATTCTATATGTAAGTAAACAAGTAAACATCTCATTTCTCACTATATACATACTATAAGCTACACTTTACACTTTACATCATACACTAATTCGAACCTTAAATAAATCACTCGCACTCCCAACATGGACCCATTAAGTATATCCGCAAGTCTGATAGCTGTTCTCCAGATCACCGGCTCCTTAATATCCTTCTGCTATGATTATCGCCAAGGCGCCAAACATGCCTCGAAAGAAATCGTCCAGATTCAGGATGAATTGAATAGTTTAAAAGCTTCATTAGATTCGTTACTTAAGCTAGCAGAAAAATCCGAGGGCGATGGAAAACAACTTTCAACGTTCGAATTAATGTTAAAAGATGATGGACCGCTTTCGATGTGTAAATTGGAGTTGGAAAATTTGAGGGAGAAATTGGCAAAGGGGGGTGTGGGTAAAGAGGGGTGGAGAGGGTTGAAAACGGTACTACTTTGGCCACTGAAGGAGGGCGAGGTTAGGAAGACGTTGGGTGTTTTGGAGAGGTTGAAGAGTACGTTGCTGTTGGGATTGAGTGCTGATCAAACGTGAGTTGATCGGATTATTTGAGGGGAAATTGGGGATGCTTATGATTCTGTAGGAATTTGGCTTTGAGCCTTACGAATAGGATTGAGAACCAATTTGCAGGTAGGAATACGTCCAGTTGTTTCTATCCTGTTGTTTCTATCCTGTAGTATGGACTGCGGCTCGAGCCAAAGCCGCCCAAAGTCTGGGGGTTTGAAATTGAAATTGACATATCACATAGATCAAACAAGTCGAGATATCTATAAATGGCTAGCCCTGCCAGATCCGTATCCCACTCATGCTGCGACATTGAAGAAGCATCAACCAAAGACTGGAGCATGGTTTCTAACAAGCAAGCAATACGAGGAATGGTCTTTTGGCAACAGCTCATTTTTATGGCTTTATGGTATTCGTAAGTCAAAGAATCTTAGGTGATGACATTGACTGATCATTCAACCCTAGCTGGTAGTGGGAAAACTGTGTTGTGGTAACTAACACTTCGAAATCCTCTTGGACAATATACTCACTTCTACTTCTTAGTTCTACAATTATAGAGCATTTGATCACTCAAGTTCAGCAACATTCCCGAATAGCACTCGCATACTTTTACTTCGACTTCAATGGAGACCTAACTGGCGCCCTCAAGTCTTTGATCGCTCAACTCTCAGCACAAAGTAATGATATCCCGCGTCCACTGACAGATCTTTACGAGGAATTAAATTTAAAAAAGACATCAACATCACCAACAGATGAGGCCCTTCTTGAATGTTTCCGCAACATTTTATTGTCTTTCCACAATGTTTACATTATTTTTGATGCACTCGATGAAGCTGCCAGAAACGAAGAGGTCCTATCATTCATTTTCACTATGAAATCATGGCAATATCAAAGATTGCGCTTGTTAGTCAGTAGTCGACAATTAGCAGAAATCGAAGACGTCTTGTCTCCCTTGGTCAGTGGCCGACTTTGTTTACAAGATTCTATTTCAGCAAGAGTTGATATAAAGTATTTCGTCTCCGAAAAAATGGAGCATGATAAAATAATATCCAAATGGCCACGAGACATTCGGACCCAAGTTGAGCTCAAGCTAATTCGGGAGGGGGACGGTATGTAAGTATACAAGGCCCCGCCGTGAATATGAGGACGTATTTTAAGTGATAACACAGGTTTCGATGGGTGGCTTGCCAATTAGATATGTTTCGAAAATGCACAAGTGTATCAGCAATACGAAAAGCGATGAAAACATTGCCCCAAAGTCTAGACGAGACCTACGAGCGAATATTGCAACAGATCGATATCCAACATCAGTCGGAAGTTTCAAAATTTCTTCAAGCTCTTACCGTAGCTGTAAATCCATTAAATGTCGAGGAACTGGTAGAAATTCTAGCCATAGATTTTGATTCCGATCTACCGTGCTTTGATCAGGATTCTCGACTTCTCGATCCCGAAATAGTTCTTGCTATATGCTCATCTCTCATAACCAAGATTGGCCCAAGTTCAAGACACGATGAAGATGATAAGGCTAGATGGGAAAGAGATCTGCTTAAGCAAAAAATTGGATATATTTCACCTCCCGTGAAACTTGCACATGCATCTGTAGCAGATTATCTCACACACTCAAAGTCGTCACCCTTCCATTTCACTCCACATGCTGCTCGCCAATTTATGGCTCAAGCTTGTCTCGCGTACCTACTCAATCTTGAATTTTCCCGACACGATCAACAACTACTCAAGAGCCGCCATCGAGATTATCCTTTTCTTCGTCACCTCACCATAAACTGGCCACGATATGTCAACAAAGAGCCTGGCGATCCTGTCGATTACCTTCTACCTCGTACTCGACAGCTCCTCCACGCTTTTTTTGAAACTCACAATCTCCCAAATGGCGGCAACTTCGCTTTCTGGCTTGGCACGATCATGCCATCGGCTCCTGCTGATGATTCATGTGTGACGAGGACACATCCTCTATACTATGCAGCGTCTTTTGGGCTTGCGGAAATTGTTCGCATAATTCTAGACACTGGGACAGATATCGATATTGATGAGCTTGGAGGCAGAGCACATGCGACCGCTCTACATGTCGCTTGTTACAGAAACCATCTTGAAGTTGTCAGAATTTTGCTAGAGCGAGGGGCAGATCCGGATATTCCTAATAATGTTGGGGAAAGCTCTATGTATTGGGCCAATTTCAATTCGGGCAGAGAGATAATGGAATTGTTGTTGGATCATGGCGCAGGCTTGGGCAGACGTCGAAAAGACCTTTCTGTGAATAAAAATCGGAAAGTTCCTGCCGAGTAGTGTTAGCGGTAATCCCCGGCCATGACAGATGGATCTTATCAAAAAGTTCAGCAGATAACATCATCATACTGATAAATCCACTTATCATCCACAGTTTCAGTCTGGACTTGATGGTGGGGCATGCACGCACGGAGGCACGATACTGAAGATGGTTGACCCCACTGCCACTCCACAATCTATTTATCCATACGCCTGCCGGTGGGAGAGTTTGAGGATAGATAGGTACAGGTGGCCCTGTTGACAACAGGGGAGTTGACAGAAGGCGGGGTTAAGCAGGTAAGGTACGAGTGAAGTTACAACAGTTGTCAACTGCTGTTGTCCAATGGTGTTTACAAAATTTACGAGGATGTGCAGTCACTTCATTATGCCAATAGAATTTCGCTGCGCCGTCAATTCGGCATCTTATTCTCAAACATTCGGAAGAGTACAAGGAAAAGAATGCGTAGGATTCAGTGAAACATTCGACATTGCTAGATGCCATCTGGAGGATATCACATAGGTCGCCTTAAAATATGCAGTTCTGAATCGTTGAGTTCCCCAATGGGGACTGACTCGGTGCAGATAAGAAGATGAAAGTGGATATTGGCTGGAAAGAAAAGAACAGACAACAGAAGAACTGTTTAGAGAATGTGTGCAACCTTCTCCATCCACGACTCTGGCGCTCATGTAATTGAGCAGCGAAGTTGTTGGATACTTGAGTATACCAACCCAACTCTCTTCCCCCTCTTCCACCACACTCGTGCCAAG
The DNA here is from genome assembly GCA_002162575.1 of Sclerotinia glacialis. Taxonomy (NCBI): domain Eukaryota; kingdom Fungi; phylum Ascomycota; class Leotiomycetes; order Helotiales; family Sclerotiniaceae; genus Sclerotinia; species Sclerotinia glacialis. The sequence continues at coordinate 59,854 of NGKH01000059.1, read as the reverse complement.
TCAGTCCATTGTCGTCGCTATGATGTGAACAGTACTTGTGGAACAGAATGATCGAGTCAGCAACCATTATGGCCTCGTCTGGTTTGGATTAAGGGCCGATCAATGAGGATGTGTTCTCATGTTGTATTCAGTTTAGTACCTCGCGACAGGCAAAATTCTAAGATATTGAAATCATGTCGATTTGTCAACAATTCATAGAAGATGACAAAGCAGAAGGCTCCGGATACAAAATTGAATATGACACTGTAAGGGTGGAAATGGCACGGAAATGACAGAAAATACGACATCTAGCTAAGAAATGACAAATACTACTACACGCAACGGCTCCTTCAACATGAAGATTCTATGCTATTCGAAAGAGGGGCTGTCGCTATCTATCGCAACGAATAAGTTGATTTTCAGGAACCGACAAGGATCACATTTAGCCCGTGTTAAACCCGATATCTTTGAAGTTTAAATGACCCGGATAAATGGAATCCACCACACCACCACGCTATCACGCTGTTCAAACCCCCTACCATATGAAGAAAGGCAACAACAATAGCCGTCGACATTGCAGCCAAGTGGGCTAAGTAGGCCAAGTAGGTTGGCATCGGTTGGCATCGCCAAGAGAGGCCTCGTCATCCCCATCACTCCATCGCCAAGTGAAGCTGCATACCTTATCTCGGCCACCCAGGGTTACACTTACACAAACTGATAATGAAATTCGCGATCAAAAAGAAGACCAATTCTCTCTTTAGGACGCTTGCATCCTGATCCTCACATGGTAACTCACTCGTAAGGTCTGAAAAAAAGAAATACTATCCATTAGACTAGATCAGGAAGGTTGACTCGTAATACGGAAGTGTCTCGTGGATTCCAGGGGAATCGCCGCCTGGGTGGCTATTTATCGATGGCGTTGTTTCTTGAAGGTATTTCGAGATAGCACGAGATAGCACGAGATAGCACGAGATACCTCAGCATGCATGCTTTGGAATGCAGAATGGCAGGCTAGCGTTACACAATCCTTGGTTTCTTCAAGCATTTAATAGCCGGTAGTGGAGCCGGCACGGGCGTGCTTTGCCGAGACGGGAAATTAGATCTTGGTAGCGCCCCATAAAGGCTTATATTTATGTTTTACTTCCCTTGTAAAGCTTGTGATAGAGTAGACTCAGCAAAGGAGTGGCTAGTTATTGGATCGCTCGGCATTTTTGTTTTATTCCTTGCTAATTCGTTGCTACTCCTTGTTGTTCCTCAATGTTACTGTTTGTTCCCCTAGATCTTTCTATATTTTCTAATTTGTCTGGTTACCTAGTTAATCTTTCATGTGAGCGATATCAAGCAACGATCTATATGTATCCAAAGCCAGCGATTGGATTCTGGTATACTCTGTGCATCCACAATCTCCATCAATGACATCCACAACTTCGCAGAATGCGACGTCTGGGGTCAAACTTAGCTTAACATACCTTCCACATTTTGCAAGAACTCAATTGCCCTTTCTCGCTATAAAATGCACGATATATGCAACCATTGGCCAATATGTGGTTCAAGCGGGGATTATAAATGGATTTTAAATGGATTTAATTGTTACACCTTTGATTTGAGATAAGCTTCTTTGCATCCCCACACCACAGGACTACTTTTATTGGTGGATCATTTGGGAACAGCCGCTGAAGTCGCCGTTCTGTTCCTGTGCCCGTTAAATGTACATGTACATAGGCGCCAAAACAAGGATATTTAGATAAGAAATCAGAGGATCTCCTTTTTATGGAAAGAGTTGAAGATTATCATCGAAGATCTTCAGTCAAGATGAATGATGTTCAGCAGGCATGCTGATTAATGAGGAAGGTGATCAAGTTCATCTATATGGGTATTGCCCTGGTCAGAGCTAGATGTCGGCATCCACAGTTGAAATGGCCTCAATCAAAATGTTAGACTTCTCATGCAAGTGCCGGTGAAGAAGTCCAAATCGAGCTGTCTCCATCCCATGTTTTCGTGATAACAGCACTTTTTGATCATTCAGGAAGGTAGGTCAAGATAGATTGAATTGCAATTGAGAGATATACGTGACGAGCAAGTACCTCTCAAAGCGTATATATATCTTGTCTTCATCCGCTGGATAACATCTTTTTCTCTCCAGTCCAGCATCAATCGTTTCACAGTCCTCACAGCCAATCCAATCCAATCAATCTATTAATTGTTCGTCCGTTCGACAATCATCCAATCAATCAATCAAAATGAAGTTCTCCGTCGTTGCTGCCACCGCCCTCCTCGCCGGCTCTGCCGTTGCTGCCCCAGGTACTGCTTTGAGACAAGCACGTGCCGTCAAGCGCGCTGCCCGTACCCACGGAAACCCAGTCAAGTACGTTGAGGGACCACCCTCCGAGGTCACCAACAAGACCGATGTTTCCTACTCCTCCAACTGGGCTGGTGCCGTCCTCGTCGGCACTGGTTACACTTCCGTAACCGGTACCTTCACTGCCCCATCCCCAAGCACAGCCGGATCTGGATCCGCCTGGGTTGGTATCGATGGTGACACTTGCAGCACTGCCATTCTCCAAACCGGTATCGACTGGACCAAATCTGGTTCTTCCATCACCTACGATGCTTGGTATGAGTGGTACCCAGACTACGCCTACGACTTCACCGGTATCTCCATCTCTGCCGGTGACAGCATCAAGGTTACCGTTACCTCCTCCTCCAAGACTACCGGTACCGCCACCGTTAACAACCTTACCAAGGGTAAATCTGTCACCCACACCTTCAGCGGCGGTGTTGACGGAGATCTCTGCGAGTACAACGCCGAATGGATCGTTGAGGACTTCGAGGAAGGTAGCTCCCTTGTCGAATTTGCCAACTTCGGCACCGTTACTTTCACCGGTGCTACAGCCACCAAATCTGGAAGCTCCGTTGGTGTCGCCGGTGCTACAATCATCGACCTTCAACAAAACACCGTCCTCACCGACACCACTACCAGCGGCAACACTGTTACTGTCAAGTACGTTTAAATAATGACTGTTTGATCTCGAGCCCGAATTCCCTAGCTCATACGCCACAAATATTGATTGGATCCCTGGAATTGATTGGTCTGGGGGGTCGATGGACTTTATTGTCTTTCGCTAAAAAGGGTGTTATGCCGATGATGTGATGAGATTATGAGATTTGGTGTTTGCACTCCCCGGTTTTGAGCGACGGCTTTGTTTGTGGGAGGAGCATGAATTTGGCTTGGTGTTTTTATGTCCATAGTTTTGTCCGGTGGTCGAAAAATAAAAGAATATACTCTCTCTTACGTTGAATCTTCCCTGATCATGGTGAAACTGTGAAAATCCATTATTTGTAATGCGCGGTGCTAAATTTGGGCACATTAAATCTTACAATGGAAAGTTTGTACTACTTTGAGTATTTACCTGTGATAAATCAAACTACAGCTAATGGATTGGTACCTCGATACCACTAGTTAGAATGGAAGAAACGTGCTCCTACTCCACCTTGCACATTTAAAAAATCCTCATTGAAAGTCAAAAGCCCTACATTAAAAACTGTCACCCAAGACTGCAAAAAAACTGGGGTAGCAAAACCACAAGACCAATTGTAATGAACGAAACCCAATCAAGCAAAAGAGTCGCCGTAAACCAACTGGAATGCAGCTCCAACAATCATGCACCCATGCCCCTCAAACCTGCCACGTGCTGCCACGCCCCAAAATCACCTCTTCATCTTTCCAAACCTCCCACTCATCCACGCACTCAATAATCTATCTCTTCAAAGCAGCAGCAACTAAATCTCTCGTCAGCTTCGGCATCCATGAAGGAGATAACTTAAATCGATAGGTCGACTCTCCAGTAGAAATAAGATTCATACCTGCTTGTCTCTTTGCTCTCTCTTTCAGTCCCCCCAACAATGCAGTAGGATTCTGCAAAGCTCCTTCTACGACAGAAGTTACAGAGCTCAACGAATCAAGTGGTAAATCATTCGTGAGACCCGCAACAACGGGAAGACTTCCCACGAGAGGAAGATCCTGAAGATCTTGACGCTTTACTTTTTGTTTCTTAGCTCTCTCTTTCAGTCCCCCCAACAATGCAGTAGGATTCTGCAAAGCTCCTTCTACAACAGAAGTTACAGAGCTCAACGAATCAAGTGGTAAATCATTCGTGAGACCCGCAACAACGGGAAGACTTCCCACGAGAGAACCCTGACGCTTTAAAATCCCGCCAACATTCACAGGAATAATATCACCAGCGGTCGAAGGGGGGAGGGGGATGATTTGGAGTGTGGTGGTTTCTACCGTTGCGTTAGTACATTGCGTTGTTTATTGTAAGGGCTGGAGTATGTAGGGGTGTAATATATACCCTTATCAGGCACGGGTGCTGCAAGAGCAAGGGGAAGAATGATTGCCGTGAGGAGAGAAATGGAGCGCATTTTGACTGGGTTGGTTGAGAATTGAAGTTCTCCAAATGAATATATTGAAGCTTCGAGGTATGTGATATCAAACAAGACTGTCCTTGCGTACTAGCAAACCAAAGTGAAGTGAAGACAAGATATCCTTCTTTCTTCCCCCCAAGTGCCAACTTAAGCTTCAAATAACAACTCTTTCAAAGCATCCAAAAACCTCTCACAGATATCCGCACACCGACTGAGCTATTAAAATTCGGCCGTTGTATTTCCAATAGTTGTTTTCGAGGGTTGTTGTCACCGAGCGATAACTCAACCGCACCTGTCGAGTACCGCAAGAACAACCAGAGTCAAGATTACCATCGGTGCTGCCGAAATATCGAATATTTGTTATACCTTTGTGTTTATACCTCCGTGTTTATACCTGTGTTCATATCTCTGTGTCTCCAATACATAATTTTAGTAGCGTTGTACTACATACAGATATATGTGGAAAGTGAAAATAGCTAGAAATAGCATGGAGTCCGGGCCAGAAATTCTGGATTTGGAGAAACATGGTGGGGAATATGGTATTGACGGCTTTTCAGCTGCGAGATTGGCAGAGCTAGAATGAGACTGTTGGGGGTTTATCATGCAGTGGAAGCTGGAGGGGAGGAGTACAAGGCGGAGAATTGATGAGTCTGCGCGACGTTCTCGCCAATCTTGGACTTTTTGGGTGGGGGGAGAGGATCTTGTACGATGGGGCGGGGAGAGACGTCACTCGAGATGATGGGAAGATATATTGATATTGATAGTTTGCGAGATGTGGGATGTGGGAGTCGGACGAGAGAAAAATGATCACTAGAACATGGCTGTTTGTCAAGCTTTTGTGGCATCTGAACATTGACTCAGGTGATGAAGCAATTAAACTCCAGGCTCCAGCTTCAAAGGTAAATAGTTCGGGGTCTGGCTCCAGTGACCACTGGGTAAGTAAATCTCGTAGACCCCGACCCGAGAGACTTAGCGTTCTTTAGCTCAGAGATTGTGCAATTGTGAGAATGGAGAAAAGAATCCTTCTCTTCAAAAAGTTCGTGTGAGCGGAGATTCCACCGATATTATGAAATTGACTTCGATGGTAAAGACGTATTCTTTGACTAGTGAATAATAACATAATGGCTAAGTGATCAACATCCTATTTTAGTGACAGCATAAATTTCAAAGCCGCATGAAAAGACAAAAGATCAACCTGAAACTCACAATGTCATATCGACGATTGAAAATTTGCCGCCAAATCTGGACTTGGAGTCTAACCGGCTCCAGCTGCCTTTTGATATCCATCTGACAATTATCTATCTTAAACTCTCATCTGCCATGTAACGATCCAAAAGCTTTTGTACAATTCCAAAACATGCTCACTCGAGCACAAAGAATTCATTAGAAGCTAAGGTTAGCGAAAGAATGGTATTCACGTTCGACATACGAACCTCAATGGCGAATTGAGGAGAAGGTCCCGTAGTGATGTTAAGAGCCGGAATCTGTTTGGGACATGTAGAAAATCTCCTGGAGAATTTGGGCGCGGTAGCTGATCACGATCATGGATATATACAGCGTGGTAAAAGTGGTATTATCATTGGTAAAGCGGTGAAAAGTTCTGTAACGCTTGAAAGTAAGTGGTGAGTATGTGATAATTTTTGCGGTGCTTGGGCTGATATTCAGAACAATTGTCGATGGGAATTCCTTGACGCTGGTCTTGGTCTTCGAATGACTAAACCTTGCCCGTAGAATGTCATGATTTCGGCTGTCGCAGATGTTATGCATTTTGCTTTTGTTGATCATGGGCTAAACACCGTTTACCGACAAATCTCAATATCTCCAGAGAGCTTTGATATTCTCGAATCAGAACCAGATACCGTCCGAACTTGAGTATATCGATTTTCAAATCATTTGCCTCTGAATGATCGATTCAGCAGCTGAAATATGTATCGATATGTCTGAACAAGCTAAATGAAGCGGACGTTGGATGGGAAGTTGTTGAAGATCTGGCAGATACTTGAGCAGCCAATTTACACCATCTCGACACCAAAACTGTTCGACTCGACTCGAATCTAAAAGAGAAGTACCACGTGCATTGATCTTGCTATCTCTTTGGGCAGTGATCTTATTGCGAACTATGATCAAAGTGTTGTTTACCCAACATGTACACCGGGCGACCTCATCCCAAACTCTGATAAGGAATAGGATCCAACAGTGGGATGACCCGATATTTTCCACGGCGGAGAGCCGAATTACCTCATCTCGGATCGAAATAGCCATCATGCCTTACCCCGTCTCGGCATCCCTCGACTTTGACGCTGCATTTGGGAGGTGAAACCCACCATGTCAAAAGCCCTAGGCCTTATCTTATGCACCTCAAATTAATGCATGCAGGAGTCCGAAGCTCCGCATATCTTCAACGAAACAGGCTCGGACCGGGAACACCCATAAGTATCTCGCAAGCGCAACCTATATGCAGGGACTTCTCCATCAGGGTGTGGGTTTCTTCACCAGACATAGCGCTTACAGGGAGTTTATGGATCCTCATAAGCCCCTTGCGCCCATCGTTTCCGTCAGCGGGAAACTTCATTGTCGCGCCAACCAACGTAAGCAGTGAGCCAGTCTGAAGGGACCCGAGTGAAGCCTTTGGTCGGGTCCCCAAAATGCAAACTGGGTGTAGCGTGGTCAGGTGTCTTGTATGGAATCATTGGGAGAGAAATACGACTGATGGGACAAAAGCAAATCAGCTCAGTGATACTGATCCGCAGAGAGCATCTAACATAAAAAAAAACACGGGAATGGATTGACGCCATCAAATGAATATCAACATGAGAGATCTACACTGCATGAAATGTTGAGGCAATCAATTTCAGTGGCCTAGAAGCTCTCCCCCAGAGAGGGAAAGACGGTGGGATTGACTTACGTGATGATATATCAGCATAGATGACTACAGGCGTACAAGCAAGGTAGATGGCGGTGATGTCTAAACCGTGTATTTGCATACCATTAAGAACTCTTGCTGCGGATTGATAATATAGAGTGGCGATTATTCACTCAAGCCCGGCATGCCAAGCGGAAAGCTCTGTTCAACTATTATCAGGACTGTTCACCCGTGAGAGATAATGAAGAACCGCTCGAAGGTTCAGTCCTAAAGGAGCCTCTGAACGTCCTGCTAGTCTGAGATGCGAAGCAAGCAGGATGAAGTCAACTTACCGCAGTAACAAAGACGATGATATCGTAGTCATTTGTTTAGAAAAACGAAGGAATTTCTTTAGGAATGTAACGACGAGGTATTGATCCAAGTATAGCATCAAGAAAACCATGGAAGAAAGAGCTGTTGCTAACTTCCTCCCGAAAAAACCCATGGTTTGTCATCCTGATGTACACATACAACTTGATGGCCCACAAATATGTTCGAGATATGTGTCAGCCTAAAAGGATTGAGTCATATAGTGTGTAGCGGTTGACTCTCATGACTCTCGGTTGAATCCTTAAACTATCGGCTTCCCATCAGGGCCGAAACTGTTTCCCTGGTCAATATTGCATGCGCTGCCCTATATCTGGTGGTATTGTGGCTTGCGGGGGTTGTGTTGGGAAAGGAATCCGGTGTCCGGTGGATGTTGGGAAGATCCTTCTAAGCTTTTGAAAAAGCTTGTATGAGTGATAGCAAGGGTCATCCTGACAACCCAAAAAAGAAACCACGCTGTATGTTGGTCGAAAAGTTGGAAATCCTATCCTAGACAAAAATCCCATTCGTTACAGCCAAACCGCATGAAGTCAATCAGGGTCTTGACCCCAGAGAACGTGTTTTGATAATAAGTAGATACCGCAGATCTTTGAAAGAGGAATCACCAATTTTAGAACCAGCCGGGGTATCAAATACATTGATAGCCAATTTTCTTATCGCGAGAGATGAGACTCAATAATGCTGGTGCTATATCAATTTAAAACGCGGAGGGGTTTAAAAGCGGAGGAAGCTGGTTGGGCTGGCGCGTTGTATACGTCAAAAACCGTTATCGGTAAGTTTACCAGCGAACTTTGAATGCTTGTGGGCGAACGGCTTAGATTCGGGACAACAATGCACGAGACCGAAGACTTGCTGACATCCGTAATGCCGGAAACCAGCCTAATGTCACTTGCTGGCGATACGATGAGGTGCTAGTTCCATCAGACTATTACGTCAAGGTTATAGTTCGGAGGTTGAAGCTGGGAAGGAACCATGTTGCCGCCGGCGGTATTTTAAACTCTCGGCAAGGCGAGGACCAGACAACGGGCCGATCCCGGTTAAGAAGCGTTTCCCTTCATCTTGGAGAATAATTTGCGGATTGAAAAGGTCATCTGAGCGATTTCCCACGACTATATCCGGAATGAAAAGCTAATAAGACGGCAGAGCTGCAGACTTCATTGCCAATAAAGTTGCTGATGCAAGCTTGATGCATCTTTAGACAATCTCCATAATCCTTAGATGCGTAAAAGCTTGGCCTTGCGGAATTTACTCCATTTTCGGTGTCGTGAATAGCGATGTGACGGCCAAGAGAGCCACGCGAGATGAGCCATTGGATGTAGATTCATGAGCTATGCGAAGAATGGGGTCGATATTTGAAATGGGTTGAAGTTAATATTTGACGCTCCTGAAACTTTATTGCTTCGGGAGAATCATACCCACATAGATTGGAAGGCTCTAATCGAAAGGCTAATAGCGGCTAATTTGACGGGTATGTTTTACCAGATGCCCCGCTAAACGATTTACCCCCCAAAAAGTACCGGGTAAAACACAAGTTCAAGTCCAAGTCCAAGTCCAAGTCCATGTCCATGTCCATGTAATTCAAAGATACATACCTAGTCATTGTATTTTTTCTTTTGCTGAAAACTTCCTTCAATAGGAAAAGAGGTTGTACTCGGGTCCGGACAAGGGTTTTCTCTCAGGCAGTTAGCAAACAAATGCGAATGGTGGGCTGCGGTCGCCCCACGTAAAAATTGGGGGGTAGGTTATGTATTATCGAATTGGTCAAGGATAAGCTAACGTAGAAGTAAGTTACTTTGTTACTTTGTTACTTATCTGCTTATCGACGTGGCCATTAATCATATCTAGCTACACACTCAGCGAATCATCAGTCTTTATTTGGTAAAACCCACGCAGTCACTAGCACTATACAAATCAAATGGGCCTGTGCAAATGTGAGTTTAAGTTTCGCCGCACAAATCCTTCACGATCCTTTCAATTTTGCATGGAGAAAAAGGTTCCTGATAGCCCTCTATTCTAACCTCAAAGGCTGGTGAAATTAAAATTGTGCGCGAAATAAATACAATTGCGATTGCGAAATCTCCTTTGACAAATCCGTGTAAATCCCGTGTCTTGGAGGTCCCCAGGTCAATCATTGCACACTTGCCAGGATTCCAAGTACGTAGTAGCTCGCAACTAAGCTTCACGTAGTCGGTGCAGTATCTAGTGATTGGGAATCGGAAATAGAAGTGTTCCGCCTCCTTACTGGTACCAAGAATCATTCTTCAAATTACACCGTTGCATAGCACGTGGAGCTTACCGTATATGTGGTTTTATATATTTCTAATACATTAGTACTGCCAAGCAACAGCAAGTTACTCAACGTGCTTATGTTCGTAACTGTCCCAATCACAGACAGATCAAGCCGATTCTCTCTCAAAATAACTCTCAGTAACACGGACACCGGTGACATCAACGAGACAAGCTCTCGGCACAACCCGCTGCACGCAAGACAACCGTTAAAGCCACAAAGTTACAATGCCATTTTCAACACGATAAAGTCAGATTCCGATAATCAAATTAAGAAATAGCAAGTGTATCACTGCAGGCTTGTCCAGCCCCCCCCCNGGGACGGCTTACCATGCATGATAGCGGCGCACGCGCCTTGATGTAAGATTTTGATCCCGGGCCCGATAGATAGACCCCTTCCTTCATCTGATCGTTATATCTTTAACCGCACTCAAAGTTTATATGTAACTTGCATTTGTGCCACACACCAAATCTAATTGCGGATCTTGTTACTTTCTGTTGGTATCAAATGGACATCACAGCACCATCACCACCGTCACGGGTTCGTAAGTACTGGACGGACGACGAGGACCAGATCTTGCGCAGAGAAGCTACACTGCAATGTAAATGCCACCCGCTTTCTTTAAACCCTCTTTGCTTGGAGTGATTATGCTCTGCGCAATTAAAACAAACAATTGGCTAATTCTAATGATTTCAATAAATAGTTAAAGAAAGAGGAATCGTGAACGATTGGAACTTGATCGCGTCGAAAGTCCGGGGTAGGACGAATAAAGATTGCCGGAAGAGATGGAGCAAAGTGGGAAAGGAGGTCAATAAAGGACTCTGGGATCATGAAGAAGACGATCGATTAAGAAGGGGAGTGGAGCAACACGGCACTTAGTATGTATACCCGAAGCACGAAAGCATATCTTCCAGAGCTAAACTTTTCTCGTAGTTGGACTATGGTGGCCGAAATAGTACAGACAAGACATGCAGACCGTGAGTATATTCCAAGCAACGCTTAAATACAATTTATTCAAATGCTAACTTGATGTGTGAAAAGAATGCGCCAAAAGATGGTACCACTTTCTCGATCCAAACATTAGTCATAAGGATTGGGATAGTGATGAAGAAGCTCGACTTTTAGAGGCTGTCCATGTACACGGAAGAAGTTGGAAGAGCATAAGTGAAAAGGAGTTCCCAAATCGCTCACCAACGGATATAAAGAACCGGTTAGGAGGACCCCTCAACTCCACAAAATTTCAGTACAGCACTTACTTATTATTTTTCTGAATGTAGATATGTTATCATGGAACGGAAGGGTAGATTAAAACGACGGAAAGCGTCCACGACGCAATGCACTCCAGTACGAGAACGCAGTGGCTTCGACTTCCCCAAACCGGAAAGACTGAACCAAGGTTTGCGCACAGAACCATCACCTGACAATGTGATGGAATACGAAACCGAGAACACTTTGATGGGTCAATTACCGCTTCCGGGACTTCCTCTCCAGCTCACGGCTCAACAAATATCCCAGAACCACTTCAACAACGATGCGCACTCACTTTTCAACTTTGATGGGCTACCACCTTTGCAGTTCCACGATATGTCTTATTCATCTACGGAACCTTCGTCACCTGGAATTTCATTGTCCCAAAACCCGGTTCCCACAGGGTACAACATGGGCATACAAACTGTTGGTGGGCTTACAAATGAAACGGAAGCGGACATCGACCAGCTTTACTGTGAAGATATGAATTTTGATTTGGCATTAGCCGAAGCATTCTCAGCTCCAGATCACCGACAATCAATAGTTTCGACGCCACCAACCATGAGCTCGGCATCCGATGTTCCGGCCGGAGGACATAATTACAAGTTGATACTAGAGGATGTGAAGCCAGATACGTTGTTCTCCATTGTAAACATGCTTGTGGAGTCCAGGAGTAATGTGAAGATGGAGGTCTTCAGTAACGTTGCTTGATACCCCGGGAATACTTTGGCACGAATTTCATTTTAATGAGAGTCTGGGAAATGGATACTGTACATATTTCTTGTAACCTTTACTTTAGGGGATGCATGGATTTGGGGATTTTTGCGGGCCCCACAGGCGCATTGGTGGGTTGGGTATATCGATTTGAGAAAGAACTTGTCATGAATAGACGAATGACTTTAGTCGTCCATGGAAGACAGGATGGCAAGGATATAGAAATATGAGACATTTGACACTTCTTCGCGATAATATTAATTCTGATGATTATCGTGAGATGACCACTTGTTGCTATCCGGAAAAGGGATAAGCCCGAATCTTATAGAAACCGAATGATCTCCGTCTATAAGACCTTTGTTAATGTGAATTTGCATGAGTTTTCTTGAATGTTACATTCTACTCCCAAGATGCGAAGAACAATTCAGCTGTGTCTATGTATCATTCATGCAGCCGTAGAAAGCGTGATGATAAGTAACCATATTCTGGCACTTGCATACCTAGTAAGTGGTACTACTGTAAGCGTTCTGCTACATATAGCTGTAGCCTGTAGGGCACATTTAACAACACCAATCGAGGGCTCTTATTGTCAAGACGGGACGACTTGTGTATCGGTGGGCTGGGCCCTTCAATTCGGCTATATGCACCACATCCTTGGCTTAAACAAAGATCCTTGTTTCCCCAAGCCCCGGCCAATAGTGCTATATTGGGACTGTCAATCTACACTTTAAGCTTGATTTGATGTACCAGGAAAAGGCTGCATAGGAGAGCTTGGCCACTAGGCAACATTTTCTCGGCCTGCCAGTTTGAGATGGCCTCGAACAACCAGACAAGACAGGCCGTAAAAAAATGCGAAGTCCCTTGACAGAGGTGTCACTTCTCACTGCATTCCGTTGCACCGACGTCTCATTAAATACAGCCGCACTCCGTTGCTTGAAGGGATACGAGGGTTTTGCCATGTGCAGTCGGTAAACAATAACGAAGAATCAATAATATGACACAGACTTTAACCAATTAACGTTGATGGCTGTAAGCAACTACCCATATCCGATACAGTACATAATTTTCTAAGTAAGCAGTGCTTGGAGTGTACCACAACTCCTAGTTGAGTTGAATCCCCGGGGGGCTGAACATATGTACAAGGGCAAGGTGACGAGCCCGCTGACGTGAGAGCTTTAAACATTTCCTGAGGCATGTTACCATGTGATGGGGGTCATCTTTACTTTGTAACCAGACTTGACAAATTGACGAATGTAATTGGATCACTGGATGGTGCTTTTTTTTTTCTATCCGACTCCATGCGTATGGGTGTGTAGTACTAATAATACACCCATGATAATAGTTTCCAAAGCATATCTCTCACGCCTCAGATCTGATGGGATTGTAGGCACACGTTAGTGGATTACCGCCCAGACGACCGATGTAATAGATAGCAAATTTATAATCTCAAAATATGGCGGTCAGCACCTGTCCTGTTAAACAAACATGTCGTTCATCCGCAAATGTATGATAATTCCAGCTTTGGTTATGAATACCCTCGCCGACAGATCAATTTTTCTATTTCTGGATAAGATCAATAACAGTAGCGCAAAAATGGAAGGAAAGGTAGACCCAATAGAATTCTCAGGCTGTTGGGCAGATAATGTTGAGTTGGGCTGCGGATTGACAACGTAAAGTTTCGATAGGCAATGTAAGGGCAGATCCTTCGCGGAATCTCTAGATTCCTTTCCATCCCTAGACTGCATGGTCCGAAGGCAAACGCCAAGGCTGTAATGACATGGCAACTTTCGGCCATCGAAATCCTACCACTCGGGAGTGAATATCCAACACCTCAATTATGAGTATTGTATACCGAGCATCGGCAAGCCGTCATCCCGATGTTTTAACAAGGGCCATGCAGGGAGACGATAGACGGGAAGCATCCTCGAAGAGTAATCTTTGGCAACTACTCACACCAATACATGTGTCAATACTCATCGTTACCCCCACATCCCACCTATTCGTGCAGTAAACTCAGTGACGCGAAGTTGCTTTACGATAAGATATGCAGAGCCTGTGAACTTGCAACAGAATGCAATTCAAGGGACTCCTTCCACTAAGGAAAGACTAGAGAACCCTTAAGCAATGGCCAAGATTGGTGACCAAACAGCCAGGATGCTATCTTTGCGAGCGGAGCACGATGTACATTGTCTGTACGGAGTACCTCCATTGCCCACCGGTCAAAAGACAACTTGGCTAATGATCGGCCCTTTGCTGGTAGTTCACATTGTCAAAAATTTTGATATGTGTGTTTGCAGCCGGGGAAGCGGATTAAACACGTTTTTTTGCTATATCTGGATGACAAGGCTCTTGGCTCTCTTGCATCTCCCCCTGCGGGGTCAAAAGGTTCGGTCTCGCTTTAAAGTTGAGCGGATCATGGCCAATGCATTCCTTCACTGGGATCAGAGTGAAACTTTGAAAGAGGGCTCCACTTCGAGAATGAGACATAATTTCAATTGGCCCTTCAGATGCGTGGCAAAGATGATGTTCAACTTGAAGAGGACAGATAAGGATGCATGAGAATTGATATTGGGCGGAATGATTGTTCGGTGTTCGGCTTTTCGCACTACATCTGGATTTCAGATGTTAAAAGTTAAATCACGCGCGCCCAAAAAAAAGGATAGAAAGGGTTTGAGCATCTCATACCACTAAAGACATTTCCGCCGCCTTTGCCTTGATATATCAATTTTGGTCAACTTCGAATTCCATCGTATGAGGACGTTACTCTCAATCGTGTTGGTGTTTGGAGATTGATATTCACACATATATAACGAACGATCCAAACAATTCGTCCACCTAAGCGGGTGCAAGACATTTGGATTATGCCAGTCAACACTGGTGCTGGTGCTGGGTCGCTGAAAAGACCACCAGAAGATTTCGTTCCCAGGAAAGAGAATGTGGTCACGTGCAACGGCGTCAAAAGCCAGCCACGCGCGACGACATGAGTGACGCGACGCAAGTTATTGATTGATGATGAATTTATATATGATACGCCTTTAGTATTATATATATACTCGTTCGGAGACGATCAGTTGCTTAGAACTGTACATCAAAGACAAGAAAAACTTTTGATCGTTGCCTTCGTTGTTTGTGATATGTGACTTGAGGATTAGGCGAATCGGAGTTCCGGAGTAAACCCGGATGATAACTCCATCCATCCATCAATGTGTCTTGTGTTTCACTATTTGAACACCTCATACTTGACATGGCATTTTGTAACCATCTCATATAACTCCGAAACTACGAGTGGAAACTTCCTTCTGTGGCCGCAACCGTTGGACGACGAGTTTGCTTTTGGCCATGGCCCCACGCACTTGTACAGGCATACTCGACTCCCGAGATCTTGGATCGATCTCATTATCCATCTTTGGCCTCGGCCTCGTGTTGAGCAGCTATTTCCTTAAGGGGTCCCGTAAGAATGCTGCAGCCCTACCTTAGTACGTCTATTCCAGCTTCTAACCATTTCGGTTCTAGTCACAGGGTAGCATTCATCAGGATCGACCTATGTCGGTTATGTCGGGTTACTACAGTAGCAGTTGGATTGGGCTTTTCCCCCTTCGCCACCAGACAGTGTGGGGTTAAAGGCTTCCGTCTTTGCTCAATGTATACTTTATGTGAAGTATATAGAGTAAAATCTGTCCAATTTCAGCCCAAAATTTCAGGGGAACCTCTTTTATCATAAATTCTCGCTGTACCAAATAGAATCGCCAACACCGCGTTGGTCAAGCTCAAGCTTGCTATCGCACTCAAAGGTCCCGAGTACCAGCCATAGTCAGGAAGCGACAGGTAGTACCTCAGAAGTTGGTCGTTTCTTTCTGGTGTTACTTTTCCCTCCAAGCATTATTATTTGTGTCAGAGTAAATTGGAGCTTCGCCCATATATATTCCAACGTTCTTCGTTCAACCGATGAGGCTGCTTTCGCCTCCGTGCTTCATCAAAAACTCGGCTTCGCTAACCGGTTGAGAATACTTATCCAATGGAATTCAATCGGTTGGAAAAATGCGCCATACCCCTGAATGACTACCACTACCCTGACTAATAGCATACGTCCCGACTTACTGTTGGCCGAGAATTACGGCCTCTTTCTCTCTTGTGTGAGTTAGAAGATCCCCGATCGGATCACCAATTTCAATTCATCACCGGTCGGCCTTGAACGGCCATGTTCGGTTCCATGCTTCCGAATCTGACAAGAAATACGTTGAGATCATACAATTTGGAGCTAATCTCATCATAAAGTTCGGGACGAAGTGCCATGTGCTTATATTTTTCTTTTTCTTTTGACAAATGGGCATTTCGTAACGAAGCTTTTGATATCATTACTTGAATGATAGGTCATGACGACGACTAAAAGCAAATCACCCAAATTCTCCTAAATACACACAGCATGAAACGCCATTTTCGGTTCCGACGGTGCATTATGCACGCTCGTCCAGAGACCTTTCGATTTGGTTCACAAAAAGGAATAAAGAATGCACAGGTGATGTACCTTATGCGTGTGCTATTATTTTGATTACCCCTTCGCCCGAGTTAAGTAACTACGTGCTTTAATCGATACTCCGCGAGAGATGAGCTGGTCGACTTCCCGAAGTGAAGAGGGGAGAGATTGCGGGGGGTAAATACGGCTTCGAACCCCC
>NGKH01000059.1:12336-43280 GCA_002162575.1 Sclerotinia glacialis | reverse complement strand
CCTCTCAGGCCTGATATAACCATTGGGAAATCACAAAACAGTGGCATATTCTACCAAGTACTTTATTCTATACAGAATGCTTCTTTCGGGTAGAATTTTCTTTTCTTACACGAATCCGAATTGGTCATTAAGCAGAATAGCCCTCAACGTTCATATCTATTCTAACCCTGTATTAAATAATAGATCTGAGTATATATCTCGAATTCCCCCGCCAGTCAACATAGTGACTCACATACACACATAATAACCAAAGCTGTTTCCAGGGAGCAAACCGTTTAACATTGTCTCTGCTCTGCCGCCTAAATCAACAAGCTAACAAACCAACAGACCAAACACGTCTACCAAGCTCAAATATTCGCAAGACATGCACTAATTTCCATCTTGTCTTCAACTAGGTATCATTCATTCGAATGCACCCCGAACGAAGCTCTACAACAAATTCATCCCAAACAACACATTCTATATTCTCATCTGAACGATAGATACCATCTCTAGGCCTAGAAAGAAACACATTTTCGCAGAAATAGGTCAAAACTCCATGCCGCTGGTGCTCTCGATTTTACTTCCAACAGCTTCCGTTCCACTGCCGTGAGGATTCTTTACTCGTCCAATTTCACATTCCATGCTCCTGTCGCTTTTCTCCAGGTTAAATCTTCACATTATCCTCGCATGAGCGATAGTCATTGTGGAAAGAGAAAGAAAATCGACAGACGAGCCATTTTTCAGGACGGACTTCTTTGGGTTCGTGGGTGTAGGCAGTTTCGTGATATATATGGGGATAGTTAACGGATGGACGTTAATCGAAGCATTCTCGGGCTCCGGAAGATAATATTCGATATGTTACCTCCGCCTTTCGGTACTACACAAGATAAAAGTCCCATCCCATCCCAGATCTTGTAATCTTGGGTCTTGGAAAACTGTATGTTTTCAAATATATGTTAGGCAAGTGACATAATTGGTATATTACAGACCCGTCCTGTATACAAGTAGTCGGAACCTTAAATACTGACTCCACCTCGAGATTATGATTATATACTTCCATCCCATAAGTCTCATCAATCCCATCTCCAAACTCTAAACTCCATTACACAAGCCCTGATAGCAAAATACCTCCTTTACCCAAAAGAACATCTAAAAGAAACCCCTCGGTAGCTCCTGCCTCTGCTCATCCACCCGCCCCGATCCAAACCCTCGTTCTTCCTCCCGAGAAACCATCCCATAAGCTCCGACTCCTCTAACAGGACGATAAGGCACCGGCGCATCCATTGCCAGCGGTATCTGAAACGGTTCTCCCGTCGTCATACGACTATAACGGGACCCACTAGTAACCGACGCGAACGACGTTGTAGAGATACGATAATCCGAATAACGAGGTTGAGGAGAAAGAGGAGAAAGAGGAATGGGCGCAGGAGGAGGAAGAATCGGAACTGTGGGGCTGTTGAAATAATCCGAATCCGGGGATTCAAGAGGAGGAAGAATGGGGATCGTAGGGCTGCGGATTTCGGATGGGCCGGGTGGAGGAATGAAGGGATTCGGACTCCTATCCCTATAATCCATCGGATTCTGAAAATCTATTTTTTTCCTTCCCAATGACCTCCTCCCAAAATTCGCAGGCTTTATTTCCCTCCCCATCGTTCCACCTTCCAGATACGAGCCACCCCCGAGCGCTCCGTCCAATTCCCTTGATATTCTATCATCTTCGTCCTCGTATGCAGCTTGTGCTTTCCCCTTCCGCCCTTTGGGTTTCTCGAATACGGTTACGAAAGCCTTGATATTCGGATCTCCAATCTCTTCTCCATCTTTTCCCCTTCTACTCTCACTAGTGCCTCTCTGCGATTCAGACCCTCGTCTTATCACATCCTTTGACTTCTTTACCCGTCTCCTCTTTCTGCAACAACATAACGCTACGATCAATATCACAATAAGAAGTAAGCTGCCAGCTCCAACCATAATTGCGGTCATGTTAGGACTTTTGAGCAAGTTTGCCAGAGTGGATTGAATATCGAGGTTATCGGCCAGACTCAAATTTGAGGGCCTACTTGAGGTTTGAGAACTTGTAGTTGAAGCTCCTGCTTGCTCATTCTGATTTCGATTTCCATTGGGACTCGAAGAAGCACTGGAAGCTTGGGTGTCAGAGTTCGGAAAGGTAGAAGAGGGTAATGGTTGACTGTTTTCATTCAGGAATACGCTTGCGCTGGGAGTTGCTTCGAGGGAAAGAGATGTTTGGCTTTGTGAAATTGATGTTTGCGTATCGAAAATGATGGATGTCGGAACCATCGTTGAAGTTATTGGAGGAAATATTATTGTGGGAGTTGGAGTTTGAGTGGATGTAACTATTTGGACAGAAACGATAATAGACGTGCTGACGATTGTATGAGTTGCCGAGGATATCTGAATTTGAGTTTGAGTTTGAGTTTGAGTTGCGGTGTCGGTATTGGTGAGAATAGTTAACTGCGATGATCTTTGCGATTGGAAATTTGAAATTAAACTCGAGGTGATGCTTGAATTGAGATACTTCTCCGTAAAATTTGTTCCTTGCCCTACTGAAAAGACTTTGCTCGGCGTCGAACAGCATTCAAAACCTTGACCTTCGTCGCAACAAAATTGTCCTAGTGATGGTTCACCGCATGGTAATACTGATCCATTATCGTTGGCTGAATTCTGTATTAGCGATTGTTTCCCACTTGTTATCGTCATATGTCAGGCTTTTGGGAACTCACCACCCTGACAAAAACTCGGGCAAGAAGCCGCTGAAAAAGTGGGATCTGCACAAGAACCACGGGAGAATTTATTTGCATTGTTTTTTGAGATGCACAGTTTATTGGTGGAACAAAACTCATCAGATCCGCAACATCGACTTGTGTTGTCACCGCTAAGGCAAGGAATTCCGTTGGAGTCAACAGATCCATTAGCTAAAAAGCATTCTCTGGATCCTTCTGCATTAGGTGACTGAGGCCGTTGTCCTTGGCCAGTTGGAAGGCTTTGAGACAACAGAGTTCTTGAAATTTCAGGCTGCGACTGCTGGCTATCCATTTGTTGGGTTTGATTCCAACATTGTCGGTTTTGTATTACTCGACCCTGTGCTTGTCGTGCCCGCCATTGCGTACTTTGTCCCTGCTCCTGAGTCGGCTTCTGGATACCATTTTTCATGAGTTCATTTTCCGCGACATTACTTGACGAGACGACCGATACCTGTACCAGCAGGGCAATCGCCACCGCTACAATCTGTCGAGTTAACATTGATAGTATTTGCACTCATATGTGTACGTATACAAATAATAGCAATAAGAATTACTAAGAGACTTCAAGAGAGCCAGCCCTTGAAAGTCTCAAGTGTCGAGTTCCCATGCATATATCAATGTGTTCATTCTGAGATTTTAAGTTCTACTAAGAAAACCTCACAAAAAGTTCCCACTCCCTTGTTTCAACTTTCTTAATGTTAATCTACATGAGGAGTGGCTTGCGGAAGTCTTCTTTAAAAAGAAAATTTATCAGGGATGCGGTGGTATTTCCTACCAGCACTAGCGAGCCTCTAGTATTAGCAATGGAGACAGTATTGATGTAACATTTTGAGCTTCCCTTCCATTCGAACGATTCAGTGAATTATATTGTTATCTGGAAACACAACTTTAAAGTTACAAAACTCCCAGTAAATGAAACAGGGTAAAACAAATCCACTTGAGAACTTCAAGAAGATTGGTAAATGAAACAATTGTTACAAAGTCCCAACAGACAAAACAAGAGCACGGACTTCCTATCATATTACGAAGTCTGCGACAGTGACGTGAGAGCGAGAAGCCGAGACATAGGATTTGATGCTTTCTTGAGGTGAACATTAGTATATCTTTCAATAAAATATCAATTAGATTCAATGACCAATGAATAAAGTGAAGCCACAAGTTGCGCGGAATGTTTTTGCCATCCTCTCCGACAAATGTGAAGACAATCCGCCCGTACTCTTCTGGCGTCTTGGCGTAAAGCATAGAATCGTTTCATATATAAACGTTTCAATAAGTTAGTTCATGCGAATCTCCCTTCAGCTAATTTCAAATATATTATTATACTTTAGATCCGAATGCCGGCTAGTCTGTGGGTAAGAATATCCAGCCCTATCAAGCTTCTTCCAAACACCCACAAGCTTTTGTGCTCGGACTACTCCCAATTCACTGGAATCTCTAGTCTCTTTCTAGAACTGTACCTCAATTTCTATCATTTCTGTATACAAAATGTCCATAATTGTCTCAAGCCCACTTCAAGCTTAAAGTTCTAGTGCTAAATTTAACAAGACAGGCAGATACAGTCCTTTCTTTCCAACTATGGTGAATCAGCAAAAGCCCAACTCGTAAATTCTGGAACTGGGGATATCCATCGAGTGATATGTAGATAACGTACGTCATCTAATCAAACCATGAATACCCAAGACGGCTGTCAAACGTTTGACCGAGTTTTGCCGGGAACTACCTTTCATCATTCCAATGGAAGAGAGGCCATCACCACCAAACTGGTCTCTTGAAAATCATTGCAGGAGTGAGGTGAAAGGAGGAAGATATTCTACCACTGAGTAGAGCGTTGAGATAACTAAATTTATATTCGAGGCCTCTACATCACCCACCTTAAAAATATGGAGAATTACATATCGAGGAGTAGCATTGACTCCCCCGGCACTCTCAATAAAAGAGAATACGCATCAAAGTTCCTATTTCCAACCCTATTCCTTATTCTCTGCTGGCATAAACGGGCAACCTGTAGAGGGCACGCCAGCCTCTGGCTTTTCGGCTGCATACCCGTCCCCATGTAACGATGTTGTTGAATCGTCCTTACTCTCAGTAGACAATTTGGTTTTCTTGACACCGCCTTTCTTTGCAATCTGGCGGAACATTTCGAGGGGGTCGTAGAAGATCTCTACAGCTTGGAGACGCACTGCCTCATCGACTTTGGCTATTGCGACGCCTTGAATATCGATTGCTCCGCCGTGTGCGGGTATGGTCACCTTTTCGCCTTTGCTAATAGCGGTTAGTGTGAGATTGTGAAGAAGAAAGGAGGACGGGAGAGAAGGGAACGTACTCATTAATCCCTACATAATCATTCTTCATAACACCCCAATGTCTCCATTTAAAACTAACAGTTGGCGGTCCACTATATACTTCCAGTACCTCCCATGCAAAAGTCGGCATCATCCTTTTAAATGTCTTGTGACTACTTGAAAAGTCCGATTTCTCGGGGGAATAGTATTCATTGGATGTGAGAATAGCATTGTAAGTACCCACTCTCAACATGTATTCGCCGGTAACGGGGGCAGAACCATTGATAGAGAAGGTGAAATTGGGATGGTCGATGGTGCGCCAGTCGGAAATGTCAGTTTTGAAGGAGGCTTCTACTTCCCAGTTCTTGACGAGGTTTTCGACGAGAGAGTGTAGGGATGCAGCCGTGTGGTTTTGGGTTTTGGCTGTCAGATGAGGTTAAAGAATGTTCTCTTTTCATTTGATAAATTGAGCGGCGTCTTTGGATGCGGATTTGGCTGTGACTGTAACATACTTTGTGCCCAGACTTTTCTTGTGTTTGTGTAGTCTGGTGGCTGATTATATCGCCATTTGGCATCGAGATCCTTCATTACTGCATTGGGATCGAGGAGATAATCTGGTAAAGCTGCGGTCGTATCCGTTGGTGCCGTGTCTATGTGTGTGGAATCCATAGTCTTTACTGGAGAGGAGTCAATGAGAGAAAGGTCAGCTGAAAAAAACTGTCTTTGCACTTCCAATTGAAGATGCAGATGATGGAATCTTTATGCATGTATATATATCTCGAACAATCCTTCGTAGACAGTACCTCGGAGGGCTTATCGGATGGCAAGCCAATGGATCAAATCTTACTTCTTGCATGCTGCTTACATACCACATGGTGTACCAGCTTACTCAATAATTCGTTGAACCGTCAAAATGGCCTCCGCAGTGGCGGCACTACCAAGTTCCAGCTTATTCTTGAGACATCGTCTGTACAATCATTGGTTTGGATAATAAATACCGGATATGCTGCTTGGGGATACACATGTAGTTTGGAGACGAAAGACCCCTTCCTCGGATATGAATTGAAGATAATTGGTGACACTAGAATCACCTGCTGAGACACGAATACCTATATCCGTGGCGAACACCCATGACCTAGACAATCGACAAATCTAGACTATCCAAGAAGACTCATGATCTGAATTAGAGTAAGTGACAGGACCATCCATCCAAGATCAGAGACACTACACGGAGACATAGCTTGTCCCGTCCTTCTCACTTGCATCTATCTTATCTTGTCAAGAAAATTGAAACATGAGGATCTTGCTTAGGGAGGCTCATGTTCGAGGTCCTCGAATTTTGCATGGAAACAGACACATGCCATCTCATCTTGTAATGTAGAGGATGCTCTATCAAAATCAAGATCTCAATGTGTTGGAACTTTTATGGGAATGTGCGGGGAGTGTGGGAAAAGAAACTTCACCGCCCGCCCGGGCAATAACCTTGTATCAATCGATTTTATAATCATAGAAAGTTGGATGTATATACTCCGCATTCTATGAAACGAGCATAATTGAGTTTTCCCAATCAACCAACACTTTATTCTTCAATGGCTAAGTCAAAGGGAAAGAGAAAGCAGCAAAGTCTCCATACAGAGCAAAACCTCAAGAAGGTGAAGACTACAAGTATTATTATTCCACCTCCAGAACTTTCTACTGAGCCCAAAACCCTCCATGATCTTTTAATCGCTGAAGAAGATATCGAAATATCCGTGGACACCCTCAACACATTGGCACAGAATCCTGCTCTTATAAAATCGAAGGCATGTAAGGAATTACGAACTGCGGTTTTTGAATTTCGAAATGCTTGCACAACGGGCTTCAATGCGTCTAGTATGCTATCTATCATCTCGCGGACACAATAGCGAACACTAATTATGGTGTAGTCGACACAAACCCTACGGCGCGTATCAGCGGTGCTCTGGCGGATGAAGGGTATACCGAAGCCAGGATACTACTCGTGGAGATGCGAATTCGAGAGCAGAAGCCTAAATTAGGTGCGCTCTGCCGATGGGTTCGAGATTTAGACGTCGTTAGTGGTTTAGCGGAACAACTAGACGACAGTGGAGCAAAGAGAACGGCAAGAGAGGAGCAATTGCTGGTTGTGTTAGATGCAATACTTCGAGTCACTGGCCCGGTAGATTATTCGATTGAGGATGGAATGGCTACAAATGGTCCCATAGTACCAAGAAAGGCATGGAATTTGAGGGATGATACGATACCGCGCAAGCAAGTCTACGATTCTGTTTTGGACGGAAACATACTCAATTCTTTGCCCAAAGACATCAAGTCCAAGTTCCGCGTCATCGAAACAACTCCAGGTTTGGATCGTAAGCCAGCAAACCTCCATCCGGCAATCCTTTGGGCATCTCAGGACAATGCCATTGCTTTTTCTGCTAGCCCTCCCAAAACGACTCACCACATACATCCCGTTGTACCGAATCTACATTTGCTAAAGGACGTATTGAGTCCAGAAGAATGTATTCGAATCATTGCTGCAGGCGAGACCGTGGGGTTTACACCGGATGCCCCAATACGTGCGGAAGGTGAAGAGAATAGTATTTTAGCTCATAATTTTTACTGGGTTGCGGATAATGCCTTCTGCGATGGAGTATGGAACAGAGTTAAAGAATTTGTTCCAACACAAGTCAATGGGAAACAGGTGAGAGGTCTGAACAGAAGATTTCGTGTTTACCGCTACGTCCCTGGTGCAGAATATCGTGCCCATATTGGTGAGTAATCCTCCTTTTGCATTGGTTCCATCTTGCTAAAAAAATTTATAGATGGCGCTTGGCCGCCGTCTGGAATTGACTCCACGAACGACAAATATATCTATGATTCTTCTCCAGCGGACGCAAAACAGTCCTCTTTATTCACATTTTTGATATATCTGAATGACGAGTTTGACGCTGGCGAGACAACCTATTTTCTGCCCAGCGCGAAAGAAGGCAGCATGAATGCATATTCGATAAAGCCAATTCAAGGTAGTGTGGCAATGTTTCCACACGGTGAAACTGAGGGAAGTTTACTTCACGAAGGCACCGGTGTCAAGAAGGGCTCGAAGGCATCAGCAAAGTACGTCATTCGGACAGACGTTTTATACGACATCGACACCAAATGAGACAATATATGTGTAAACCAACATGTATGATGCCAAGACTCGGCACATAATATTTACAGGAAAACTCTTGCCCACAGGATCAACAACCAATTTTCTCAAGAAGCCCGGTGCTACACAAAAGAAAGAACAGTGCTTAACAAGATCCGGCCTCTCAAGTACCAAACGGGGATTCGGACCGGGAGCAATGTGGTGGTTTGTGGGGAGTTTATGCTAAAGTCGAATACTGCACTTGGCGGCGCATACCCGGCTCATATAAATTAACAGCCCCATCTAACTACCTCGTGTATCTAAATTGCATTTTGCGGGGTCAAGTGATTACATGTCCTGTAAGAGGTACAACAATAAGATTCTATACCCAATATCGAGACTATTGCTAGAGGTACAGTATAGTCTTCATGTTTGCCGCCATTGATTGCCACAGATGAGTTGAGTCACCTGGCTCTTTTAGCCTTGACTACCCTCTGTAGATCGACGAGGCACCACGGGTTCATCACCGACTCAAATTACCCAGCTAAATTGCATGATCCACTGTTCCGCGATGACCCCAAAATGCCGATTCCATATGTTATAGTTGAGTGTGAGTGTGGGTATAAATCAGCAATAAACTGTTCCTTACGTTCGTTGACCATTACCATTCTTTCTCGCGAATTTGTCCTCCTTTGCATGTTGATTTTTAGTACAAAGATGCAAGTTCTTTCTTTCGTCCTCCTAGTTCTAGCAACTCTCATCCACGCTGCAGCCGGCAATGGAGATTGGGCTGCCGCTTATATCAAGGCCAACACTGCTCTGGCAAAACTCACAAATACGAATAAAGTTATGCTAGTTACGGGTGTTGGATGGGAAAAGGGGCCTTGTGTTGGTAATACTGCTGCTATACCTTCGATTGGATGGCCAGCATTCTGCTTGCAGGATGGTCCTTTGGGGTATGTAAATTTTACTTGAGCTCATGATTTTTTCAGTGGATGAAATGTGAATGGAAACTGAAGGAAATGATGACGATTGATGATGTTGATGTTATGTGATGTGAATCAGAGTTCGATATGCGCAGAAAGTAACGGCGTTTCCTGCGGGCATAACTACGGGCAGTACATGGGATACAGATTTGATGTATGCGAGGGGTTATGCTTTAGGTATGATATCTTTTTACGATTGATGAAATTGAGATAGAAATGTGGATGAGTACACGCTTATGCTATATGTAGGAGCCGAAGCGAAAGCACTTGGTGTTCATAATCAGCTTGGTCCAGTGGCTGGACCTTTGGGGAAAATACCAGTGGTTTGTAGCTCGCTGTCTTTTATTTGGGTTATATACTTGAAAACAATGCTGATAATCGGAATAGGCGGGGAGAAATTGGGAAAGTTTTAGTAATGATCCATATCTTTCTGGTGTTGGTATGGCGAATGTATGCTTTCCCCTTTGACGATTGATCGACGATATAAATAGGATTGACATTGCATTTTAGACAGTTGAAGGCATGCAAGCAGCGGGTGTTCAAGCATGCGCAAAACATTACCGTAAGTCAATCCCTATCCACGTTATCCAATTTCTAATCAGATATCATAGTCGGAAACGAGCAGGAACTGAATCGAGACAAAATGAGTTCGAATATTGCTGATAGAGTGAACCATGAGGTCCGTAGTCAAATCTACTCTCACATGTTTCAGGGAATGCTTATGCATAATAGTTATATCTCTGGCCCTTTGCTGAAGCGGTGAAAGCAAACGTCGCATCTGTAATGTGCTCATATAACAGATTTAACAGCACATATGCATGTGAGAACCAAGCTTTGCTTACCGGATTATTGAAAAATGAGTTGGATTTTCAAGGTTATGTTGTTAGTGGTACGTACTTGATCAAGTTGCGGATATACATCAGTAATTGGTAGAGAAGTATTAACGGGTATGTTTAGATTGGGCCGCACAGCATACTACAACAGGAAGTGCGAATGCAGGAATGGATATGGCGATGCCAGGAGATAATTTTGGCGACAATAACTTTCTTTGGGGTAACAATCTTCTCAATGCCGTAAATTCGTAAGTTCCCTAGACAATACATACATACCTAGGATCCGCAAACCCAGCTAACAATCACCAGCGGCACAGTCCCCCAAACTCGTCTCGATGACATGGCCCTCCGTATCCTCGCCTCCTGGTATTTCCTCGGTCAAGACACAAATTACCCCGTGGTAACCGGCTGGAGTTCCTGGAATGGCGGTGTTGGCGGTCCAAACGTTTCTTCAAACCATAACACTGTTGCCCGGGCTATTGCTCGTGATGGAATTGTGCTGTTGAAAAATACCAATAATGCTTTACCGCTCAAGAAACCTGTTAGTTTGGCGATAATAGGTCAAGATGCTATTGTGAATCCGGGGGGTGCAAATTCGTGTACGGATAGGGCGTGCGATACAGGGACTTTGGCTATGGTATGTTGTTTCGACTCTGTTATATAGTCTGATTTTGTTGTATTGTCTAGCCTCTTATCTCTTTTACTTCTATTGTATCTGATCCACCTCGTGGTTTGAGCCGAAAAGCTAATCGTGACATAGGGTTGGGGCTCAGGCACAGCTGATTTCCCGTATCTAGTTGCACCATATGATGCAATAAAAGCCCAAGCCATCGCAGATGGCACAACCGTGACCCTCTCAAATACAGATTCCACATCAACCGGGGCATCAGTAGCCAGCGCCGCCGCAACAGCTATCGTTTTCATCAATTCCGATTCGGGCGAAGGATATATTACGGTATGTCCCCCACACCAAACGCACACCTTTTGCCTCAACCTTAATTGAAAAACAGGTCGAAGGGGCAGCAGGTGACCGCATCAACCTAGACCCGTGGCACAACGGCAACCCACTCGTCTCCGCCGTCGCCGCCGTGAACAAAAACACCATCGTCGTGATCCACAGCGTGGGCCCCCTAATCCTCGAGTCCATTCTCGCCCTTCCCAACGTCATCGCAATAATCTGGGCCGGACTCCCCGGCCAAGAATCCGGCAACGCCCTCGTAGATATTCTCTACGGTTCCACATCGCCCAGCGGCAAGCTCCCCTACACCATCGCAAAATCCCAAGCCGATTACGGAACGGCGATTGCGAATGGTGATGATAATTATTCCGAGGGTTTGTATATCGATTACAGACATTTTGATCAAGCTGGTCTGACGCCACGTTACGAATTTGGCTATGGATTGAGTTATTCCACTTTCTCATATTCGAACCTGGTTCTCTCATCAATCTCTTCCTCGGCTGGAAATAGTGCGCCTCTTCCTGGCGGAAGATCAAATCTCTTCGATATCATCGCTACGATATCCATCTCGATCACAAACAACGGCAGCGTCCCCGCGGCTGAGATAGCACAGCTGTATATTGGATTTCCGAACTCGGTACCCGGCACACCACCCAAACAACTCCGCGGATTTAAGAAGATAAGTTTGGCGGCGGGTGCAAAAAACAGCGTGGCGTTCGAGTTGAGGAGGAAAGATTTGTGTTTTTGGGATGCGGTGTCGCAGGGGTGGGTTTTGCCGGCGGGTTCGTTTGATGTTTGGGTCGGGGCTAGTAGTAGGGATCTGCGATTTTCGGGGATGCTTTCTGCTGGTGGGAGTGCTGGAGGTTCGAGCACGAGCACGAGTAGTGCGAGTACACCCTCACCTTCATCCTCACCCCCAACATCAAGTCCCAGCAAAACAACAACTCCAATGCCACCTCCGCCATCAACTAGCTCCACGACGATTCCGAACACAACCACAACCATGACGACGACGAGCGCAACAACCCCCACAGCCCCGACAGGACCAACCCAAACGCTCTACGGACAATGCGCAGGAATCGGATACACCGGCGCAAGCACCTGCGCGACTGGGACTTGCAAATTTACCAATGCTTATTATAGTGAGTGTTCCCTCCTTTACTTTTGATTGTGACTTGTGATTTGGATCTGGGTTTGGAATACTGCGGTTTTTGCTTCGGGTATGTAGTATGTACTAATGTGTTGGGATTGGGTAGGTCAATGTTTACCTTGAGATTCTCTACGGATTTGAGATTTGAGATTGGAGATTGGAGATTGGAGGTTGCTGGTAAAGGGAGGGGAAAGAGATGAGGTTTTGGATGGGGGTTCGAAGTTCCGGGTTGGTATGTATGTATATATATAAATATAAGCCAAGTGAAGTAAACGATTCTTTTATTGAAGCTCCGAATATATACATACCTATCTACACTATTATATGATTTCATATCATATGTGATGAGATAGGTATTCATTGATTCATTGATTCATCTTGATTATCATTTCATACGTATTATACATAAATATCAAATCATCATCTCATCTCATCCTCGCCCTCGTCCCCATAGCATGAGATACATCCCTCCTATCATCCCATCCCATCCATCCATCCCATCCATCCTCCCATCCCACCGCACTCCCCGAACCCCCCAAATAACAAAGAATCCTGGTATATTGCTCCAACGAAAACCGACGACACCCACTAGATGCCCGAACACATCATACCCAATGAAAAGTTCCCTCCCACCCCACCCCACCCCATCCCATCCTGTTATCCCCAATGAAAACACCTTAATGTATGATACAGCTTGAATCTTAAAGTTCAATCCCAAAGTTCTATCCTTCCCATCTCCCATTGCCCATACCTCTCCCCCCAATCATTCCAAACCACCCTCACCCTACACCCTACACCTTACCCTCCATACCCTCCCCACAACCCCCCACAAAAATAACCACATTAACCGCCGCCGCATACGCCTCCCTAACAGCACAAGCCAAACAACTCCTCCCCACCACCGCCACCACAGCATTCAATCCCCAATGACTACACCACGCCCTAGCCATACACTCATTATCCTCCACGCCCCACGCCTCAATCACCAATACCGTATCCTTATCCACCCCCTCCATAAGCTGATTGAATTTCCATTGTACTCCCTTCATGTCATAACCTTCTTCCCACGAACCCTGAATACCTAATTCCTCCGGTTGCGGCGCCCATCCCAATTGTAAATCTTCGTTTAAATTGGCGCCGCCGACCCCAGCCCAATTATGTATATCGAGTAATTGATTCATGCGCGCGATTCTATAGACGTAGTCAAAGAAGAGAACATGCGGACCATTAGAACAAGGATACGCCGTGATGAAAGAAACATCATGAGCTAATCTCAACCAATGCGATTGTCCTTTCCTAGCAAAAACCACACACGCATCATATGTAGGTGGTCTCTTTCCCATCTCACTACTTCTCTTGGGGGAACCCCCGTCAAGCTGCTGGTTTGGTTTCGCTACGTCGAATGCTAATTTTTCAATGCGGATATTGTCTATAGGTGGCGATTCCAAGTCTAGCTTGGGTATTACGAATTCGCTCACGGGATAAACGGGATCATTTGGGTCAGGAGGGCCAAGAGGGTCAGATCGAACTCGCATGCTTAGGACGTCGGTTTTGGTGATGATTTGAGGAGACATACGTTGACGAATTCGCAATACTTGAGTGCGTTCGATATCCACCGAAGCGAGAGCTGGGCCAACCCAGCCGGCAATCTCTTGACAAGTAGGAGCGAGAACTTTACCAACGATACAAGTAGATGCCCAATACGTACTACCTCTATACTGGAAGCCAGAATTTGGGTGCATATGTGTGAGGCCGCCAAGATCAGCACCTCCATCTTCATCGCAGTCAATCAAAGTATTCATCAGAAGCCATGGCTGAGTTGGTCCTGGTAAGATTAAGCCAGTACAATAAGACATAGCATCTGCAGAACGATCTTCGAGAGGTGAAGCATCAGGATCTAGCTCTTTTAAAGATTCATCTACCATGACTAAATTAGGCCACTTCATAGCTCTTGAGAATTTGCGTAAAGCTTTGACTTGTGATCTCTTTTTGAGAAGGCGAAACTTGACTATCTTGATATCAGCTTCTATTCCTCATGTACTACTTATAATGTGCAGAAACTTACTCTGCTGAAGATTATCGCTAGTCTTATACTTCTCAATAGTCATACATTCTCTCCACTTCTTTGCAAGGGCTAGATCCCAAGAGATCCATGGCGGTAATTGTGCTAGCAATCTCTCCTTTGCTTCTTCCGAATGATGCTTCGATTGAATCCTCAATTCCAATTCCATGCTCAACAACAATTGATGAAAAAAGGCTCGATATCTTCCATGATCAGAATATGCCCCATCAACAAAGAACTTAGCCACAACATGATTTTTAGGTTGACTAAAATCGATCCACTCACGTCTCGACAGGGCGATGATCAAATCCGCAATTTGTTTCTCCATCCCCTTTTTAGCGATGAATGATTTGTCGAGGTCCTTGAGTAAGATTTTGTATAAACTCTTATACAGCATATCCTCATTTTCATCATCGATTCCACCTTCCAAATATATCAATCGATCCAATATAATTTGCAGATCCACATCTCTCAACGTTTGGACACCCGAGTCCCGAAGCTCAATAGGCGCATGGGGATTGCCATTAATGCTACACCAGTTATTCAACGTAATCGTGCCTCTCAATGTGCCATAAGCAAAAGCCATACTTGGCTGTTCAAGAGTCTCCCATGGCCGATTTGCTTCACCAGGTCCTTGTAATCGCATAGAATCCGCCAGAAATGCCCTACTAAAAACCTCCGCACGATCACTTCCAGCTCCTCCATTTCCGTGACAAGTCGCATACAGCGCAAAGTATTCATCTGAAGCATGTGGAATCGATTCCATCGTTCCTTTGAAAACAGGTACTCCGGTAGCAATCAATTGCATGGCTTTCCCTTGTGATAATTCATCATCGTGTGAATGACCAACAGGTGGCCATTCCATCAACGGTTTAACCTTAGCCGCTCTTACACCTTCTTCTGTATATTTCGATGATCTACCGGTACTAGGTCTTGCATGATGGGGCGAACGAGAGGTAGAAGTGCTTGGCTTAATCGGAGGATGTCTTTTCGGAGAAGCAGAATGAGATTCATCATCTGCGCGATGTCGATGATCTGTATGTGGTGAACGTGAAGTCGAGGTACTTAATTTGACGGAATGATGTCTTCGAGGATTTTCGTCATCTTCGCGATCTTTGCTATCTCGATGTCGATGTCTGCGAGGAGAAATCGAATCATATCCACCATCACGCTCCCCATCATCTCCATCCCTTGAACGCTTGTCCCGATTTCTCCTACTCCTCCGATGTTTTCTTCGCTCTCTTCTCGGTCTCTGTTCATAATCATACTCAATTTCTGGCTCCGGCTCTGGTTCATCCTCACTCTTCTTCTTGCCCAGAATTAAACTGGCTATCTTGTCCTTAACACCAACCATTATCACCCTCTCACTATCGCACTTTGTCCCCTTATCAGATTATCAAATTCCCGGTCTCCGATCTCAAAGTCCACAAATGTTCTTGCATTTATCTGTGTCTATATCTGTATTTTTCCTCGCAATAAATAGCACAGTGAATAGTTGATTTGATATCCCATTCACGAAGACCTTGTGTAACCGAATTCTTCCAAAGTGGTAGTAAGGCTGAGTTACAGATGAGCGAGTAAGAATAAAAAGTCAAGATCAAGTCTTCATACAGATGACTGTATATACCGATGAGGCAATTCCTCAAGACAAGACCGAATCATACTGATCTCTCGGGAAACCAATACACTTGGAGTGAGGTACATTCTCTTGATAAAAGTTGGACAACTATATTGCAGAAAAGAGATATCCACCGTAGCCTTGTCCTTTGTATCTCTATCGTCCCGGCTATTCTGCGGTAAAGCAGTTATTCATGCTTGATGAGTTGATAGGAATCACCGAGTACCTTCTAATTGCTGTCCTCACATTTATACTGTGTCAACTTACGATATCAGGATACGGATTGAATTATTACTACGGTTTCTCAATTATTTACTTCTCAGTTGAGCCAACAACAACTTGGTATATATGCAGTGTTTCAGGCTCAAGCTGGGAACATGAACATACAGCTAACGATCCACTACCCCTCGATCACCCATCCGCCTCTTATAGATCAATCTTGAAAGCCTCAGGGGTTTGATCGGTCGACATGATGTTGGTTGAGTTATAGCCATCCTCTCGGTACTTCTCCATAGCTTGTCGATACTACACACATATTAGTTAACCATCATCTCCATTCTTATACTTTGTCACAAAAGCTTACCTTGAAGAAGAAATTGAGAAATAAGGAAACCATGAGGGCAGCGCTGACAATCATTGGCCCAATCAAATTATCGAAATCTTTTCCGCTTCTGGCAACAATCATGTTTCGCCGCGTGTAATGCATCCAGTAGCCCCAACTTCCAGCAAATATAGCAATGATAATATATGCAATACCCATAGCTTCTGCAATTTCATCCTCCCCTGCAGCTGTGTATAAACTAACAGCAAGAGATCCCAATAATATGCATATATGTTGCCATTTCAAAAATGTACGTTCGTTGGCCAGCCAAACTTTGGGTTCGACTTGTAAAGGTCCTGAATCCTTGATGTATTGAGTAGGTTTAGTCACCCCTGGAGGTAATTGAACACTTTTCGATCTGCGCGATTGGGCATAACGAGACAGAGAGAAAGATGGAAACACAGATGCCAATGTACCATATCCACCTTGATTCCTCGAATCTCTAGACTCTTCATCATTTCCGGCATCTCCAGAAGTCGTAGGACCATCTAGATGAGATCTTCTGCCAGCCCTCTCCTCAGCGACCATTCTCTCTTCCATATATGACCTGCCTGCTGGCGAGCTGACAGCAGGCTTGAAGCTTGCGCTAGCTTTATGAGAAGTTCCTAAATAGCTACCGACGACAAGATCATTCTCGGCCTGCTTTGCTTTTCGGGATTGATCTTCATCGAATGCCGCTTGTGGGTCTTTGCGGATATCGTCCGTCAAGTTTCCATGCCACGAAGGATAATCGTTGACATAATCTTCGAAAAGAGATACAGCACCTTGAAGAAATTTAGAGAATCCGGGGGCCTCGTACACAAGATGTGAGCCCATCAAATCCTGTACCCATTGAGGCTGCTTCTTGGTTGCACCATCCTTGACCTTGATCTCCAATACAGAATATGGAAACCTCGATATTTCACCTGGGTTTATGTTACTGAACGGATACGACATGGCACTACTATCGATGTCGCGTCTGTGCCAGCTCTTAGGATCTCTGCAAGGTCGGTCCTCATCTATACAGTCTTCCCGGATGAATGCCAATTGAGTATCAATAGATATCCTGACTCTGTCATCCAACGGCTTTTGAAAGGCGGTCCGCGTGTAATTAGCTCGCAACATTGGTTGCAAGCCATTCTTCTTGATGAGTGATTGAATATCGTCCACGGTTTTCTTGAAGGCCTCAATTCTTGCTTCTGGCTGTCCTTGTCGTTCCATTTTTTGTATGCTCTTCTCCATCTTGTATTCGCCTTTGATAAAAGCGTCGATATACTTCTCCTTTATCAAAAGCTTCTTTTCTTCGCTGGTGCCATTTTCATGTGCAATCTTTTGTTCGAAATGAAGCTCTGGATTGTCCTTCAATTGGCCGTACCATCTTATCCGCAGTGATGTTGCATCTTCCTTCTTTTCTCTTTTTTGATCATACAGTGTGAAGTCTGGGCTATCGAGATAGAGAGAGTTAAGGGTCGGGTCTGCTTGGGGTTCAGGACTTTTCGAGGATGGTTCACTATATACCACAGCTGGAAGTCGGCGAAGAATATAAGTTTTGACTTCCAGAAGATTATCGGGGTGAACCCAAACTATAAGAAGACTTGTTAGCATAGGACTTCACCTAGGGGCGTAGCATACTTACATTTATAGGCAGTATACTTTTCCGGCGTCTGAGATTGCGATTGAACCTCTGATGAAGTCGTGGTAGGATCCGAGTTATCATCCAGCTGTTGGCGAACAATAAAGTACATCATGGACAACTGGTTGAGCAATGCTGAATAGCCCTGTTCCGAATTGAAGGGCCTCTTCTGCAGACTCATTTGTACCATTGGCCTAATCTTATAGTTGTTACCCCTCTTGCGATCATGTTTCTTCACAATCTTCAAGAATGCGGTATAATTGATGCTGCTATATTTCTTTAGTTCCTTGGTATCATTGATGATAGCATCGAGGTCCTCCTCAATCTTCTTGAATTTGGCGGTGTTCACATCATCTTTCGATTTCCCGTCTTCTGGTGCAAGTTCTTTGAGTTTCTCACCCGTCGCATTAGCACGCTCCTCCAAGTTCTTAAAGGTTGAAGCTTGGAAAGATGCTATCTTTTCTAGTTGCACGTTCAGGATCTCCTCGCAGAACTTTGTTTCATCATCAGCGGTCCATGGCCTATCGGCACCCTCAGATGCTGAATCTTCTCGTAGGAGGTGTTTAAGCTTCGCATAATCGATATATTGATCCTTCCATGGTTGGTATATTGATCTCTTCAATGTCTGACCGAAAAGCATAGTGATGGCGGATTGAGGTTGTTGTTGGTTGAAGAAACGGTAAGAGTGGAATCAAAAGTCGGAAAGATTTATTTATTAAGCTTGTTAGGATGTGAAAGCTATCAACCTAGGTCAGAGCTTAAGAAACCTTATTCAGGAACGAAATCAAATAAATCAAATATGAAATCAAATGTGAATGAATGTGCAGAAAAGAACAGCACAAGAAATGAGATGGATGAAATAAGACAAGACAAAATGAATACAAATCAATACTCCGTACAAATCGCTACAAAATCCCGTCACTCAAAACAACAAGTGAGAAAACAATACCCGAGTATTATAACGAACGATATACGAATAACGATATACGAACCAAAAAGCCAATTGAAGATTCAAACATCAATCAATACCAACTCCAATTATGTAAATTGTGAATCTAGAACAGGGGGAATTTAGAGTCAATTGTGATAATCCTCCACCCACGTGCATGAAAGATCTAATCCGATTGCACCGGCACACCTTTTCATTTTCACTGTCTAGGGTAGGATTGTGACGTCCATACAGGCATTGAGCCAGAATCTGAAATCGATAAATTGTTTCCCGGTTTGTTAAGATGCATATGGGATACGAGTCTATCAATAATTATCAACATCTCACATTGTTGAAACCTGAAACTAATTATGTAAATACACTCGAAAAGCACCAAAAAGAGGAGAACATAAAGCACATCACACATCTAAAGCCGGATTTCATATTGTATAATAGTTGGTAATGTGAACTTGGAATTTCTTTCTCCGCTTGCTCTTCTCGCTCTCGCTTGCAAAATACATCTATGTATAATAAAAAGTAAGTTTCAAGGTAAACTACTCCAACTCCCACGCATCAATCAATCATCAACAACCCCCGGAAGAAGCATTCGCCCTCGCTGGTATCGTAAAAAAAAAAACATAACCGTCATGAAGTAATATTGCAATGTGGGCGACCCACCTCTCCCGTTTTTCCTTCCATGAACAATGCATATACGATATCCGTCCATCATAATTCTGAATCCTGAATCATGTCGCTATTCATTTGATTTCCCCAATAATGCCAGAAATATGCTTTTGGTATGTCCATTCCAGGAAAAGTAAACATTCGTACCACTACATTGCAAGTGTCGTCAATATGTTGAATTTTAGTAGTTTGTGTGTAGGTCGTGTTGTTCCTTATGTCGCAGCAGCTGCGGTGACTTGGATAGGAGCGCGATCAGCACGTCCTAAGATTTCGGATGCGGTGCTCTTAACGATACCACCAGTGACAGGCAAAGAGGAAGATCCTTCCAAAAAGCGATCGCACTCTCTAGCACATTGTCTACCTTCGTTGATACCCCTAAATTTGTTAGAAAATGTGTCAAAATAGAACTGAAGTTTATGACTTACCAAACAATGAGAGATTGTCCACGGCGGCAATCTCCGGCGGCAAATACACCCTCCACATTGGTAGAGTATTTTCCAGGAGCCGTCTTGACATTCTTGCGTCCATCTTTCTCAATATCATCACCAAGAACACGATCTTCGGGACCAAGGAAGCCCATAGACAAGAGCACAAGATCAGCCGGGAAGAATTGCTGGGATCCTTCGATTTTCTTCATGTCCCAACCACCAGTGGAGGATCTGGTCCATTCGACACGGATAGTATTGATACCCTTGACCTTTCCAGTTCCGTCGTCGACGAACTCTTCAGACATGACACAATATTCACGAGGATCTTTGCCCATGTGTTGCTTAACCTCAGTGTGACCATAGTCCACACGGTAGACTCGTGGCCATTGCGGCCATGGGTTGTCACGGGCGCGCTCATTTGGTGGCTGAGGTAAAAGCTCAAAGTTTGTGACTGACTTGGCACCGTGTCGAACGGAAGTACCAATGCAATCATTTCCAGTGTCACCACCACCAATAACAACGACATGCTTATCCTTGGCGGAAATGTATTCGTTATCAGCAAGCTCCGAGTCAAGCAGGGACTTGGTGTTGCGGTACAAGAATTGCATGGCGAAGTGAATGCCTTCGAGGCTTCGGTTCTTAATTGGTAGATCACGAGCGACGGTGGCTCCAGTAGCAATCACCACTGCGTCATTTTCAGCCTTGAGATCCATAAGCTGGACATCTTGACCAACTGCAACGTTAGTCTTGAATGTGATTCCCTCAGCAGCCATGAAATCCGTACGACGCTTGACGATCTTCTTGTCAAGCTTCATGTTTGGAATACCGTACATTAGCAGACCCCCAGGTCGGTCAGCTCGTTCGTAGACGGTGACTTTGTGACCAGCTTTGTTAAGTTGGTCGGCGCAAGCAAGACCAGCTGGTCCAGAGCCAATAATGGCAACAGTCTTGCCAGTGCGGACTTTTGGTTCCTGTGGAACCATCCAGCCCATGTCGAAACCACGGTCAATGATGGCACATTCGATGGACTTGATTCCAACAGGATCCTCGTTGATACCAAGGACACATGCACCTTCGCAGGGGGCGGGGCAGACACGACCAGTAAATTCTGGGAAGTTATTGGTTCTTAACAGCGAATTCAAGGCCTCCTTCCAATTGCACATAAAGACCAACTCATTCCATTTGGGAATAATGTTGGAAATTGGGCAACCAGAGTCAGATTGGCAGAATGGAACACCACAGTCCATGCAACGAGCAGCTTGATATTTAAGCTCATCTTCATCGAGACGCTTGGAAAGTTCAGCCCAATCGCGAGTTCTTGTCTTGGCTGAGCGATATTTCTCAGATCGACGTTGATACTTCATAAAACCCTTAGTTTTGTCCAAGACCAAAGATCGCTTCTTTTCAACGGCAGCATCCCCAATAGTCTCTTCGATATCCTGAAGATTAGACGGCTTCTTGTTCTCCTTTTGGTTCTTCTCATGAAGTTCACGGGATAGAGTTCCTGGAAGGAATGGCAAAGCAAACCTTGCCTTCTTGGCTTCAGCAGCCTTGGCAGCTTCTTCTTGAAGGACACGTTTGTAATCAACAGGTAAAACCTTGACGAATCGGCGCAGTGCCCTGTTGAAGTCGAGAAGAATGCGGGCAGCAAGCTCTGAGCCAGTGTAGTGGTGGTGATCTTCGATCAAGCTTCGAACGAATGCAATCTCAGCTGGGTCATCAATACCTGAAGCCTCAACCATCTCTGTGTTAAGCTTGGACATGAAATCTTGCTGGATATCGAGAATATACGCGATACCACCAGACATACCGGCAGCAAAGTTACGACCAGTTGAGCCCAAGATGAGAACACGACCACCAGTCATGTACTCGCAACCATGGTCACCAACACCCTCAACTACTGCGGTGGCTCCAGAGTTTCGGACGGCAAATCTCTCGGCAGCAACACCACGGAAGAAGACAGTTCCGCTAGTCGCACCATAAAGACAGACGTTACCAACGATAACGTTCTCTTCGGCCTTGAACACGGCGGAACGGGGTGGGTAGACAATCAAACGACCACCCGAAAGACCCTTTCCTACGTAGTCGTTTGCGTCACCTTCAAGCTCCAAGGTAACACCAGGAGCAAGGAATGCACCGAAGGATTGACCAGCTGATCCCTTAATATTGACGTGGACGGTGTCCATAGGCAATCCATCCTCACCATATCTCTTCGAAATTTGATATGACAAAGAAGTACCCATAGCACGATCAGTGTTGACAATGTCACACTCAATTCGTGATGGGAGACCCTTATCAAGAGTCAATTCTGCCTCGGAAATCAACTTGTTGTCAAGGCGGACGTAAAGTCGATGATCTTGTTTGCGAACGTTGAAGGTAGCAACCCCAGGTCTGAGCTTATGAGCAGGAGTCAGAATAAGAGAGAGATCGATATTGCTCGTCTTCTTTGTTCGGAGATCATCCCGGACTCTAAGGCATTCGGCGTGTCCAACCATCTCGTTGATTGTTCTGAAACCAAGCTTTGCCATGATGGCTCTGAGCTCATTGGCAATGTAGTAGAAACTATGGAGAGGTCAGTAATTGTCTATATGGAAGAGCTTCAGGGTAAAATAAAGCATCAACGCTGCATTAGGAAGGAGAACGACACAAAAGTGAAATATTAAGATTGGGTTTGCAGTAAAAGAGTGCAGTATGAAAGAAAATTTTATGCTCACAAGTTGATAACGTGTTCTGGGGTACCCTGAAACTTCTTTCGTAGCTCGGGATCCTGAGTGGCAATACCAACTGGACAGGTGTTCAAGTGACCTAAAAGTGTTAGCAACCATATCGAAACGAGAGCATAATTCATTACTAACATTTTCTCATCATGATACAGCCCATGGCAATCAGAGGGGTTGTAGCAAAACCCCATTCTTCCGCACCAAGTAAACATGCAATGGCAACATCACGACCAGTTCGAAGTTGACCATCAGTTTGAACGACGACACGACCACGGAGATCGTTCAAAACTAAAGTTTGATGAGTCTCAGCGAGACCAAGCTCCCATGGCAAACCAGCATATTTGATACCAGTCCATCGAGAAGCGCCAGTACCACCATCATGCCCAGAAATCAAGATGTGATCGGCCTTTGCCTTGGCAACGCCAGAAGCAACGATACCCACACCAGTTTCGGATACGAGCTTGACAGATACTCTAGAACGAGGATTGGCACACTTGAGGTCGTAGATCAATTGTTTCAAATCTTCAATGGAGTAAATGTCATGATGAGGAGGTGGGGAAATGAGACCAACACCAGGAGTAGAATGACGGGTTCTGGCAATGGACTGTGATACTTTGTGGCCAGGAAGCTCACCACCCTCTCCAGGTTTAGCACCTTGAGCCATCTTGATTTGAATCTCATCTGAATCGGCGAGATAGTTAGAGGTAACACCGAATCTTCCAGATGCGACTTGTTTGATAGCTGATCTCATAGTATCGCCGTTTGACATAACCTCGGAACGTTCTGGATCTTCTCCACCTTCACCTGTGTTAGATTTACCGCCGAGACGATTCATTGCAACAGCGAGAGTAGAATGTGACTCCATGGAAATAGAACCGTATGACATAGCACCAGTACAGAATCTTCTAACAATCTCCGTCCATGGCTCGACTTGGTCAATTGGGACTGGATTGCTCTCCTCAAAATTGAAATCAAGGAGACCTCTTAATGTGCATAACTTAATCTGCTCATACTCGGAAAGAGAGTATGCCTCGTAGGACTTATCGTTCTTCGTTCTAACGGCATCTTGAATGTTGGCAATAGATGTAGGATCGTTGATGTGAGGTTCACCACCATCACGCCAATGATACTCGCCAGATTCAACGAGGCCTGGGATGGTAACAGTGTATCGTGATGGGAAACCCTTCTCATGGAATCTGAAAGCATCTTCGGCAATTTGTTCAAAAGTTATACCCTTGATTCTCGTTGCAGTACCCTTGAAACATCGGTCCACCACAGTATCGTCAACGCCAAGGGCTTCGAAAATTTGAGCACCCTTGTAACTGGCAAGTGTAGAGATACCCATTTTACTCATGACCTTGAGAATACCACCATCGGCAGAATACTTGTAGTTGCGAATGAGTTGGTCGTCACTAAGCTTCTTTCTGATTAAACCTTCACGGTTCAGCTTGATGATACATTCCATTGCAAGGTATGGATTGACGGCGTCTACACCATATCCAACAA
The DNA here is from genome assembly GCA_002162575.1 of Sclerotinia glacialis. Taxonomy (NCBI): domain Eukaryota; kingdom Fungi; phylum Ascomycota; class Leotiomycetes; order Helotiales; family Sclerotiniaceae; genus Sclerotinia; species Sclerotinia glacialis. The sequence continues at coordinate 19,044 of NGKH01000059.1, read as the reverse complement.
GCACGCACATGTGATGAACCTCACGGGCTTCAGCAGTTTCGACTACCAAAGCAGCATGTGATCGCCACTTGTTGTTTACCAGATGGTGGTGGACCATTCCGGAAGCGAGGAGAGTCGACACTGAGACTCGGTCGGCACATGTTGCACGATCGGAAAGAATGATTATCGAATCGCTGTTTTCGATGGCAGCGGTGGCTTGCTCGCAGATGTAATCCAAATGTTTAATATATCCTTCAACACCTTCGGATCTTGGAAATGTCAAATCAATGACCTTGGATGTCCATTTTGGATAGAACTTGTTGATGTTTTTGAGAGCGTTGAACTCGGGAATAGAGAGAATAGGTGTTGGCAGTAACAATCTACCGCACTGTGATGACTCCATTCCTAACAAGTTTCCTTGAGGACCAACATAACAATCGAGGGACATGACAATAGCTTCTCTAATAGGGTCAATCGGAGGGTTGGTAACTTGAGCGAAAAGCTGGCGGAAGTACTCGTACAACAGACGAGGTGCATTGGCAAGACATGCAAGAGGTGCGTCATTACCCATGGAACCAAGTGCTTCCTTTTCGTCGGAAGCCATTGGTGCAAGAAGCAAAGAAACCTGCTCAAAAGTATAGCCAAAAGCCTTCAGAAGAGCATCCTCCTGGATAGTACTATCAGATGGCTTTGGGTCCAAGTCAACGACACCTTGGGCTACCAGTTTTTCATGAACCTTGGGTAAGCTGACGAGTTCCTTGTGAAGCCAGGATCGAAAGTCGTGTCGCTTGGCGACCGTGTTCTTCAACTCTGCATCATCGATGATGCGCCCCGCAACGGTGTCGACGAGAAGCATCTTTCCTGGCTGCAGACGGCCCTTGAGGATAACACGTTCTGGATCCACTTGAATAGTACCGACCTCGGAAGCGCAAATAATTCTGTCATCATCCATGACATAGTATCTACATGGTCGAAGACCGTTTCTGTCAAGATTTGCACCGCAGTATCTACCATCGGCGAAGGTGAACAATGCAGGACCATCCCAAGGTTCCATTTGACAAGCGGCCCACTCATAGAAAGCAGCCTTGGCCGGGTCCATGGAGGCATTGTCCTGCCATGCTTCAGGCACCATCAGCATCACAGCTTCAGGTAGAGAAAGAACACCGTTGATAGTGAGTAACTCGAGAACATTATCAAATGCAGCAGAGTCAGAGCCACCATCTTCGACAATCGGGTACAATGATTCAAGATCTTCGCCAAAAACATCCGATTGCATCACACCTTCTCGGGCACGCATCCAGTTCTTATTTCCTCGAAGGGTGTTGATTTCACCTGGGTTTACAGTCAGTATCAGGGCTAGATTGGGCCGTTTACAAGTACCATACCATTGTGAGCTGCCCATCGTAATGGTTGAGCACGATCCCATGAAGGAAAAGTATTTGTAGAAAAACGTGAATGCACAAGAGCAAAATGGGCTTCGTAATCGGCGTTCACCAGATCATAAAAATACTGATAAACCTGTACAGGGGCGAGTTGTCCTTTATAAACAATGTTTTTGTTAGATAGGGAGCACAGGTAGAACCAATTGTGTAGACCAATGGTATGGGTTGCACGCTTTCGGAGTACAAAAAGTTGTCTCTCGAAATGTTTCTCATCAAATAGCTCAGGATCGGTAGTTTCTGGCGAATTTCCTGGGCCATATGCAGATGCTAGCACTACGAAGGGCTGCAATATGATAGGCTCACGAGATGCAGCAGCAGGACCAAGAAGAGTAGAATCTTTAGGAGGCTCTCGCCACCCCAGTACTCTTAATCCCAGCGACTCTGAGATCTCTTCCAATTGTTTCTTTGATTCTTGTAAAGTTTCCTCATCTGGCTTGAAGAAGAGATTTCCCACAGCATATTGACCCGACGGTGGAAGCTTGATATCCGTCTCGCGCTCGAAGTTTTTGATAAAGAATTTATGCGGAATGGATGTCATAACACCAGCTCCATCTCCATCTCTCGCATCGGAACCCACAGCACCTCGATGGGTCATGTTACAAAGCAAGTTTCGTGCTGAGAGTAAAAAGGTTAGCTGATGTGCACTTGAAATGTAGTATAAGGGGCCTACCATCGCTGACGATTTTGTGGCTGGGTTTGCCTTTGATGTTACTATACTGAGATTAGATGTGTCCCGAATGTGCAGATTCATAATTCTCACCAAGCAAATCCAACACCACAAGCATCCTTCTCCAAGCTAGGATCATATAAACCTCTGTTTCATAATCAGTCAAGTTCGATGGCAGACTCTAACAAACGGTGGTACCTACTGCTTTACCGGGAGTGCTCCTGCCCATGAATCATTTCCCTCAGCTTCATATTGATATTGATGGTAGGGCTCATTTTTGGCGTCAATCTCAATTTGTCTGTCGTTAAAATCTTCCGCCCTTCCCATGCCCATCGTAGGCAAGGCAGCCGGCGATTATAGGATCGATTTGGTTGTGATTTTGAGAGCGCAGCTCCTTCTTGCTTTATTGATTGAGGTATAAAGTGTAACAAGGATTTTTGAATTCGTGCAAACAACTTTTTCTAGAATCTCAAATGAGGAAATTAGCTCAAAATTGTGGAGATGTTGGTGGTTGTAAGAACAAAGAATTGCGTGTGGTTTTTTTGAGTGACAGCTTGTTGATGTTGATGCGGAGTAAAATTCCGGGTGAAGTCCAACACTTGAATAACTTAGCGCAGAAGATAGGTATCTAATGTATGTGACCTCTCTCTTGCGGTAAAATTTTGTTTAACCTGGTCCTCGAGTAACGTATAATTGTATCTTCTCTTCTTGGGAGGATTACAATTTTTTCGTATGAAGGTTTGAAGTTTTTGGATCGAATCAATGGAATTCAATCGCCACTTCCAATTATTTTGGTAATATTCGAAGTATTACTGGTTGTGTGATTTGCACCGACAATCCATCATAACAGAAGTAGTGGGCTAAGGTTCCAGATAAGGAGGAGGGGTAATGGGATGAAAGAGAAATTGCACATACATGAGATTATTGCTTCAGAGATTGCTGCTTCAAAATATTTGGAGAAGTTTGGTGGCCACAATGACAACTGCACGGAGAGGATACAAGAGGTATGGGGTTAATTTTTCTGACAAGAAGTAGATAGGTAGCTTTGAATCAAGTAGGTAGAGTTCAAGGAGGAGAAAGGCTTTTATTATTGTAAGAAGATGCTCCGAGAGCAAGAGAGAGAGAGAGAGAGAGAGGTGGAGAATGAATATGCGGCGTGAATCGGAGTCGGCCGTCCCAAATCATCCAAATTGGTCCAATAACTAGGTGGCTGCTTCAATTTGATTTTCTTCGCCTCATCATGGATGGATTGATGATTCACTTATTAGCACTTCTCCGTATTCATTGGAAGAGAAGAACCTAGGTACCGGTACTGGACTAACTTCTAAGTAGGAAAGGAAAGGTATGTGCCACGAGGTGTAACCTGGACTCAACTTAATTCTATCATTCCTTCAATTTACCTACCTCAGATTTGTTATTTGAGATATCCAACTCATACCTCTTTTCCAAGGTATATACAAAGTATATGCCATCCATGATCCATCCATCACCATATCAAAAACTGTTGACCTATGCTGACCCATGTTGATACTAACCCATGCTGACCATTTCTCCCACTTCTATGGATTAAAACAAGCGATACGTTTATTTCCCCCACACTGCATGAGCTTACAGGGGTAAAAGGATTATTGCATAGTAAGAACTGACCAGTTTCGCAATGGACGAATAAGATATCTCACCGAGGACAAACCTCTCCTTAAGATTTCTGCCGATGTCGCTTCATGCGAAGTTCACTTGATATTTGAAAGTCTCTTTTGAGTAACCTTATTAATTATTAGTATGCTAGATATATCATTGGTTCAAAGTATCACTCAGACATTCTAAGGAAACTATTCTCCTGGGAATATCCTAGAGATCTAGGGATGGACAAGATTCAACGTGGGATTGGGGATTGGGGATTGGGGATTGGGGATTGGGGATTGGGGATTTGGGATCAACATTGAAAACAATCTTTGATTTCATTCCCATTGGTGGCAGCAGCAAGGGTCCCCGCGATGTCAGAAAAAATTACACACAGGAATATGAACATTTAGAGGCGCGACCAATAGAGAGTTTCAGATAGGCAGATTACCATTGGGATTGATTGAGTGAGGGGTTACTAGTTAGGTATGTTTCCGAGTCCCTTGTTTATACAGCTGTGAAATTATCCCACCTTCAAATTACATGCAGATGCAGCGTCGTAGTATAGCAGACAAGCAAATCTGACGTTTTCTTCATGCGAAGTGCTTGTGGCATATGTAAATTTGATGAAAGAAGACAGGAGAGAGGCCACGGGAGAGAATTTCCCGGATCCGATGCATAGTTGGTTGGTTGGTTGGTTGGTTGGCAGAAAAATAATCAAATTCATTTATTAAAAAGAGAAAACTTTTCCTTCCAAGTTCCATCACATCATTAAAGAAGATGGCGGTCAATAGGATGTCATTTTACTATGGCGGCTGATTTATACGGAATAGATATTGGTGTTTCCCTCGAATTTCGGGAGAGACCGGGGACTCAAGATGAGGCTAGAATATGAATGAACGTGGAGAATTTCTTCATTATTTCATGAGAACAGGGGCTGCAAACCAAAAACGGCAATCACAATGGTAATTTAGCTCTCTTCAGGATGACCTGGGATAATATGCTGTAGCATGGTGACTGGACTTGGTGCACTTGTGTACGGAGTACTTGATAGGAAGCTTCGAGAAGATGAAAAAGATTTGCTGTGTGTGCTTGTTTGTGTGTGCTTGTGTACTTGTAGAATGGCAATTCTAAATAGTGAATATGAATCTTTGAACAACCACTGGAAGATGATTTAATAATTTGTAAATTCCACATGGCTTTACAGATGCATCACAAATCATATTTCTTCCTTTTTGCTGCATTACCAATTATGGATTTTAGTGACTTCATCTAGACGAGGCTGAAGCCTCCCACAACCGTCCCGCAAGGCTAACTAAACTAGTGTGATTAGCTCGGCCTGGGTTCAAAGAAGGCTCTCGATAATGTTTGGTGCAACAATTCAATCAACAACCCACCATTCTATCTTTCTTTAAAGTACAAGTTACCTACAAGAAACCCCTTTCACCACCGGCATTTATTTCCAAACACGGATTCATCACAAAAATGTTTTCACTTCCAAACCTTGCCCCGACAGACGTGCGTACATTGTTCCACCCGCTTTTTTTTAGATGAAACCTATAGCTAATTCACATCTCACAGTCTTACAATCTCTGGTACACGTCATCCCATAGCAATATTCCACCGCACGTTGAACCCGCAAATAATTTGTTTGATCATTCCGCTCCACACGTTACGTCAAACCAGAATCATGGCCCACGTCATCAACAAACGAGTAATAGAACCCCTCTGGCACGACTACGTTTAGATGAAGAGTATATTGAGAGGAGAAAACAGAATGTACAAAATTGGGGAAGTTCTTGGATTAAACCGCCCGGAGTATCAAAGTCATTATATCAATTGAGGGAAGAGAAAAGGGAAATGGAAGAACATCAAGAAGCTTTAAGGCGAGAACAATTGGCACAAGAACTTGCCGAAGCGGAAGAAGCTGAGACTGAGGCATTGATACCAGTTGATGATATAGAGGGAGAGATGGAAGGTATGGTGGATCTTGATGATGAGATACCCGATGCGGATGAAAGTGGTATGGGACCTAGTGACTCGGATGATGTCAGTGAGGAAGAGGAGGAAGAGGAGGAAGAGGAGGAGGAGGAAGATAATTCCGAGGACATTCCCGGAGCCCTCCTAGCTTCTCGAATGACAGATGAAGCATATAGGGAAGCAATTTCACGTCTCGGACATCCCAGAGGCTCAATGTTAGAGGATGATGGCGCTTCTACAATTACTGATGAAGATCAATCACAAATGCTACAAGAAGAAGATCTGGTTCATGAGCATGAAGACGATAATCAAGGTGGAGACATGGAAGTAGATCTTGACGATGATATTCCTGAAGCCGATGAAGGATACGAACATACCGATACAGAAGATGAATTAGATAGCAGCGAGGAGGAAAGTGAAGTTGAAGGGCTTCCGCAAGAAAATCATGGAGGCCATGGTGCAAGTATGGTTAGGAGTGACGGTACACAAAACTCGATGGATCTTTCTAATCTAATATCACACGATAGTAGTGTGTTATATAGTAGTCCTCAAGGAGCAAGATGATACTTTACATGATGTATCCATGACTATGATGATAATTTTTGGGGGAGAATCCAAATTCAGCGAACGACGGAAAACACCATTTGCTGAGTGTTGAATGTGCCCAGGGATGAAGCAAAGTCATGTTGAATTGAAGATGTTAGTGTTTGGATTGAGGATGTTAGTGTTTCATCAAGCTGTGGAACTGTAGACGGAGCAAAAATCTTTCTTCCTTTTGATACCCAAATATATTTGTATTCTTCTCCTTCTGCTTCTTCTTCTTCTTCTTATTCGATTCTTTTCAGTAATAAAATATACATTTTGTTGTTCCAATAGTAGTAGTAGTCACTATTGTTGCCATCCAATGATAGTCAAACCGTAGCTGTGCACTAGGTAGTTGTCGTTTCAAAACTCCAATAATAGATAATAAGAAATAAATCCTATCTTTTTCATTCATTCATTCATCCTTTGAAAAAAAAA
>NGKH01000059.1:0-12285 GCA_002162575.1 Sclerotinia glacialis | reverse complement strand
AGTAATAAAAAAGCTTCCTCTCTCTTTCCTTTCCGCCTTGGGCATCGCGAAATATTGTCCTTTGCCCGTTGTAATTGTATGCCCTGGATTGCTAGACAGGTATGAGGGAGGTAGGTCTTCATAATTGGTAATCTCGGGAAAGTACAAGATTGAAACTGCTAAAACTGCCGAAAGGTCACCGGGGGTTTGGGGTATATCTATATATATACATACACCTTAACTTCGAAAAGATACCTAGAGCCAAGTCAAGCCAAGTCAATTGACAATAAACGTGCTATGCTATGATTGCTATGCTATGATATGATACAAACAATCCAACCCGACCCAAATGATTTCATCTCCATTAACGCCGGTTATCGTATCGTACCTATCGTATCGTATCGTATTATTGTATCCCATTATTTCATTCGTAGCCGATCTAGACCTGGATTTAGGCTTGGATTTGGGGCAGATGGGATATCTTGTTACGCTGTGGTGTATTTTGCTCCTTGTTTCTTTTCCTTCGATTGCTTCGTTTCCTTGCTCTCATTACCCTTTCTTCCCCTTCCGACTTTGCTTTATGCTTTATGCTTTCTGCTTTTTGTTCCCTGCTCGCTACTTTGCGGACGGATGCATCATGGAAGTAACCAATGTGTATACAACTTCCTTCCCTTCCATCACTCATATTCCTTCTCCCCCAGTTTTCCCCCTCCCCATTTCCTCCCTCAAAAAACCCAAACCCAGAAAAACAGTCCAAAAACAGCCGCAAAAAACAACAACCAAATTTTCCAACTAACCCCCGTCTTCTGACTCATAATTAACATTCGATTCATGGTTCCTCGGATACGGACGCGTGCCCCTTCGAAATTATCGTTCATTTTTTCGGCGAGCGCAGAGGATTCGCGGATTTCGTCGCCGATGGCTATGGTCATCTGGTGGGGTGTTAGAAAAGTGCTGGTGGGTATGGGATGAAGGGGAGAGGGGGGAGGAGAGGAGACTGGGAGGAGACTGAGGAGAGGAGAGGGGAGAACATACACTTTTTAATTGTCTAACTTTTCCCATAATGCCCTCTACTTGATCATTATTCTGACTTTCTAGTTCATTGAGGACAGCATCGCTGTATTGGCCTCTGTGATAAATTATATGTTAGTATATGTTATGCGCCAAAAAAAATAGGCCAAATCGCATGCTTCTCCTCGAATTAAAAATGCACCTTGCATCCATCACATCTATCTGCACTCCTATCCCACATCCCTTCCTCATCTCCTTTCCTCTCTCCCCTGCCCCTCCCACACCCAGAAAAAAAGACAGCAAAGAACAGCCAAAACATACCTACTATTCGGCGTCGCCGACCTAAAACCCCCCGCACTTCCAGTTCTATCTTCCCTCTCTCCATACCCACTCCTCTCATAACCACCCCCATCATAACCTCCTCCCGAATAACCTCCTACCCCTCCCCCCGAATACCCTCCTGCTCCTCCACCCCCAGTATACCCATACCCCTTCGGCGCCGGGCTCGAACTTCCATTTCTATTCCCATCCCTTGAACCCGCACCGCCATTATAATTTTCAAAAAGTGCACTGCGCGGATCGCGTTGGTGGAGGGAGGATGCGCCGAATCTATTGTTGGAGGTAAGTTAATGGGGATTCATTCCAAAATCTATAAAAATCAAATGAGATATTCGCAGCTTTGGAAAGTAGAAGAAGAGCTTGAAATGGGTATGCGCTGGGGATGTACAATCGCATACCCAGTCTCAACAATTCCTCGATTCCTCTCCGCGAATAAACCAAATGGAATCAAAGCGCAGACAACCAAAACATAAATGAAATAATAAACAAATAAATAATACATACCTATTCGCCATAATGATCCTCTCCCTCAAATCAAATACAATAAATACCTAGCTTGTGGAGAAGAAACCGAATCCAAAGTAAGATAAGCTACGTATCCTATGTCTTCGGGATATGTGTTCGCTTATCAACGGATGTTGTATTTATTTACACAAGTCATACACGTTGCGTTACGAGATTCAATTTTTGGTGCTTCGAAGGACAACAAGAATGAAATAACGGAGGTCTAGAATTATTGTAGAAGCTTGTATGGAGATAGTATGGAGAAGGAGGTTTGAGGTTTGGGAAAATTTGGCTTGATCCTAGTTCTTTAATATGTGATCCTGGGCTTTCTTTATCTTTATCATGATTGATTTCCAGTCTGTGCAGAAAAAAATGGGAGAAGGCTGATGGTGGGTATTGTTTTGTTTTGTTTACTTTTCACATGAGAAAGTTGTTTCGGTTTGGAGATTTGGATTGATGCAAAGTGCAATTTGCAATGGACGCCCCTTTTGTCTGGTATCTAAATGTACACAAATGCTTGTGCAGAAAAACCTCTCCCCCCAATTCCCCCAATGACCCAAATCACTCGTTCATATCGTATGCCTAGAGTCGTAATGTATGAATAGAAATTTTTTGCCGAATAAATTGAAAGATGCGAGGTAGAAGGTATTGAGTTTTGGCGAGCTTGAACAGAGTTGACCAGTTGTCGAATGAATAGGATCCCATCAATCTACCAAACTACAATCATTCTTCTCCCTCAATTTCCTCCCATCTCATCATCATCCTCTCCTTCAGATTGGAAGTCATCGTCCTCGTCCTCATCATCTTCGGCTGGAAGGTCCTTGGCAGCCGCGACGAAGTCGATTTTCTTGCCACGAGTACGGCGACCTTGAATGATATTGCTCTTGTCGATTTCGTTGTCTGAAGTTTCCTCCTCGACTTCTTCGGCTGTAGACTGTTAAGTAATGCTCAACAAGCAATAGCATCAAGTCCTTGGGATCTTACCTGGTGGCGGAGCATCCTAAAGGAGTAATGTCAGTATGAAATAGATAAAGCGCACTCAATCATAACCTACATCGTCGACATCATCCTCACTGGAGCTATCTTCACCCTCACGCATATTTACATCTTGAGGCTCAGCGACGCTCTTGCCTTTACCTTTATCGGCGGATACATTGTTGGATGCTGTTTGGGCAGACATATTTAGGAGAGTTTTGAGTAAAAGACGAGTTGTCGATTATTGTTTTTGGTCAAATTGTGTGCTGAAATGTTGCTGAAATATTGAAGTTGACAAAGCCGATCAAGATATAGTTCTTGCGAATTGGCACGGTCCCTTTAAGCTGTTGTCACCGCCCTGCAAATAAAACTCTTTGGGGAAAGCGTGTTCCTATTTATGAAGGGAGGCACTAAGGTGGAAATTACAGCAGCGCCAAGAAACTTTACAGTATTCTGATTTGTCGGTATTTAAGGCTCCAACGCGGCCGCCGCTTGAACAAGGATCCGAGTCCCAGGAACGTAAAGTAAAGAGGATACCAGAAAGGTTAACAATCAACTTTTTACAATCAACTTGGAAGATTTGCTATTTGTTTGCTGTTTCTCCTGCTCTTTACAAACTATCTTTAGTCGTACTATTGGGGTCATTTGCCAGACTATTAGATTTCATAACCCTATCTTCACTATAGAGTATAAAGAAGAAGAAAATAATGCCTGGTAAGGACCAAGTTTTTGGTGCTATAGCTCCAGTTGAACCCCGCGTTGCAAGGGTACACAAAACATGAGGGGCTAACACATATCATATTCAGATTCATCATCAGAACAGAACCCCTTCAAACTACCCTCCTCCCCAAGGGTTTCTTCCAAATTATCCTTTTTCAATATGCCCGAAAGAGATTATGATGATGATGTAGAAGAGCAGGGGTATGACGGTGCCTGGGAAGGTCTGATGGAGGAACCAAGTGATATGCTTCCAGAAGCAGCTCTTCTGTCGGACGATACACCCGGTCTCGAGACACCTATGTCCCAAAGTGGAATGTTAGCTCGGGACAAGCAAAAGAAAACAGCATACTTCGATTATCTTGCAGAGAAGGAGATGAGCCAGGCAGATTCGAAGCTATTCTTTCAACGCAGCCAGTTGGAAAGTCATAAAACTGGAGGCGGCAGCAATTGGGGTAATTCTCAGAAGTCTGCAGTTCCTAGTCCTGTATTGAAGCCTAGATCATTCTCCAACGTTTTAGACTCTGAACAAGGAGGTATGCATAGATCTGGAAGTCAAGCTTCGGGGAAAAGCGCCCAAAATCTTCCACAGCTCAATAAATTCAGAAGTGCTCCTCCTATTGGTCTTGCAGATCTTGGGAAGCATCCGGAAAGCGCTGTGATTCAAGAACCGAGTCTTGCTGCGGGTGCCTTTGTTCATACTCCTGGGGCGCATGATAGACGAGAATCCTTACTTAGGGCAGACAAGGAAGCTAGAGAACATACAGCTCATCCAGGACTTCCACATGAGCATAAAGCGCTGTTGGAAATGGAAGGATTGCATGGTGCAGGCGCCGGTGTTGGCCTTGGTTCTGGTGCAGGTGGCTTCGCAAATTCCGACGCCCACATAACTGCCGAGCTCGCATCCATCTACACTAATATCCAAAAGGTGATTGATATTAGACATAAGTACATTCGCCTGTCGTTACAAGAAGATGGGGACAATCCTAAAGACGATCCGAATTGGAATATTTATCCACCGCCACCCCAGCCATCCTGGCACGACGAGAGAGCGAAAGAGGCGGCAACAAATGCAAGAAATAGTACAGCAAACAGCTTGGCTAATAGCATGGTATTGCCACCTCAGACTTTTGTTCAAAGCCATCAGCGAACTCTCAGTGGTGCAGCCTCAGAACTGTCAATCTCTCAAGCTACCAGTGCCCCCAAAACTCCTCTCCGTAAGCGAAAACCTGGACAAGATATCGGTTCTGATTTTGAAATGGAAGATCTCCTCCCCCTTCCTCCGCCTGGAGAGATGACCTTCCGACTTGATGGGAGTGGAGTGTTCCAAGTCTATGAGAACTCAAAGCTTCAAGAACTTGATACGCCAGTAATCAACATTCCTGATATCCGAGAATTCTATATGGATTTGGAACAAATTCTCAATGTCTCATCTGATGGTCCAAGTAAAAGTTTTGCCTTCCGTCGTTTGCAGTATTTGGAGGGTAAATTCAACCTTTACGTCCTTCTCAATGAATACCAAGAAATGGCGGACAGTAAACGTGTACCACATAGGGATTTCTACAATGTTAGAAAGGTTGATACCCACGTCCATCATTCCGCTTGTATGAACCAAAAGCATCTACTACGATTCATTAAGAGTAAAATGAAGAAGAATCCTGATGAGATTGTCATGTTCAGGGATGGTAAGCATCTCACATTAGCTGAGGTTTTTCAAAGTATCAACTTGACTGCCTATGATTTAAGTATTGATACTCTCGATATGCACGTAAGTTTATCCTTTCTATGATTCTGCTAGTCTTTTCTGACCCTTGACTAAAGGCTCATACCGACTCTTTTCATCGATTCGACAAATTCAACCTGAAATACAATCCTGTTGGAGAGTCTCGATTGAGAACGATTTTCTTGAAAACAGACAATTTCATCAATGGAAGATATCTTGCAGAAATTACCAAAGAGGTCATCTCGGATCTTGAATCAAGCAAATATCAAATGGTTGAATGGCGTATTTCGATCTATGGAAGAAGTATCGATGAATGGGATAAACTAGCAGCGTGGGTTGTTGACAACAAATTATTCTCGCACAATGTTCGATGGTTGATTCAGGTTCCACGGCTGTTCGACGTTTACAAATCTAGTGGTTTGATGGAGAACTTTGAGCAAGTTATCATTAATTTGTTTCAACCGCTGTTTGAGGTTACAAAAGATCCATCCAGTCACCCAAAACTTCACATCTTCCTTCAGCGAGTTATTGGGTTCGATAGTGTGGATGATGAGAGCAAAGCTGAAAGAAGATTGTTCAGAAAGTTTCCAGTTCCGAAGGTATGGGATTCCAAGCAAAATCCGCCCTACAGCTATTGGATCTACTACCTTTTTGCCAATATTTCTTCGTTGAATGTGTGGCGCAAACAACGTGGTTTCAACACATTCTTACTGCGACCTCATTGTGGAGAAGCCGGTGACACTGATCATCTGGCTGCTGCAGTTCTTTGCTGTCATAGCATCAGTCATGGTTTGCTGCTCCGAAAAGTACCTTTGCTACAATACATCTTCTATCTCGAGCAGATTGGAGTGGCAATGTCCCCTTTGAGTAACAACGCACTATTCTTGGCATATGAAAGAAATCCTTTCCTTTCCTATTTCAAGCGAGGTCTTAATGTCTCTCTCTCCACTGACGATCCTCTCCAATTCGCCTTCACAAAGGAGCCACTCATCGAGGAATATTCTGTCGCTGCACAAATTTATAAGCTCAGCGCAGTAGACATGTGTGAACTGGCGAAGAATTCGGTCAAACAAAGTGGGTTTGAGCATTCTGTCAAGCAGAGATGGTTGGGTCCAGACTATGACCTACCTGGAGTTAAGGGTAATACGATGGCAAAGAGCAATGTCCCAAATATCAGGGAAGGCTTCAGACACGAAACTCTGATGCAGGAATTATCCATGTAAGTGATAATTTTGCTTCCTTTCGGAATAAATGCAGTACTAACAATAACAGGATTGAACGTTACACTGCTCTGTCAACTCCAGCAATCCAAGCATCAGGTCCAGCAGAAGGTAACTCCTTCTTCCCAGGGCCACGGCCACATTCGCCAACTTCATCCATGAAAGCTTCTGCTAGCGTGGTAGATCATGGTCCCTCGCAACAACATCAGCATCATCCTGCTCAGGCTGCCCGCATCCCCCTCTCTAATTCTCAGCTACACATAGATTCTCATTTAAAGCACCACCAGAAAGGCACAGACAGTCCATCTGGTTACGCTACGCCAAATCAACCCACGCAACCCAACTCATCATTCAACTCGCCACATTCGGCCAATAAAGGGCGCGAAAAGTCGTGGGGATTGGATGCCAGCTTTAGTGATCTACATTTATCAGGCAGTGAACCGAGAATCTTTCCCGGTTTGGTCAGTAGAAAACAAAGGAGAGAGAGCACCAGAAAGAATAGTGTGACGGAGAGTGACGAGCATGGTTTGATGATGTTGAAGAGAGGTAGCGATAACAAGAGTGTCACGGCATTAGATGGGAATTTAGATGAGGAGAACGACGCGCAACAGAGTGATGTAGACAATGATGATGCTGTCGATTCGAATTGAAGTATTTTGGGCAGGTATAAAGATGGAGATTTACGAGAAAGCTACGTTTCTATGATCGAGGGTTTTGAATATGGCCCAACATAGATGGTCATGCAGTGTGGTTCAATATGAGGACAAGAAACACTGGTCATAAACAACAACAACCTCACTGGTAGAATAGATAAATCGGCGTTGATACATTTTGATATGGATTGAATAGGGAAATAATATGTTTATGAAGATACCATAGAATAGAATCCCCTACGGTCAGTACGGATTGATGGGCCTAAATAGAATATACAATGAAGCTCTGCGAAATTGTGACACTTGAAGCCGATATTATAATTTTAGGAAGTTGGACTTGAAATTTGAGAAAGATGACCTTCAAATGAACACGTATAGCTGATATAGTAAAGAGCATTCGATATTATTAATCGAAGTATTTGTTTAATAGTATCCTTTGCGAACTATTTAAATGGAAGTATTTGGGATTTGAGCCATTCCAAATGACATTCCGCCGTGCTAGCTAGGTCCATGATATGGCGTCGGTGTGTCCATCCTTATTATCCATTTATGCAGCAGACGATGAAAATTCCCATGAGCTCCTCTATTCTATTTGAAGTGCATCATTATGCATGAGCTGAGGAGAATGAAAATCGGAGAAGAATTATGGGCTCAGGAGTATGGTTGTAAGCCACACGATGAATATTAATTTACATCTAGGGGATGTTTGGAAACATATCATACATGCCCATCATGATAAGTTCTACTCAGTCCACTCCATAACCAGCGCGATCCTATTCAACCACTTCTCGGGATCCCCAATCCCACCATCCTCCGGTAAAATCTCCGCATCACCATTTTGCACCACCGCTTCAGCCAACGTACACATACCCGCCTCCACAAACCCAACACTGAGATACAATTTCCTCACCGTCAAATTCTCCCGACCAATAAAAATTCGTATCCTCAATTTTCCTATCCCCTGTTCCCTCGCTTCTTGCTTCGCAGTATCTATCGCCCCCTGAATTAACATTTTAGCGAGTCCTTTTCCGCGATGTGAGGGCGAGCTGTATAGCGCCGTCATTTGATATTTGGATTCTTGGGTATCGGATAGAGGGGGGGAAGCTCCACTTAGTGGGAGAGTGAAAAATGAGGAGGGGTTGGGTCCGAAGAGTTGCACGCCGCCGACGAAAACACCGGTTTCGAGGGTATGGGATGAAAGGGGTGTGCATGAGGTGTGGGAATGAGCGGTCGCAATGAAGTAGTGGAATTTGGGACGCGAGAGACGCGTTAGCCAGGTAGAGGAGGTGAATTGGTATTCATGCTCGAAGGTGGAAGCGAAGGATTTGGGGGATTCGAGCAGGGCAGAGAGACGGAGGGCGGAGAATTTGCCGGCGAGGAAGAGAAGGGGGGTTGGGTCTGTAGATGGGGAGTGGGAGTGGGAGTCGGTGGGGATACGTTGGATGGAGTATTGGAGGGGCATTTCCACTTTTGCTTTCGCTTTTCTTGCTTGGTGGTGATGTTGGGGATGGGTAGTGGGAATATATAGAAGTAGTCGACGAGTTTGAAAACTGAATCATATACCCCGCCCCCACTGTTGGCATAGGCACCACTAGATGTCCCAGCAGTATTCTCATGGAGCTACTATAAAGGCTGAGTTGAAATATATTGGAGAGACACTTGTACCGATATACATTCTCGACTTCGGTGATTCATGATCAACCCGGCCCTACTCCGTATATGATATATCAGCTCATCGCAGTGAGAGGCGGCCATCAAGCGAATCGGAGGTGGTTATTGAACAACATAAGAAATTGGTACAGGGAAATGATAAAGTAAAAATAGAAAGCTTACAACTTCAAGCCCCGAGTCCTCATTTACTGTTCACAAGATATCTCACATAACGCAACCATGTTATCAACTGGTGTCATTCAAATTATTCGATATTTGAAGTGATGGATTGGAATAGACTAGCTATTAGCTGGCATAATGGATTTTGAGAACTCGAGACGACAACTCATTAGGCTTCGTTGCTTTCATTTAATAAATAAAGGGGGAATCATTAGACCACAAGTCGTCTTTTTTCCGTATGTAACCGAAGTTTTAGAAAAGAATACGATGGCTAAGTTTAGAGTAACAACTGATACAAAGTTTGGTCCAATAACCAGATAGGAAGAAGGGTTACATTGGGGCAGATAGCTTACCACGTGCTTGTATAAAATCATGATAGATTCCCTCAAACTTTTACACACTCTCTCATTCTGTCCTTCATCAGCATCACATCCCTCCATCAAACAGGACCACCCCATCCCCGACATTCCCTTATTTTTCCTACCTTTCCCCGAACTCCGCAAAAGAAATGTCACCCAGCAGTTCCACCTCGTCTGGTTGACCTTCTTCAGCCGGAGCTCACATCCGCTTCCTATCAATCTTCAACGTCAGATACTGTATACAAAATTCATGATGTATATTCTGCTATTCGTTCTTGATGTTCAAAAATGATTTACTGGACCTCTTATTTTCCGAAATGCTGCCAAAGTCATACATATGCCATGTCGGCCTGCTTTAGTAGGTACTAGATACATCGGCTTTCTGCAGCACTGGGCGGAAAATCGGTGCGTGTCTTACAGACAAGAGGGCGGTTGCAGTCGAATATAAGTAACTCTAGCTCTTATAAAGTTATAGGTAGCTTTCCTCTCTTTTTCTATCGGTGTCACTCTTATTGAATCAATCCGCCTTCCTTCCTATCCTGTACGGAGTATTATTATTTGCAATATAGATCTCGCTTATCAGGGAGAGGAGAAGCATGTGCTAATTTGCATTTGCCGCGGCGCAAGACAAAAGATAACAACTCGGCGCAATGCTCCACGAAGAAGACCAGGTTGCTTTTCAAGGACTGTAATAACATTAAAATCTTCATTTGAGTTACTTGGACAATCTTAGGATATCAGCCCAATCTCTTAGAAGCTGGGGTAGTATCTTTTTGCGGCGTTGGCGAAAATTGATGACCCAAAGCTCCATGAACGTGAATGGTGCGTATTTTAATCGTGCTTTGTGCTTGTTTGGCCAAAGTCTCTGTAGTTTTTGATTCACGACAAACGAGGGGGGTGATGTTGTACTACAGTCATGAATTATAATTTTCAGTTTAGTTCAGTGATTTTTACAACAAATTTTGCTTGAAACGTTAAGTTAATATGATTTCCGATTTTTGTATTTGATGCAAGAAACGTCCAAAGAGATGCCACAATCAGGGAATCTATGCACGACATGCCTGGAGTTGTTTCAATAGGCCACCACGCCATATCGTCGCAATTTGTTTTCCGCAGCATTATTACTACACACCATATTTCGCTATGCCTGATACTCTTGAAGTACATGTATACCACCGCTAGGATCCTCGATGGATACAGCCGTTATTCCTCCATTAAAGAGCGCATGCCTGGATTGGAGAAATGGATGACTTGACAATCTTCGAGTGCGCGCTTGCTCTTGGTGGAAGACAGGTTTGCGAAGCAGAACTTCCTAGAGGCCTTTTATGCCTACAATAACATCACCCACAAGTTGTTGGTTGCTACAATATAATTCGGCTCAAGAGACTGTAGGGAGTATTAAAGGGTTATAAATCAACATGGTGATTGTTGAGCTGTGCGTCGAGCTCTGTTGTTTGAAAATTTGGATTTTTTCCCGTCTGTTTGTTCCCCGGGTGCTCTTTCATTATATCATTTATTTCTCTACGTTGTTGATGATTCCTCCAGAAATTTCCCGCAGCAAGTAAATGCTCCCAGCTCTCGCCTCGGCTGTATGTTTACCTCCTTTCTCGCACCTGATTATCCTCTAAAACTTTTCCATCTCCATCAGCATCTTGAGACTAGTTTATTTCTGCTAGCCACTATCTTTACTCGTAGGGATCGTTTGATACTAGTGGTCGTGGCAAAGGGCATCTTTGACGGTCTCAAGCCTGACTTTTAATCGCTAAGCGTGGTCAAATTACTCAGATGTGACTGAGCGACCTGTCCTCTGAACTCAGTGGATATTCCATGTGGTCGTTGTTATTAGTTATTACCGTTAGAATCTAGCATTTCTATGCATATATGATGTTATTACTTCATCTCAACCTGCTGCTCTCTACGTAGGCCCCCGTCTAGAAATCTCTTCTCCTCTGTTTCCCCCTCATCGCAAACATCCCAATATCATTGTCCCGAAAAAGAAAATTTCCTACCGTGACAGGCTATCAATCAATTTAAAACTAACAAACTCTCTCTTCTGACACATGACCCTTCATGATTCAACACAATCATTATACTCTTCTATACAAACATTTGCAGCACAATCCGCCAATCAAGACTCTAATAGCTGTTCAAACATCTATATAACCCGCAAACAAACTCTCCACCTTTGAATCGTGTTTCAAAATTGCTTCTCTTCATTTCAAAGTCTTCTCGTCATTTCCAGTCACCATCTCCGTGCGATTTTCTCTATCCAATTCATTGTTTTCAAGAAAGAGTCAAACCAAGGAACTCATTAGGCATTCACCGGGTCTCTCTTGCACTTTTCACTTCCATCGCCAACTTCAAACTCATCCTGAAACACTTCACTATAAGCTTCAACAACAGGACTCTACAACTCATCCCTAGAAATTTAAGCGAAACCAACAAGAGAGCAGCGCATCGAAATTTCCCTACCTAAGACGAAACATCCACTACACAAGAAATGAACCAGAAGAATTAAAGAGGTACCTAATGGGCGAATTAACAGCTTTGAGTCCTACTAATATCTCAAAGAAGCCACCTACTGTAAACCGATACAAAATAGACAATAAACCCCTCAAGATAGAAAATTCCAGCAGCTCCCCGCTCCATTTCGTATCTATAAGTATCCTATTCCCTATCCTTCATTCGCCCTTCCCTTTCTCTCCCCCAGTAGGATCAGAGAAGCCCATTCGAATTTCCCAGGTAAACAGAACACATAATCCTCTTCAACTTTCTACGAGAAATCACTTCGTTCTAATTCTCATTGCCGATATCTACAACCCCCTACTATCTTCTCATCAATAAGACTATTCAAAATGTCCTTCCACACTCCCCCCACCGCGGGCGGATACACATCTCTCTCCTGGACAACCGGCTACCGCGCCTCCCGCCCCTTCGAACCAGTCTTTCCATCTCCTTCTCAACACCCCATCCTT
>NGKH01000058.1:109919-123479 GCA_002162575.1 Sclerotinia glacialis | reverse complement strand
ATAATTCTAATTCTAATACAAATCTGAACTTATAATTTGTTTTAAATATAATTTGTTTTAAATATAATTTGTTTTAAATATAATTTGTTTTAAATATAATTTTTTATAAGATATAATAAAAAGTATAAAATAGAAATTAAAAGCATTCTAAAGACTTATATTACTTTATTATTAAAAACTATAAAAGAAAGAGCTCTGATATCAATCAGAGCTTTTACCTAGACTAATTGAGGTTAGCTCCCCCTGTTCTAACGCCCACGTAACTCATACTATTTAATAGAGTTATTATTAAAATAGTTGTTTTTGTAAAGAAAATCATAATAATTTTGATTTTTCTTAATAAATAATAAAAAAATTCAAAAAAAACTAGATTTTTGAGTATTAGATTTTAAAAACTTATCAAATCTGTTTTTCTTTTTCGAAAATATTGATTAGTTTTTAAAATACAAATATCTCAAAAAAGGTGAATTTTGATGTGATTTTGAAGTGGCCCATATAGTGATATAGCCCACATGCTGATAAACCACGTTATTATTTTTGTCTTTAAATACCCAAGCAAATTTCCTAACCCGAGTTTTGATGGAAATATATCCTCGTCATCTTGTTTTTCGTTTCCTTCATTCAAATATATTGTTGTATTTCACTAATAATATATATTATATAAGATTCAAAAACATTGCTATCTCAATCCATTGTTCATTTATTATATGTTTTGGTTCTATTAAGTATCATTCTTGTAGTATATATTCAAATTTCCTACAATTCTTAAAAATATCGAAATCGAATCTATCAAGTATATCTGAGCAACACTACATGAAATCAATAGCTTCTACGAATCCTGCCGTTCTTGGTTACTCCATATCTTCCGCAAAACCGACAGTTTCAATTGCTGAAAATGCTACTCCACATTATACCTATGATTATTCAAACCTTTCATTGATAAAAGCCTCCAAATGTCGAGCAGCATATAAAGCAGTTGGGGATCATTTTGACTCTTTTTACAAATATATTAGAATCGGATCAAAAAATACTATCGTTTATGTAATGAAAGCCATTGTTACCAAAGGTCGAAACATCATCTTACATATGATTTTCGTTCCCATTGGTAATCAGAGTAAATAATTGATCATTGAGGTAGGTCTACCCTTAGGAAGTATAAATTCTCTATCTCCAATAACTATCGAACCCTTTCATCTTAACAAAGATACTACTTTTGATGTTTCTATAGAATTGCAGGATCTAGGATTGAAAGGAAAACATGAAAGTTTTGATATTGTGTTTGATAAGGTAGATGAAATTGATAAAGATCTCAATTATATAAAAGGAAATGGAACTTATCTTTTCCAGCACTGATTCCTGCGCTGATGCCGAACCAAACGATCATTTAGATCTGACTGGTGTTCGTGAATATCGATATAGATTCAAATCGCAAAATAATATCGATTATAAAATATCCTTTGTAGGAAAAATTAAGAAATGAAAATCAACAATATATTTTATAGGAAAATTGTTTGATTCCATCTTCGTTCATTTGTGGAATTATTCTCAGAGATAAATCTTTTTTGTCTAACAATAACAAATCATTTTGCGAATACTTTGAATAAAACAAAACTTATGGATATATTTGGTTTGTGATTATATCCTGTTTTCGTCGGTGATTACTTTCAGACTACAGGTTGTATGGCTTGTGGTATGTTGTATATCTTGGGGTAGGTAGTATCATTCCTTTGGTTATGAAAAGCGGATACTGATGTAGGGAAGTCTTGTTCTAGCTTTACAATATGGTGTCTCGAAAGTTTGCAGCCTTTTTTATATTCTCATCCGCTTTTTTGTACTTTATATCTTTTCTTATATCCTTGTCATGAATTTCTATGATTGGTGAACTATGTATTATGTACTATAGGATTTACAAATCAAGTTTCGGAATCTAAATTCCTTCCCGATTCCGGGGGGGAAGCTGCAAGTCCTTATTCTTCTCTTACAAGGCAGTTGTCGCTTAGGTTTCTCATAATAGGTTGAACTATAAGCACTCTAGAGGCGTCCCACGTTATTATACTTAGCCTCTTGTTCCAGCGAACCTCCTTTAGGAGCTTGTTGCAGTAAACCCTCGGTAGAAGGTTGTTGTAGTGAACCTCCGATATGAGGTTGTTGCTTTTCCGATCTTGCTACCTCTTCGTCAAATCGTTTTCGAAGTAATTGAGAATGAAGTACTATAAAGGTTGGATAATATTATGGTTTTTGATTTCGATATTGTAGTTTCTGGGTTTGAGGTTGTAGTTTTTCCGTATAGGTTGCAATGTTTGGGCATAAGGTTGTAGTCTATGAATTTGAAATAGTGGTCTAGAAGGTGTTGTGCAATATTGAAGGTCCTGACTTTGGGACCTCATTAGTATTATTGCTCTCTACTGTAAAATAGAATCTTATGGCCGGTCACACCGATGGAATGAGGAAACTAGCTAGCCTATCTCGCGGACACATGTAATCAAGTAGAATATTATCTGCATATACTTGCAAGAAATGACTGCAGTGTATTGGGACAGCCATTGTAAAAGATGCAAAGTCAATTTGTATTGGGGTATATGAAAGGGGTTTATGCTATAAGAGTAAGTCTTTCCAATAGAATATTAGAGCTTCTTATAGGGCAGGTATGTAATTGTGAAGTTTATCTCAAGCTTGGAAGAATACTGGAGGTCGCAATCATCAGGTGTCTCCTACCACAAAAGTTTTGGCCTAGATATTGTATATTACGGCTAGCTGTACTCAATATAGCGATATGCAGCTAGATACGAGTCATTGCATGAATGATGAAGCATTGAGGATAGTCACCCGGCAAGGATGAACTTTCAGTGGCATCTATTGTCTCTCCCTGTCTTGTCTTCCCCTTGTTCCATCTTCACCAAAGTACAATATATGTCGATCTTCGATTGGAGGGGGTCGATACAATATAATAGTCACCACAATTCACGGCTTCTTGGGTCTCCTCACATCCGCAAGACTGGGCATTCTATCCTCTTGTGTGCCCAATTACTCGCACCCTCACCAAAAAAGAAAAATTGGTGAAGGAGCTTATGGCACTCAAGTTCCAACTCCGACGCAACCTCCAGCAATGGGTATATGTATACCCTTTTTTCTAGATCTTCATGTTCTTCTTCTTCTACATCTTCCATCTTTCTCTTTTCCGAGCAATATTATCATGAATTCCATTATTTCGGATCTATGCCTATCGATTGTCTACAAAACATCGCAATTAGACTGCGCAACGGTTAACCGCGGGGCGGATTATGATCTTCGTGGATAACCTGCGGGTAAGTTGTATCGAGAAATGGATATATCTGCATCGTTATAATAGCTTAAAGTATCTTCAACGATCATCGCCAAGATATCGTATAATTACGAAAGTCCTTCCTATCTACTACTTGCTTGATGAAAATGAGGTGAATGGTAACTTTGAGATATCACGAGCATGCATGATATTAAATCTCTGTAAAGTACTATCTTCAAAATATAGATTATTGTCTTCTGAAAATCTCGGCAGATGATGAATTTCACGACGGCTTGGGCGAAATTTCAGCTTTTCACCATGACCTGGCAATAAGCCCAGCATGGAATCCTCGTCACGCACCTATGCAAACCGCTACAACTATCATAATGCATTATTTCGATCTCTACAAACAGTTGTTGAAAGAGCCTACATTGTCGAAGGAGAAATATAGCCAGTTGATGAAAGATATGTGTGGGTTTCATATAAACGCTGACGAGTAGGAAACCTCCCTAGATGAGCCAGCTGATTTTTCCTCTCCGATGACTGCTATCTTCTGCGGCTGATGTGCTATTATACCTTTGGGAGAATCCTCCATCATAAAACCTTCATTTTCGGGGCCCAAATTCAACGTTTGTATAAATGAATGATTAACTCTTTCATTAGTATCTATATCTTGGATATCTTTGTTCTATTTCTTTAAAGTATACACTAACTTAAACTTTACTTGATTTGCCCTATATTGAATGTTTGAGATTCATAATGAAAGAGGAAATATATCAGTTACTTTTTGAAATATAACAAAAGAAGCCTTTTGTTTGAGATACAGTTCTTTTATCAAAGGAAACAAAAATGGAAGTTCAGGAGATTCAAATTGTTTCTTTCGAAAATTCTCATAGTTGCTTTCTAAATCGATAAATTCTTGGAATTCTGGAAATTTGTTAAAAAAAACCTTTGCGTTTTGAAGATCTATGATCAATGAAGTAGTTGAATAATAATTCCGTCACTACAATAGATACTATAGGAGGTTAGTATATATATTCTAATAAAGAACAATAACTTATTTCTATAATCTCAACAATAGAGTTGAGATATCCCCTATCAATTGTGATACAATCCGTTACCTTGTGACAAAGTCCGTTCCATTGTTGGCTTATCAAATTCATTCTCGGTTGATTTGGTTGAAAAATATCGTAAACATTTAGTCGAAGAAATCGACAAACAGTTTCTGTGAGGGATTTGGCTATTGCCTTCGGACTGTTCCGTTCAAGATTGTTCTGTTCCAGGTTATCCAAAAACAAGAAATCTGTAGATAGATCCTTGGACCAATGAATACCGGGGGCATAGATAAATTCTTTGGAAACGTAAAGATAGAATATCAAATCGCTTTACTAACAATACAACATTTCGGTCTGGTTTTGCGAATATTTCGAAGATCGGGTCAAGTAATAACTGAAGGCCATTCCGGGGTTTAATTAGGAGATCATAATGAATGAAACTAGCAGATAATATCCAGTATA
Source organism: Sclerotinia glacialis (assembly GCA_002162575.1). Taxonomy (NCBI): domain Eukaryota; kingdom Fungi; phylum Ascomycota; class Leotiomycetes; order Helotiales; family Sclerotiniaceae; genus Sclerotinia; species Sclerotinia glacialis. Next base: position 118,700 of record NGKH01000058.1, on the reverse strand, counting down.
CTATAGGATGTCGGGACTGAAATGCCTATTCCTTGAATGAGATAACAGAAATCTGATGAAGTATGTTACGGATTGAGACATCTTCATAATCCAATGCAAGCCAAACCCAAGATGTATATGGGGTTTGATTGAATACAGTTCCGCGATTTGATGAGGTTCCAGAAGAGAATCTATCCCGGAAATGATAGATTTACCATCCCAATATAGATCAAATATTGTTGGGGAATAGTATAGATCTACAATATTCTTTACTGTAGTTGCCGAAGAACGATGGGGAGAAGAGCTGAGTTCGTGAAGGAAGTCCAAAAATCCAGCCAAGCAGAGGCTGGATCTCTTAGACAGTAGTTCGCAAGGAATGTTTTTGTCCGGGTAAAGGTATCTGAAGGATATTCCTAGCTGCCCTCTCCCACCATTCTTTATCAGACCCATAAAAAGTCGATGTTAGGGATAAATCGTCTCAGTCTGTTAGCTTACACCTTTTAAAGATCGTAGAGGGTTTGAGTCACCAGGCATGATAGTATATCACTCGGGGAGCTGAATCTCGAAGTTTATGGTTTGAATTCTTACTCGCAGAAGGGTAGTAGTGAATAAGGCAACACGATGAGGCAAAGGCACGCCCACCCCTGTTGGTTATGGTCATTGACAGGATCAACTCGGATTTTCATCTACCCCTAGAAAGATAATATACAGAAAGCCAAGGTCAATTGCTGGATACGAACAAGAGGCGATATGACTTATCATTCGAGCTCCAATATCCCCCTGCGAACAACGGGAAACCGATGAATATGATTGTAAGTGATGCTGTAGCATACTTCAATAGGAAAAGGGAAGAACCACTGCTGGGATCCGTGCATATAACCAAATATGTGACGAGATCGGAAACTATAGCTCACGAAGAAACTGTTGCACTCCTTCAATCAATGGATATCAAGAACAAGACTGAGAATATACATGCTGCCGGACTTGATGAGAGGATTCGCGAAGGCCTTTTGCAACCGTTTAAATGGCATTATTCAACTGTGGCACCAACTGAGCACTCCTCGCACCCAGGGCCTGGACTTGAAAAAGAAACGTTTGTATCTGCAAACGCTGCTCCTGCGATCAGTATAACCCAAGGCACTGAAGGGGAGTTTATGAGAGGTGGCCCTTTAGATGCTAGAGACATGGAATGGGAGATTATGAATGGACATAGAATGGGAATCGATAGGTAATAGAGTACAGGAATAGGAACAAAGTGTCATAAACCACAAGGCCTGAGGACCTTAGACTCAATTGCCTCGAGGCAATAGTAGAGCTTCAAACAGGAATAGATGTCCCACCACTTCCCGGCAGTCCCAAATTGATGGGATCGATGGGATTGATGGGACAACAAAAAACGAAGGTCTATATAAACAAAAGGTATTTCCTTAGTATATGGAGCTTCGTGCTCAATTCAAATATTAATTCCATTACTTAGTTACTACTCGATACGAACCACTGTTCAATCCCCTGTTTGACTGCTTCAATACACAACCCCAACGCCCTTCTACCATTTACACATGATTAAAAGATCGACAATGTAACATAAAATTAATCAATCAAAGTAGAGGCCTCAAAGGCTTTGAAGAGAAGATTGTACATCCAAAAAAATGGACAGAAAATATAATATAATAAAATCTATATAACAACTCGCCTTTCCAATTGAATTTATTGTTCATCCTTTCCTATCTCTATATCGAGGAAGATATACACCACTTTACTATTTTCCGGAATCAATATTGAGCAACTACCAACGATTATGACTTCGAAAGATTGAGCGAATGTGAAGATCGTTTAACGATGATTTGTTTGTTCTTTTAAAGTTACCTCAATAGTACCGGATATAATAGTTGAGATCAATACAATACAATCATTTCCTAAATATGACCATCCGCTCTGAAATATTACTAATTATACAGTCTGGGGCTAGGAAGTATTGTTTCTTTGAAGGCTTAGGAGATGAAACGATTATAAAGTAGTTAGCGAATAATTATTTCTGAAGAGATCTTTTATAATTAACTTTTGAGATCGATTAAATTGCTTCTTGAATTCCTCCCTGATTTTATGCAATATCTTTGAATCGTCATATTCAAATTCCATCTTCGACCAACCCTTTCCCGCTGGAATAGAATCAATATTGATATGCGGTATGTATTAGGCTTTCGATATGACCCTGGATTTCGTGGCCTGCTTGCACAATCTGTGCAACAGAATAATCAACAGTTCCCGTTGTAGACATAACGAGTTCAGGGTGTCTGCGATAAGTAGAAAGACGTGGCGCTATTGTTCGTTCGCTAATAAAATTTGCCTGCCTAAGAGAGCAAAAGATTCTACTACTAGCAGATGTGTTTCGATGGTGTCGATCAAAAGAATCTAAGCAATCTCGACGCTTGCAGCTTCATTTATAAGTGTAAGCTAGCATTTTCCGAATATTTATCACAATGTATCTCGCGATAGCCTTACCTTAAAGCATAACGGGCTATTCCTTCTAGGCATCAATCACGTGAACTATGGAACTATACCATATTTAACCTAGTCTTCAGTCGTTTATTTTTGGGTCCCGTGATGAAGAGGCACTATAAACTTTCTTTTCATGTCACATTAGATACATTCTTCCTTTCGCATTGCTCTATCTCCATCTCTATTGCCAAATTGATATCCCTCCATTTTTATCACCATTTTGATATCCTTTCACCTCTATCGCCATCTCGATATTATCCATCTCTATCGCACAATATCTATTATTACGATTATACGAGCATAGTCTTTCCATCATTATCTATATATCTATCTTTATCATACAACATCTATTACAATTATACAAGTACAACAGCTTTGGCGGTAGTTATGTTTTTCAGCATTTATAAGTAGATAGATCTTGAGTCTCCTATTAGGCGGATTAGGTATCCCCTTTTGTAGGCGGATCAGTTGTCCCCTGTAGATGGATTCTAGATCTCCTCTTCTAAGCGGACTAGGTATCTCCTCTTGTAGGCGGGTCAAATGTCACCTATAATAAGGAGACCTAGGATTTTCTTTTTATATCAAGTTTGATTTATTGATTATTGAGGATGGTATTCCAAGACTTTTTATATTGCTTTTATTAGTATTATCTTATTATCTATTAGAATAATGCTAACAATTATTTTTCCAGATGTTCTATTTTGAATTCCATATAACAATAAGCCGTTATAAATAATTTAATATGTTTCTTCAAAGATTTGTCGGTCCTATCAAAAACAATAGTATATTTCCTTTATTCTCTTTTTTCTTTATTTTCTTCCCCTATTTCCCTTTTTATAAAAGTTAACTTTCTTTCTTCCCAGAATTGGTTATCCAAACCTGCGGCGTCGGATTTTCTTCCGGAGAATTGTATTACAGATTTACTAATGTTATCAGGTGGACAAATAATTGTTCAGCTCACTTTATTGGTATAGACCATTACCAACTCCGAATGAATATACAATTTGGTACAAACGAAACCCGGAATTGCTCTTTTGGTTCAGCATATCAGTTTCAGTTAGCACGAATTTCAATTCCTTTTATATATATACAAAGTCTCTTTACTTCGTTGTCAAAAGTAGTTTGATTGATCGGGATATGGATAATAACTATCTTTTCTTAAACTATTCGTAATCTAAGTATTGTTTCGATGTTTATATTAATATACGAAATATTGGTATAATGGTCGATGAGAGTTCTTTTTGTTATATATTGTTTAATCTCTACAATCATGATACAGTATTCATATTTCTATATCAAGATCGTCCCTTCATTCCTATATCAGATAATGTCTTTGATTTACTGAAGGAGATACAGTCCCTTTACTAGACTAAGAGATTCCGGGCATTCATATTGTCTGGAGGGGCAGTACTTTCATCTTTTTGGAAAACAATCAATAAAAGATGTTAAGGAACCTTTATAGATGATTTTACAATTCAGAAGAGTGTATATAAAAATGGTATGGTATACGACGAATAGAAGAATTTCAATATGTTTATGAAACAGAAGAAACCGGTGAAACATCAAAATACTCTTCATAACAAAGAGCATAATTCGGAATCCCTATTGCTATATACCAAGGGATATCAAACTGCTGGAATAAAACGTAAAGGTGAGTCAGAATTGACCCAATAGTGAGCGATAGTGCTGACATCCTAGCAATAAAGTTAGTGATCGCCTAGATAATTCTAATGGAGTGCAGGCGGATTATCTGTAGGTTATCTACAAAGATTATAATCCATCCTATAATTAATCGTTGCGCAATCTAGATGGCATTTTATCGGAAGATATCTTGTTGTATTTGTTTGATCGCTCTGTTTCCATTCGTTCTTCCTGTGGCGAAAATTATGAACTCGATCAACGGTTTATAGAGACCGAAAGCGAGGAACAAGTGGAAACAGAGCGGCTGAGCAAATACAAAAAGATATCTTCCGATAAAATGCCATTTAGATTGCGCAACGATTAACCGCGGGGCGGATTATTGAAGAATCTGAATGGGTACCCGTGGATAATTGGATTATCCTCGGATTATTTGCGGATTACCCGTACGGAGCGGATTATTTCAAAATCTCAATGGATAACCCGTGGGGCGGATTATTTTTGCGCACTCTAATGCCATCAGGTGTTCATAAGACTGTTACTGATCCTCATCATGAATCTAGTAAGCGATTCATTTTATGCCTCTTTTTTTCTCTCAACATTTCTTAAGCACTACTAACTATATCCCCTAGATAAATCCTACGCAAATCGTCAAAGTCGTTGAGAAACTCCAACTACAAACTCTGCTCCGTGAGAGAGTGTTTGTAACATGGGTAAATTCAGCAGGCAAACCTTTAACGATAGGTTCTTGCTCGCATCGTAACAAGAATAATCCTGATTTAATTATGGAAGCAAGCTATGATATGGAAGGACATATTCATATTCACTTTTCTCTTACAGTGACTATAAAGTTTGGTGGCAAGAAACAACGTTAGGGGCCAACATACTGTCGCAGATTTACAAAAAAAAAAAACCACAACACACAGGGTACAATGATTCTCCTTCGTCAAGAAGATCGAGTAATACCATTGACAAGCCAGATGCAGCAGATTAATCATTTCAGTGATAATGTTATCAGCCTTCTCCAAGTGTGAGTCGATCTCCAATATCCAGCACATGAAAGCAGCCAATTGCTTTTTGAGGTAGCTCTCTTCGAGGGTTGTTCAAGACTTCGCTACAAGGTTCGGCGAACTGAACTCGAGCTTGAACCAATGGAAATTTTTTGAACTCGAATTTGAGACATTCTTATTAGGTTCGAGTACTTAACGCGCAGGAACAATATTAGCAATCTAGTGATTTGGCAAACGAAAAAAGAATACTTTATTTAGTTATTCATCAGTTGTCCAAATCTCGCCATATGACCGAATTTAACAAAATAAAATCGGAATGTATGGCGGAAATCGGGGTCTTAAAAGACCCGAAGATACAATATGTTGAGAACGCAAAAGTAAGTCTTGGTATTTCATTCCACAAGTAATCAAGTGCGTTTTTAACAATACAATAGGATCCGGGATATGTCTTGATCAAGCACGACGCTTCGGAATCTGAGCAAGATCTGATTTCGGCGTTCACGGCATTGCATGATAAACGCAACATATGAAGAGCGGATCTGAATGGGTTTTGAGGGATACTAGGACATGAAAATGAGGAGAGGAGTATGCTTGTTCACTTAACAATCCTGTGGGATAGATAAACCAAAGTCGACCAACATCGACTACTGGGGAATTGGAAATTGGGTAGCAATTCATGTTAGTTACCATCTGTTAGAATATATGAAAGTCAGGTGACTACGTTCAGCCTGTCTAGCCTCATTGGGAATAGACTAGCGAGGCTCCATTCTACATCATATAGTCGTAGCTTTCGCACAACCTTATTAATACAACCTTTTCCACTATTATGCTTCCCACCATATACTTACTGAGAGGTCATTCCTTGAACACCATCGCTAGAATCAATTATTCCATCTCCTGCTACAAGCTGCTTATACTCAAAGTTTAGCCGATCCCATAGAAAACTGGAACCAAATTCTGACAAGGCAAGTTGTTTTTTAAATTGAGCACGAAGTTCCATATAGTAAACAAATACAACTTGAAGGCAAAAGAGCGTAGAGAAGTTCGAATGAATATTAGAGGTCGCAGTCATCAGGTGTCTCCCACACAAGATTATTGACCCAGACAGAGATTGCATGGTTCACATAGTCATCGAATGTCACACATATATTTTTATTTTTAATTGTACTTAATCAGAGAGAAATAAGAATAGCCCAACATTCGAATACTGATATCCATCCCTCACGAGTTTCTTCGTCTTGATACATTGACATGAAATATCTGAAGGTTAGATCAATTAGTGTTGCAGGTAATGGATACTAAGTCGGATACTCCACTTTCTGGCCACCCCTCTTTTGGGCCACCTCGAAAATTCTCACCACAAAAAGGTATTTCTTTTATTTATTGTTTAATAACTTCATAATGTTTGAATCAATTGATTTAAAATTTTGAAATATCATTAATTATATTATATTTAAAGGATATATTAAAGATAATATTAATTCGGCTTTATATACAATAATGAATAGGCATTTAATTCGGCAAGCTGCTTTAGATTTCGGGATTCCAAAGATTATTCTTCAAAACTATATAAAAGGCCATCTATTTTATTAAAAAGGTATACAATATATACAAAAGATAACTCTGATTTAAAAGAAACGATTAATAGATTGGATATTAGTATAAGAATCGTTAAATACTAGTTCTATATATTGTTAAATTCATGAAATTGGGGAGCATCTCTTTGATATCAAAGAAAATGATTTTACATTTGGAAAATAATGGATATAAAACTTTCTTAGAAAGAATCTAAAAATTAGAATTAAAAGACAAATTAAAATCGATTCAGTATATATTAATAATACAATTATTGATATTATTAATCAATAGTTCTTGAAATTGGATTTACTCTCAATTTGTTATATTAAACCTCGAAATCGATATAATATAGACAAAGCAGATATACAAAAAGATCAAAGATTAATGTTACAACGGGTAACATTAGGTCATGTGACAAGTGTCACCTGATTAGGGAATCCCATTGATCCCACTGATCTCGATGTAATGGGACAGATGGGATCCTATTACTCCCATTGGAAGCCAATTGATGGGAGCAATGGGACAGAAAGATCGAAGGTCTATATAAAGGATTAGGATTCTATTATAATGTAGAGTTTTGTGTTTAAGAACAATTATTATTTTTATAATATAGTTACGAGAATAGCAAATTAGTTATTATATTACTTTATTGATCATTTATTTGAAATTTAGTTTAAATTTATCTCGTGTTCAGAACTTTATAGTTACTTTTATATAATCAAAAGGTTGTCTTTATAATATTTTGAATATTATTATTGTTTCAAGTATTGAATCGATATCAATCGTTTAGTATAGCGATTACCAACAATGTTTTATAAGGGAATCAATACACTAATACATCTTCGATAAGTCAAACAATTGACAAAGATAACGATATCGTTATAGAAGAATCTAGAGATATTATAATCAACGAAATCCTTAAGATAACTTTACTTGATAATTATATTGGAAACTGATAAGAATTTGAGATATTCTTATTGTAATTTGAAATGTACTTTAAGTTCAATAAGGACAAATTCATTATTGATTTAGTCAAAAGTGTATAAATTATATTGTACCTCAAAGGAGAAGCGTTTAAATAGATTCAACTTTATTTATATGATTACTTCGAATATAGCAATATAGATCGTATACAATCAATCAAAACAATCTTCAATACCTTTAACGAATTTAAGAAAGAGATTCGAAGAATATTTGATAATATCAATGAAGAAAAAATAGTTGAAGAAAAGCTATTTAATATTAAACAGACAGGATCAGTTGTCAAGTATGCTACAGAATTCCGATGATATATAAGAACGATAGGATGAGATTCGATAACCATTATAAATCATTATTGTAAAGGATTTAAGCCAGAAGTTAGATTGGAATTTGATAGATCAATTGTATATGATAACTTGAATGATCTGATTGAGGAATCTATCGAATATAATGATCGATTTTATAAATACAAAATGAATTAACGGACTTATAAACTTTAAGGAGATCGAAATCAAAGGAAATACCGAAAAAATGAAGGTAGATAATGTTACAATTCACAATGATATAAAGATTTTATAAAATTGGATATTATTTATGAAGTATCAATATAAGATGATCCTGAAAAGAAGCAATGATACAACAATAAATTATGCTTTGAATATGGAAAAGCAAGTCATTAAGCGAGAAACTACTGAAGTAAGAATAATACTAGTATAGAAAAAGATAGATATCAAAAGAAGAAGTTCGGCAAAAATCAATTTAACATCACTTTTATCCTTTAATTATATATAATCAGCAAAATCGATCTATTTATAAATCAATCACCAATATATATTGAAGAAAGGCAAGATATTAATATATACCTCAATCTATATAATATCAATCGATAAGTTGAGAATATTCAAGGAATATATCGATGATAATTTAGCCAAAGAATAAATCAAAGAATCCTTATCCAAAGTATCAAATCCAATTATATAGATATTTAAGAAAAACGGTATTAAAAGATTAATTATGAATTATAAAAAGCTAAATATGTGTTACGAATCATCGCAACATAGAGTCACGTGTGGTAAGGATGGTAAGGATGGTAAGG
>NGKH01000058.1:74598-92772 GCA_002162575.1 Sclerotinia glacialis | reverse complement strand
AAAAAGCTAATGATTTAAGATTATATATATATATAATAATTCGAAGTAAAGAAATCGATCTTTATATTTATTATCAACTTTTCAGGAAGATTACTAAAGGATTTGATACTAAGGATCATCAATTTATATAATCTGAGTATCGAATAAAATAATTAGAATATCAATTAAAACAAATCATATTTAAAAAGAAACGTAAGGTAAAAACTAATCCAAATTCGAAGTTTTCGAAGATCAAAGAGATTAGGGAGGCACAAATTAAAGTGGAAGATCGTAAAATTAATATAGAATATTTCAATGATGATAATAAAAAAAGGCTTCAAGTATTTATTATAATATAAATTTTCGAGGTGGCCCAAAAGAGGGGTGGCCAGAAAGTGGGGTATCCGACTTAATCACCAATCCAGACCTGTAAAATCTACCTCCGTTCCATCACTCATTGACAGAGCCTGAATAGCTGGGAGAGCAATGCTTCTTTCCGTATTCAACCGCACCCTCTGTCTCACCCTTGTATAAAATATAGGACAATCCTTACTATCGCACTTCACTTCCTCCAGTGGAGATAAGCCAGAACAAGTCTGGCAAATGCTTTGTATGTCTAGAAACTTCTTTTCCTCAATTTTGAGCTTAGTCTGCATAGAATACACAGATTTAGCAGCATTTGAAAGACACCGAGGACAGATAAATCCCTTGATCTCAACTTTGTCTTTACACACAAGACATGAAGATGGCTTCATATATGACTCGATCGTTTTCTGCTTGATGCCCTGCTCTTTTAGTTGTCCTTGATCAAAATTCATATCGATTCGGCGAACGCGCTTAACTTTGGGCATCTCGTCATACCAACTTCTGACATTGGCACCCATGAGATTGAAAATTCGTTCTAATGGTGGAATGATGTTTTTAGTGATGTAATACTCCACATCCAATTCGATGTGATCGTTGTTGAGAAGATCTTCGGGCGCCACACAGCGGTCGATCAACCGGGCTCCTGGAGCGCCCGTGACGACCACATATGGAACTCGTTCACCATACTGCGGCTCTGCTCGTGCATCTTCCAGCATCTTTTTGGTGCTGATAAGAGCACCTGGGGGTGGAGGTCCTTTGTCACTGTATGTTCCAAGCTTGACTTCTCTCGCAAAGAAAAAGTCTTGGATAGACACAGAGCCTTTCATGATTTTTTCGCACTGCTCCTGGAAATAGGATTTTACTTGGCTCAGGTCAGCTGTGCGGAAAAGTATCTTAAGGGCTCTCTCTTCAATCTTTTGCTCAGCTGGTGTGCCATCACGCCGTACCGTCTCAATACCTTTCGCATCAAACTCCGGCTCAATTTGTGATTTGTCTTCGTACTTCATACCTACATATCGCTTCTTAGCTAGAAGCACGCAGGGAAGATACACCTTTTCGAATTTGAGCTTGATGGGACGTGGGTTCATATCGGTGACCATTTTTGCAATCTCATTGCCAATATCGAATGCCTCATCTTTGCTGCGACCCTTCAGGTGGACAAACAAGCTGTCCGTATCGCCATATACTACTTCTGCGCCCCAGCGTTTGACCGAGTGTATAAGAGCAATGGCCCTTTCCAGTGTCTCCCGACCGGTTTGAACAATGCTGTCAGCGATCTCTGAGCATGGCATGCGCCCAGAAAACGATGCAGATATATATCCATAGGTAACATTTGCGATAAGTTTCAAGGCTAGCTGCCTATTGTTCAATAAGCGTTGTAGAGCTCTGTCTTCCTTGTCAAGCTTCATCCCGCTCTTCACCATAACTCGTGTCTCAAGTATTTCTCCCAGCAATTTCGCTAGGAGAGACTTCCGAATGTTTGGTTTTGCGTACATCATTCCATTAGGAGAAATATTGATGTGGTCTTTCAGCAACTCTAACAGCCTATGCTCCCGTGTGTATTCTGTAAAACCCATTTTATTGGTGCCTCGCCAGTTCACCAATCGTCCAAGATAAGTTGAGTAGCAATAATTGTAGGCAATCATAAGACTAGGGTACAAGCTTTGGAAATCAAGAACGACCACAGGGCTACTGTAAAATGCACTTCGAGGCTCCATAACTAGAGGAAGACACTCTAAAGCATTTTGGCCTCCCACTTGTTTTCGACTAGGAGATATCAACATGAAGTTCTCTGGTTTTGCAATGCGGAACATCAGAGATTCTACCTTAAATTGTGAACCACGAGAGAAAACTGAAAAGAAGTCGACACCCAAGAGCCGTGCTTGTTCGCTTGTTCGTGAAATCAATTCATTCTGCTCAAGTATCTCTAGATCGAGTTGTACACGGGACACATAGTGCGTGAGTACTTTAGACAAATCACGAGGTGACCCATTAGTATACCAGGTCCTTAGATCAGCCCATGCATAGTGCGGAATTCGCCGGTGTAGCAGATGAAAAGCCACGTTCTCTAATGTGTATTGAAGGAGATTGAGCTCGCCTCGCATGGCTCTCCAAATATTGATCATATGTCGGCCCGTGACACGAATTGTGGATGTATTGTTGAATCCCCATTTGTCGTTGTCTTTGCCAAAACGGCCATGGGATTGAACTTTCATGCGCGAAAACTCATCGCACAAGTCGTAGTCGTATTTCACCCTTGCTCGTTCAATAAGATATCCCCAAGATCCACCGTGAACCTCGAAACCAGTCAAAATGTCTGGATCGTACTTCCGCACGATTCCTACCATACGGATGAGTAGATCAAGTTCAGAAGATTCTGCATGCACCTCGAATGAAAATTGCTTCGATATTCTCTCGGAGATATTGTTATTTTCGGCTGACAGAACCGCAATTCCTAGTTGTGATGGGCTACCTTCAGTGCCATCATCGTCAGCCTGAAAGCAGAAGAAAATACATTGAATCTCATCCTCTTCGGGATTGGGAACAAAACTTCCTCGTGTATTGACGTGAACTTCTAGGCTCATGACACTCATGTATTGAGCCTCACGTTGGATATTGTCCGACTCTTCATTCTGTGAGTACTTGAACCCATGCTCATTCTTTTGAGTTGGGCCGTCAATTTGGGAAAGCTTTACCTCCTTTCGGCGATTGCTGGCTGATTTTCCGGATTTACTTCCCAGCTGTAACGTCTCATTGCGGGCCCAACAATTTACATCTGCATAAGTGGGTGGTTTTTCTGCAAAATTCCAAACCCGGAGGCTACGCCCCCGACGGCGACGATGAAAAGCCTCCTCGTCCTTGGTTTTGTCCGGAAGAACAACAGGTCCGGGTCCACAAGTTGGGTTTGAGGCTGCAGATGGGTCATAGTAAGGGAGGTGCGGTAGGCTTGTGCTTCCAAGTTTAAATTCTCTGCCCGCCCATTCCCTGTGCCGCCCAGGAAGATCTTTTTCGTTGCTGTAGAAAGGATCTTGATATAAAATTGTGGGCAGATTGAAGTTTGACATCGTTGAAGAAATAGAATCAGCCGATGGGGGAGGTTGCTGGTGTGCTAATGTTACTGACCCAATGCTGCCTTCAAAACCGTCTTTAATTTCATTAAGAAAATTCTCCTGCGCAGAATAGCGTAACCTTTGAGTCAGACTTGGCACTGTTGTATAGTTTGCCATGCTTGTCGTCTGAGGCATGTTTTCTGCGGGTGATGGTGGAATAGCATGGGAAGAAACATGCTTCTTTACCAAAGGAGTGTCTAGATCTCCAGAGCATTGGCTAAGCCTTATTATTGTGCTAGAATCGTGCGGATCCTTTGTCACAGGGAAATCGAGCGACTCTTGAGAGTAGAACTCAGCACTGGATGCTCTGAAATCCAGACTGCTTTGCTCCTCAGTGTGGCCCTTCTTCCACATTGGAGGTGTTGTAGGAGACAATTGTGGTGAAGAATGGACCATTGTGCTTGTCTTCCGTCTTTTCGCATCTTGGAATTCTCCTTGTGGTTGTGATCTCTTGACCTCGGCATTAATGTCTTCACCCCTACGATTGTGAATGGTATCATGGCCAAAATCAATTCGATCAGCCAATTGTGTAATTTGTGCAGTTATGAAGGAGGAACCATCTTCTGTAGAGGGGACTCTCGGAGGGTGTACAGAACTGTGATAATTTCTGCTTTCTTCAAGCTGAACGGCTTGCAACTCATCTGACGTAGTAGATTCCTTACGAGATTCTTCACTGGATGCCACATCAGGTTGAGGTTCAGATACTTTTTCGTCTAGATGATCCCCCTTACGCTTTTGGGAAAGCTCTATTTGCCTCATTACTTCTTCATCGGAATCGAAGTCATCTTCATCGAAATCGTAGTCATCTTGGTCGATTGCAAGTTCGGTAATACGATTTTTGTCAACCTCAATTGCTCCGCGAGTATCATACAAAGAATGATGCCCCTGCTCTTCATACACGGATTGAAGTGTTTCCGGGTACAAGTCTTCCACAGACTCAAGGCCGGTTTTAACAGAAGTCTCAAAGGGTATTGATTTGACGAATTCATTGAAAGACGGTTTTGAAGTGTCGCCTCTGTTCCGCTCCTCTTGTATCAACGTCTTGACCGTTTCCCTGTACTCGTTTTCATGAATCCATCCACCATCCTGGGAATATCGAGGGTCTGCTGACATTGGAAACATCACCTCAGGTGGAAAAGGGCTGCTACCAGGCGGCGCATTTGGCATATTGAACTTTCGGCGACGAGTTTCATCTTTCCAAAGGCCTGCCATACTCTGCACTATCTTTTGGTCGGTAGCATAGGAATCAAGGTTTTGACTGAAGTCATGGTGAAGAGGACGTGGCTTGATATCCTGCCTATTAAGAATATCTTGGACGCAAATATCAACTTCTAATGAACAATGGCTGGCCCTGGGTAGGAATGTATCATTTGTGATGAGTTGACCAGGTATTGAGCAGTCATGCCAAAGATGCATTGATGATGATATTTCCTCATATAGAGGCACCGGACCTCGAAATGTAGCCTTGCTAGTGTCGATATATCCACATCCATACAAATTGTAGTCAACCATCCACTGTAGAAGAAATTGAAGATGTGCCTCATATGGTTGAAAAACTCGCTTCATAATAGTACCTTGCCGCAAGAGGTCCGCGAGACGCGTCATTACCATGGGGTCCAACATGTAGATCTTAAGATAGAAGCGATACCCAACATGGAAACCATAAAATGGTACCGCTTTCACTAAGGTAATACGTGCGACGAACTTTGCATTTCCATCATATGCATTGCGCCGGTAGCTCACAGCCAGAGCATGATCGATTGAAGGATGAAGTCTGTGTATATAACTTCCAACTAAAGGTGTGTCAGTAATGAAAACAACCCTTGGAATATCAACAAAGTCAAACCTTCGTCAGAATTGAGGGCTCCTTCATATTCGATATATAAGTAAGGAAAGGCACCATGGATATGTGCGCAAACCTTCTGGCCGGTTTCTGTCGAGCCAAAGATCCTAATGACAGGTACTTTTGGCTCTTTATGAAGCTCAGAAGGTTTGACATTCCGTTTCAATTGAGGATCAAGCTGAGTGGGTCTAGCTTGATAATGATCAATGTAATTAAGACGTACTCGGAAGAGGTCCATGGCGAACTGAACGTCTTAGGATGGAGGTACCCAGCGAGAGTCGAGACTTATCAGTTTTTATCCCTTCTCAATTCTTATACATTCAAGTATAGTAAGACACTGTAGGAATTTACTTGTTTCCCGAGTTTTACCTTCATTTTTTATCATACGATACTCGAGTGGCGAATGTGAAAATTGAAGACTGTCGTGGAACGCGACAATTGAAAATAGTCGTGGAACGCCAAGTCACGGGAGAGCTGATTGATCTAAAATATCGGCAATATCTGGTCCGAGTGCACGGCCCTCTGTAATTCGTACGTTAGTTCCAGATACAACCTTAATCGATTTACTCTATTACGGTATTATCTTATTATCGAGGTAGTAACTCAATCGCATCTTATCTCAGGCAGTTTATCTGCTCCTGTGACTGACATCAAGATCTGGTGCAATCGAATTCCGGATTCAGCAATCACATTACAAAGACTGCCTCTTCTGTCATTTTGTTCTACTCAGACACCCGCACGTCTTCTAGCAGTGGAAGCTACCAATCTTCAAAATGCCTCCCCCGGGTTCCCAGCCTCGAAAGCCAGAGAAATCTGCAGCAAATAAAGGTCAGAATGAGTATATCCCGGCTTTCATTGCAAAGAAGCCATTTTATATCGGCGACGACGATAATACCGATTATCTGGAGCATCAACGTCTTCAAAAGGCACAATTAGACCAATCACAATGGTATGATCGTGGAAAGAAATCGGGTCCGGCAGCCACCAAATTTCGAAAAGGCGCATGCGAAAATTGTGGGGCAATGGCACACAAGGCTAAGGACTGTTTGAACAGACCTAGAGCGAAAGGCGCCAAGTGGACTGGGAAAGACATACAGGCAGATCAAGTTATACAGGACGTCGATCTGGAATGGGATGCGAAGAGGGATCGATGGAATGGATACGATGCGAAAGAGTACAAGGCCGTCACAGATGAGTATGCGCAGCTAGAAGAGTTGAAGAAACAAGTACAGAAGGGTGGTGGCAAGGATGGAGAAGAGGCTGATGAGGATGACGAGGATGACGGCGCAAAATACGCAGAGGAATCAGATATGGGCAGACATCAAAGTACATCGACGAGACAGCTGAGAATTCGTGAGGACACGGCGAAATATCTCTTGAATCTGGACCTGGATTCAGCCAAGTACGATCCGAAGACCAGATCTATGGTTGACAGTGGAGCGACTGCTGATACGGCTGCTGCGCTGGTCGCGGAAGAAGGATTCTTAAAAGCTTCTGGAGATGCCACCGAGTTTGAGAAGGCACAGAAGTACGCTTGGGAGTCGCAAGAAAATGCAGGAGATACAAAACAACATTTACAAGCAAACCCTACTTCTGGTGAGTACTATCGAAGAAAGGAGAAGGAAGAGGCGGAAGCCAAACGACAGGCGCATAAGAAAAAGCTTTTGAAGAAATACGGCGAAGACAGTAACCCTACGGCTGCAAAACTCCGGGATGCAGCCGTCATGGAGTCAGAAAAGTACGTGGAATACGATGAAATGGGTGTCATCAAAGGAGCACCGAAAGCCTCAGCGAAATCGAAATATCCCGAGGACATTTTCCCCTACAACCATACCACTGTATGGGGAAGCTGGTGGTCTAATTTTAAATGGGGCTACTCTTGTTGTCATTCTTCAGTCAAAAATAGTTACTGTGTTGGGGAGGCAGGAAAGGGAGCCAAGCGCACAGCGGAAGAGATGCTCTCGGGCGTTTCTGAGAATACGGATGGAGGGAAGAAGAGATGTATCATTCAAGAGAAAGAACCGGGAATAGTGTAATCATAATAATTCAAGCGTTCAATGTCGTAGTTTAATTTTAACAATCAAATGTCCACTTTGAAGTCTTACCACACTTTTCAATGTACATTCCAATTCATGTTTTTCAGTCCTGATCTAATTTGGACAATCAGATGGTCCTTCGGACTTGGATGCTTTTCAATATCCCAATGCAAGTCTGATAATCAACGCACTTTCAGGTTAATTGGATGTATAGAGTTTGGAAGGGAGTATTAAATATGTTTTAGTGTGCGATTTATCTCATTTACTGTCTCTCTAGCTAATTGGACAAGAGGATATATAAGCTCCTCTGTCTGCTTATATAGATTCGATCTTCAAACCATTTTTAGAATAATAAAAGGATAATATCAACATCGGCCTGCCTTTCCGCTATCTAGTATGGGAGGATATAAATAATTTGTACAGACCATGAACCAAACAGTCTTGGAGCGTAATATTAATAAATCAAGCAAAGGGGAAGTCATCTGTCTGGCAACGAAACCGAAGAAAAATTCAAGAATACACAGCAGAAGGCTCTACCAATCCTTTCGAGATGAGAAAAAAGTCCACCCAAGTACAAGAATGTTTTCACTAGAGATGGGAAGGAGGAAATTTACAAGTGGTTGGTACGCTTTTGAGAACTATCATTGAGTGATGATACGAAACAAGGCAAGATTTCAAGAATATAGTCCAAATTATTTTCGGTTTTTGGAAGAGACTAGCAACCGAGAATATCGATTTTAGGGTGTATGCGAGTTCTATCCAGACATTAAAAATGGAACGCCATCTCTTCACTTACCCACCTACCTTGAGGACGGCACAGTAAGGAGACAGCTTACAAGATTTGGATAGGTTAATGTCATTTCCATTTTATCACGTATCATAATTGTGAATAAGTCGTAAAATAACAAAACGGTCATTAAAATAAGTACTCATTAGTTCATCATGGAATGCGGCTTTTATTGTATAGCTTGACGCTGCAGATGTCTGCTTTACATCCTGTCCTAGCCCCTGCTAAAAATTGTCCCGCATGATGTAGATAGGAAAGATTTGTATCAAAATAGTTCCTCTATTCCTCATCCTCGTCCTCGGCATCGTCATCCTTCTTATCGGAAGCCTTGGCCTTCTTTCTGCGGACACGTCCTGGACGTCCACCACCGAATGGCGAGCTCAAAGCGAAGTCGATGTGCTTTTGGGAGTCGAGACGAACAACGAAGGATGGGACGTTGACGATTTGTTTACCAACACGGATGTGTCTTTGGCGGATAAGGACACGAGCGTGGTGGATGGACTTGGCGAGACCGAGCTTGTAGACACAAGTTTGAAGACGACGCTCCATGAAATCCTCAATCTTCAAGGCCAAAACGTAATCGAGCTTCATGCGGGCTTCATCGAGGACACCGACACGGACGAGACGACGAATGAGGGCGTTACCTTCGAAAAGTCTCTTTGGGTCCTTCTCGTCGAGGGTGAGCAATTGACTAAAATACATCAGCACATTCATTAAGAACTTCCATAAATCGAAAGGTATAAGTACCGGGCAGCACGACGGATCTTGGAGAGAGTCAACTGGACACGCCAGACCTCACGCTTGTTGCGGAGACCATACTCTCCAACAATCTTCAATTCAGAGTCCCTAAGGAATAATCAGTGACATGAACAGAGCAAGCTCTAGAACAGTGGTCCACTTACAAACGAGCACTCTCGAAGCTGTAAAATTGTTAGCACAAGTCGTGATGCACTGCACAACCGTTGAGATAATACTTACGGACGACGTGGGACCTTTGCGGTCTTGGAGTATGAACGACTGTTCGAAATATTAGCAAATGTACTCAATTGGCCTTCATTGTGACTTGGGTTATGTTCCCAAAGTAATTCAATTCAGACCAGAGGAATCCAGACAAATTCGAGTTAACTCGAATGAATCTGAAGCCTCAAATTATGGAATTGATCTATAATACTCACGGGGCCATTTTTGCTGATACGTCGAGCGGCTCTTGTCGATTGTCGTGTGAGGTTATTGATCGCTGGTTGTAAATTTTGTTCCAGTAATTTTTTGAGGTTCCCGCACGAAGTTAGGGCATTTGACCCGTACTACTACCAAAATGGGAAGGTGTCAAAATAAGCGAAGAATTGTTGAAAGTTTGAGTTGCCGATACCAGCGTCAACTTGGAGAGAAAGATTATCGACAAATTCTGAATAACTTCGACCTCCCCTCGAATACCCATCCTACATCGACAAAATGGGTCACCCAGCAGGTCTCCGCGCCGGTACTCGGGTGAGTCTTCAATTTTTTTCAATTGTAGCCTTTTGAGAGGATTTCTACGGCCACGGCTTCGAACTCGATGCGGCGACGATGTCTTGGGGTTTAGGAGCAATAACTAATTCATTTGCAGTATGCATTCAGCAGAAACTTCAAGGATCATGGTATGATTAAGTTGTCGACCTACTTGCGCCAATACAAGTATGTAGAAGTCCATATCTTGCGAACTTCACTTTGTCGCAAAATACTAACATATTTGTAGGGTCGGTGACATTGTTGATATCAAGGCAAACGGTGCCGTCCAAAAGGGGTTAGTAAACATCATCAATTACACCTGCACGTTCTAGGAGAAATTGAAATAGCGATTCACGAGTAGAGAGATTGTGGATTTTGGAGGATGAACTCATATGCTGACTTCTGTTCAGTATGCCCCACAAGGTTTACCACGGAAAGACTGGTGTCGTCTACAACGTTACCAAGAGCGCCGTTGGTGTTATCATCTACAAGAAGGTCAAGCACAGATACATCGAGAAGCGTGTCAACCTCCGTATTGAGCACGTTTCCCTCTCCCGCTCAAGAGAGGAGTTCGTCCGCAGAGTCAAGAAGAACGCCGAGTTGAAGAAGCAATCGAAGGCCGACGGTACCCACGTTCACTTGAAGAGACAACCAGCTATGCCAAGAGAAGCCAGAACCATTTCGATGAAGGATAACGTACCAGAGACAATTGTGCCAATCGCATACGAGACGACTATCTAAGCTTTGGGCTGGGGTTTGTTTGGGTTTCTTTGCGGGGTATGATACAATGAGGGTCAGAGGCTTCTAGCGTTGCATGATACAAAATAAATATGTGCAATACCTTCAAGAATCTGATATGTTTCCAAAAGAAAACGTTCGATATCATGTATGGTCATGTGTTTGCGCAAGATTTTGGTGAACAACGAATATTTCCCTTTCCATTTTTCCCCCTCATTCCTCACATCATTTCGGAGCCGTATTTGTCACGCTTAGGTAGAAGGTTTCCCACTTCTTCGAAGCCCTCACAAGTGCTCCAAGAACAACCTGATTCGAGTTTTGTCGTTTTGATCATCCAGAATCTCCTATGTTCTGGATGCAGACTTATTTGATTACATTACAATCTCCATCCTTCGCCGCTGATTTTCATAGAAAGCGTCACTAAACCAAGATACGACCAGTACCCATGATGGACATATCACGATGTCGCTAAGAAATAGGTATAGTTTGTTTCACATATCTAACCTTAGAGTAAGTGTTGAGAAAATGAAAGTTCTACCACCACTTTTCTTGATCCTTGGCATCATGTGATGATTTGAGTGAGAACAGGTAGATGTCAGTTGATAATATATTTTCTCTGGATGTGCCTATGGGTATCCAAAACCGTACTCCACACATCGGTGGTGCCTGATCTACCATCTGGCACCTGTGCACAGGATGTAATTAATGGGCAAGTGACTGAGGATGCGACCATGCGAGAAAGATGCAGCCGCGCAAAACTATTCCTTGGTGCTTGAACGTGCGGGGGGGCACAGCATAGCCACAGTAAGAATTTGATTCAAGCGCGTATCTTGAGTTAGACCCATCAATCAATCACAAAGCTAATAATAAGCACGGAAGAATTACCTGCACAGAATTTATGGTTCTAGCAAGGATAGACAGATGGACCTTTTTATGAAGTAGGTGATTTTAAGGATTGTATAAAGGCTCGCTCATATGAGGAAATCCGGTAAAGAAGAAATGCGAGACAGAGACAGAGCGATGTTCGTTCGTACTTTCCTCAATGCGGAGTACGGAGTGAGCGAGTGCATGGCATTCGATTCCTCATACGATCCGTTTGTGATAAGAGATCTCTCATATGATAATTAATTTGTGGTAGAGCTATCTATCATATGGAGATCAGAGATTCGAATATAAAATTAGAAGTTATAGATAAAAACCTTGCTCCGTATAAGAAAGATGTAAAAAAAAAGCATTATAAATTAAATATGCCAATTAAATAAATAAGTTTGTTCCTTTTAACCCCCTTTCCTCCTCCTCCTCCCATTTCTCCTCCTCTCCCCCCTTCCCCCCAAGTGAAATTGCAAGCTATTTAAATAATGTCTTTTGTTCTATTCTAATAATGGTTTGGTTGATCTATCATTTTCAAATTTGTACCGAGTCGAGTAGTAGTTACCAGGTATGTCTGTCTGTCTTTGCCTGCCTGCCTACCTAAGTAATTGATTGATTGATTGATTGATTCTCTTTCCTCTTTCCTCTTTCCTCTTTCCTTTTTCCTATTTTTGAATTTCCATCTTCCTTGCTTTTCATTCTTTTTCACTCTTTTTCCCTCTTTTTCCCTCTCTTTCCCCTCTTTTCCCTCTTTTCCCTCTTTTCACATGCCCTTTAGGTAGCATTTTGATTGGGTAGTTAGTTGTTCAGCGTTTAAAACGTATGACGCCGCGCCGTTTTCCTTTCCTGGCGAATCTAGAAAATCTGATTATCGGAAAACTCACAATCCGACGCATCCAATCAATCAATACCTTACTCTTACTACTGACTTGAATTGACTTGTCATTAATCAATCAATCAATCAATCAATCATTCAATCATTCAGTCATTCATTCATTTACATTCACATTCTTTTATTTCTCTCAACTCAACTCTTTTGCAACCTTTTACGACGATATAACAATTAAAATTATTACACTGCAGTCCTTTTGCTGTTCTCTTTTTTTTCTTTCTTTTTTTTTCTCTCCTTCTCCTTCTTCTTCCTCTTCTTCTTCTTTTACTGTTCCTTCCTTCCTTACATTCATTCCCTCCTTTTTATTTTTCCTCTTGTACTTTACCACTTCAACTTCGATAAACCCTTTCTCTCTATTCCACACGATATCAATAGATATCATAGATATCAATCAATACGTAAAAGCATCAACCAAAACGATTCCGAAAGTTCAATGTTACCTTCCTGGTTAGGTACATTTAGTTACTGCCGCTAATCTATTACCTACTACGTAATAATCGTGAACTCCGATTTCTTTGGCGGCTTTCTAATCAGGAAACGAGGCTCTAAGCCTCTTCAAAGAATCCAAATGTCCGAGTATGTTATTCCTCGATTCCTCTTTTACTTCCTTACAATGATTTGCATTTCCTTCATCAATATCAATCAATTACATGGTCGGAAACAATAAGAATTTTCTTCAATAACTAATAATGCAATCAATTATACAGCTTCATCCACATTGCTGGATGGACTCAATATAATCATCGTCGGTCATTGCAACATATCCGCTCCCTTTCGGGTTCATCTACAAAGACGATAACGAAATCCATATCTACCACCACTTTACCAACAATGGCTACAGTATCGAACGCCCCTGGATTGCCTACACCAAGGGCTTTCGCGCCTTACATGGATCACGAGGAGAACTTGAGCACTCTCCCAGACCCTCGGAGTAGAGTTTCATCGCCTGCAAACGATCTGCCTGCTTCAAGTCAAGAACATTACCAAGAACTGAGCAATGCCCATCTTAGCGACGAGGTCACGACACTGAGCAAGAAGCTCATCAACGCCATCAACCACCAGACAAGCCTCGATGATAGTTTAAGCGCCACTCGACATGAGCTCGAGGCTTCAAGGGAACGAACGAAGCAGCTTGAGCGGGAGAACAGGGAGCATAAAGCGCTAGTGTCGAGTGGAATTCTGATACGGAGTTCGGTGGCTGAGGCAGAGAAGGCCAAACTTCTTGCGATGTTGGTAGAGGAGAAGAATCAAAGGAGGGGGGTTGAGAAAGATAAGAAGAGTATCGAGCTAGAATTGGAGAACCTCACCACAGCTTTATTTGAGGAGGCAAACAAGGTTGGTCTGAGTGTGATTTGGCGTTACATTAAATGCTGACTTCGACAGATGGTTATTATGGCTCGAGAGCAAGCACAGAAAGAGTATGATATCGTGAATAAGAAGAATGACCAACTAAAGGCGCAGCTCCAGGAGGCACAGAATTTATTGAAATCGCAACAAGAGCAATTGGCAGAATTGAAGCAAGTTATGGAACACATGAGCGAGGAACAGGAGGACCAAACAAACCAAACAAACGGCACGGCGCCTTCAACTCCCGCATTATATCAATCCGATCCCAACGACGAGAACACGAACAACTCGGACTCAATACAGTCTTCATCGATTCCGGAGCCCGTCTCGCCTTCCTATCCTACGAGTTTTCTGCACCTGATTCAACCCGTCCTTCGAAATGACCTCGGAGCTTACGATGATTTTATCTCTTTATTGCGGATGTCAAAGAATATTGTTGTTGGAAGCCGCGCTTCTAGTGGATCATACGGAGGCATTGGTCTAGGATTGGGATTAGGAGCATACACCGGGTCAACATCTTCTATCTCCACATTGGGCACATATGCATCTTCTCCCGCGACACCTACCACACCAGCCTCAAATGTGAGCTCCGGGTCACGAGATGGTCCCAATTCTTTGACTCCATTGAAGGAGACAAAATTCTATAAACGAGCCCTCGCTGAAGATATTGAGCCCACGCTTCGTCTCGACAACGCCCCGGGCCTCTCTTGGCTCGCTCGAAGGACGGTCTTAAATGCAGTATGTGAGGGATCGCTGGTTGTCGAACCGATGCCTTCATCTATAAGGCCATATGCATTCCCGTGCTCTCTTTGTGGCGAAACACGAAAGGGCCCAGAACACATCAGAAGCCATAGATTCCGAACGAGCGAAAGCGACAACGCGCAAAGATATCCTCTATGCCTATATTGTCTAGGACGCGTCCGTTCCACCTGCGGATTTATGAGTTTCTTACGCGTCCTCAAAGAAGGTCACTGGAGAGGTGAAGACGAAGAGTCTGATAGAGCCGCCTGGGAGGAGAGTGTCAGGTTGAGGGAACGAATGTTCTGGTGCCGTATCGGTGGCGGGGTTATTCCCTGCGTACAGTCTTGGAATCGGGAGTCATCTCGGGCTCCCCGCTTAAGTGATGATGAAAGGAGACGCAAGGTCAGTGGCGAGTCGGACAGGTCTATCGAGATTATACCTAGGGACATTACACCAACCAGTGAACTTTCGCCTGTCAACATAACTGGTTTTGGGAGAAGGTCGGGGGATGGAGAGGTTCTTCCTAGCCCACTTCGAGAAGAAGTAGAGATATGTAATGTTTCAATTGTTGGTTCTGAGGAGGCAACGGCAATGGCGACAGTACCCACGTTAGAGCCGAAACCGGAAGAGTCAGAGAAATCCGATGCCGGAACTCCCGAGTTGGAAGCGGAAGATCAAGAAACAGAACAAGTTAGCAACGCGAAAGATGTTCATGATGCAAATGAAGTGGAACATATGGAACCAGAAAAAACAGGCCACACGGAAGAATCTCACGATGCAGCAGAGGAAATGGTACAATCCAAGTCCTCGATACAAAACGAGGAGTCTATTGAAAGCAGTGAAGACGTTGAAGAGCTTTCAATGACCATGCCCGGAGCTTTTTAATCGCTCAATGCGAGTTGGAATTCGTTATCATGTTATGATTAATAATTGTTGGGATTGAATCTATTTTGGAGTTGGGCAAAAGGAGAAATGGAATTCTGGGATGGTTCTAATGGCTCATTGCTGGCTGAATGCAATGGCGTTATTTTCCACGGGTTAATTGGTACATATTATACCTTGTTTATTGTACATAATAATGGGTTACGGAGGAAGACAATAGCAATAACTGGATTCCTGGCGTATATGATGCCAAAAAGTGGCTATGGGTACGATGGAACAAGATAAGATTAATGCTACGAGATAAATAGAAGAGAGATGATATGGTCCTTGTATGTGTTTCCGGCTGGATTTTCCATTTCACCTCTCAACGTTCAATTCCGAGTTAGATATTGGGTATTGAGGGGGGGGGATGTATTCTTACACCAGTACAAGTGGAAGAAAAAGAGGTTAGCTTAAAAAAGAGTGGCGATCCTAATGATCTCTTATTGGTCTAAAACTATCCCATTGCATGCGATCGATCTATATGCCGTACGCGATCTATATGCTGTACGCAATCTAGCTGTGCATTGTAGATGTGAAAACTACTAGGTAGATTCTTGGAAAACCTTGGTGGGGTTAATCAATCGTGGGGTAAGGGGCATAAATAACCTGGACAATTCTCTCTCGGATAAATCTCGGACTAATCTAGGGACCAATCTAAATCTAGAATAAATCTTGGATATCGGTCAAACTAAGTTCCGTCAGGTACATAAGCAAGCCTGACCAAAAATAACTTGGTCACAATTCTTACATTGGATGTACTCCGTGGAAGTAATTCACCAAATTTAAACAACAACAAAAACAAAAACAAACACAACGAAAAGCCAATTCATCCTCAACTATTCTCAGCGCTCGATATGGCGCCTTCAGTTGCAGATGATATTGCAGATCTCGATGAAATAAAACCGCCTCAAGGGGCGGTACTACCACCAAAAGATATTCAAGGTACGCGACGAAATCAACACTAGGAGCAGGTTTATCTAACATCACAATAGCTATCCTCGAAAAGACCGCAGGCTATGTGGCGCGAAATGGTACCAATTTCGAAGGTGAGGCACTCGTGACCATCAATTGCATCAACATCAAGCTAACGATAGTAGATCGCATCAGAGAAAAAGAAAGAACAAATCCTAAATTCTCCTTCCTAAGCACCAATGATTCATACAATGCATACTACTTATGGCGACTCAGTGAGGTTAAGGAAGGCAGAGGAACCGCTATTGAAGCGGGTAGAGCTGTAGAGGCACCCGCCGAAGTAGAGAAACCTCCAGGACCTCCTAAACCACAAGACTTCCATTTTTCAGCGCGCATGCCGAACATCAATGCACAGGATCTCGAAGTAGTCCGCTTAACTGCATTATTCGTGGCGAAGACAGGTAAACAATTAATGACGACATTATCTCAGAGAGAGACGGGGAATTATCAGTTCGACTTCTTAAGACCCAATCACAGCTTACACAACTTCTTCCAGCGATTGACCGATCAATATGCCATGTTATTGCGAGCAAGTGGTATGGATGGAGAAGGTGGACAGCAGAAGCAGGAGAAGATAAAGGAGTTACAGGCCAATGTGGATGACAAATTTCAAGTTTTAAGTAGAGCCAAGCAGAGAGCAGAGTGGTTCAAATTTCAAGACGAGCAAAAGCAGAAGATGGAAGAGGAGGTTCAGAGGGAAAAGCTCTCATATGCGCAAATTGATTGGCATGCATTTATTGTGGTAGAGACCGTTATCTTCTTCGAGGCCGATGACCAGTCGGACTTACCTCCACCAACATCACTCAACGAGCTCCAATTTGCCTCTCTGGACCAAAAGGCACAAATGTCAATCAGATCGACACACATGCGCATTGAAGAAGCCATGCCTGGAGATGATGGTATATTCAACGGATCATATGCTCCACCTCCAGTACCGCAACCAGCATCTCAACCACAATACCAAGATCCGCGCGAGAGAAACAGCGACGAAGATGAGGATGAAGAAGAAGAGAGAATACGGGAGCGAACAGAGGCTAGAGCTCGTGCTCAACAAGCACAGGCTGAAGCTAGGGGCAATACCGGACCCATGAGGATAAAGGAGAACTACGTCCCCCGAGCTGCCGCAAGAGCTGCCAAAAAGCAGCAACTGGCTCTTTGTCCGAACTGTAATCAACAGATTCCTTATGATGATCTCGATGCTCATATGAGAAGTAAGATGACACCAAAGCCTTTTGATCTACACCACCGACTAACACTCTCTTGCAGTTGAGTTGCTTGATCCTAGATGGAAGGAACAGAAAGCAAAAGAAGAGAGCCGTAGTGCAACAACTAATCTTTCAACGCAAGATATAGCCAACAACCTCAAACGCTTAGCGAGTCAAAGAAGTGAAATATCCGATGGAGTTACCGGCCAGCCTGTAACAGAAGAAGAGGCCGTTCGAAGGAAAAAGGCTGCGAATGGTTACAACGGTACTCCTTTGGATAAGACGGACCGGGCACGATTTGAAATGATGCAGAATGTTAACGTTGAAGAGCAGATTCGGGCAATTCATCAGAAATTTGGTGACCGGAGTTGAAGGACGAACTGAGCATGAGGATCCACCCGCATCCGTGAACGCAATTGACTCGTGGAGATAGATCTGTTATCATATTGTACGCATAGAGACGGAAAGATTCCAAAACATAGAAGCATGGTGTTCTGGCACAGGGTTGGTATGTTTTATGTAAATTATGAATAACATTTATACAACTACTGAATATTCAACAGCTGCATATCATATAGATGTTGTACATCCTGTGGCCGCATTGACTCGTTCAAAGTTTTAAGGGGTTTATCATCAGGTAAAGTAAAGCATTCAAAATGACGAAGTGGAGATTCATTAGCTTCACTGACGCAAGGAACGGAATATGGTATGATATATCTTTGGGCTAATCTTGACTATACTTCAACTTCTGCTCGAGAGTTTGGGGACTCAGAGGAGGTGGCGATGGTAGTAATGGTGGCGATGGTGGCGATGGTGCTGATGGTAGAGATGGTAGAGATTGTATGATAACTTATTCACTTATCTCCACCCCCTCCC
>NGKH01000058.1:52076-74498 GCA_002162575.1 Sclerotinia glacialis | reverse complement strand
TGGCGAGTATTTTGTTGATCTTGCTTTGTGGGTGAGGATGAGATGTGCTTGTACCAAGTTGAGAATTGCATGGTACTCGTAGCCCACTCGTGTGTGTACGAGGCAGTGAGAATGTTATTGCTTGGGAATGCATGCATGCGTGTGAATGGATTGTGCTTCTGATTTGCGAGCGGTGAAGATGATACCTATATTTTGAATCATTAAGAGGGTATATAGAAAAGGGAAAGGAAAGTAGTCGAAAGATTGAATGAATACTCACATTGATCTCTTTGACCAGTCCCCAAGTCTACATTGTGATATCAAATCCTCTCACCGTAACCTCCGCCTCATGTTTGCCGGAGTCTAGAGCGCGCTTTCATGATGTGGTTATCATTGCAACTAAATACCATTCAATCAAACCATCAACTTGGGATTCATCATCGGTTTCTGCTCGCGCGCAGGGTGAAGATATGAGGTTGACACCCGAACTGTTACCACCGGCGCAATATCCGTATTCTTTATGCCACTTCCGATTCTTGAATTTATTCCTCTCTCTAGGAAACCCCTTACTCTTTGGGGATTCTCGGGCCTAGTGCTCAATTTGTTAGCTAGCTTTCTCCATCCACTTTGCCATGTTTCTCTTAAGATAGGATACCCCGCAGTGTCTAATACTCGGCATGGGCCTATGTTTCAACTTCCCAGTGTTTTTTTTTAAACCTTTAACTGGTTTGGTTACCCGGAAGGGGTGTTGAAGATGGCGGAGTTGGTGACGGAAGTGAGAAAGCAGGAATAGACGGGCAATCAATCATAAGGCTCATTATGTTGTTGGCTATGTTCCTTTACATGACATTTTCTCCAACTTCTATTCCTTTCTTCTTCTTGAATACTGATGACGTATGCCTTTTATCGGAAAAGAGGAGGTGGATAAGTTACACAGCATCCATCATACTGCGATGTAGCTTTATATTCGTTGCGTTGATTTGATATCGGCTAGATGTTTGTAGAGCTGTCTCTTTATTTCTATTCTCCCCGTGCTGTCTCCTTTTTTTGTTTTCTCCCCGTGTATGTGGAAAAGGGCTTCGTATCAATCCTACCATCTTCTCAGGATGTGGAAAATGTAATCAGCCAGGTCTGATGTTTACCAGGTCCCAACCGAGGACATGGACTTATCATACAGGAAGAGTACACCAATAGGAAGAGGCAATCCCATCATCACCTGAGCCGACATCTCCCAGAACACCAGCATCATCTTCATTTATTCAAACGCCTTAGCACAATGACTGACTGACATAGACCGGGATCACGAATTAAACAGGGCAATATAACTAACTAACTTACTGCATTCCCTATGGCCTCCTCCCACTCTGTCACGACATAAGATTTCAGCGTTATGCTTAACATCGTACAGGAGATTCGGGAGCTAGAGATGTTATCATACGACTCTATATTAGATTTTCTCCCAACGGAATGAGCATCTCCAATTGATCCTCGTATCCAAAACCTCTCATGTTTCGAATTGCAAAGCATGTGATGGCTGTATTGACATAGATTATTGGTGAATCACATGTACCCCTTTTCGTACATTCATAAAGACCTAATATAAACAGAAGTTATAAGAATCCAATTAACTTCGAATTTCCGAGATCGGGTATGAATGATAGTTACAATTCAATTTCAATCTAATTAATAATTATCAAATCAGGGGAAGGATTCAATGAAATTAGTTAGATAGATAGATTACCGAGAAATCGAGAAAAAATGAAGTGCCGGTAGCGTCTTTTCCCTTGCATTAGCTGCTTATTAGATGTTTTTTTTTGGAATGTACCCCCCCTTGTCAATATAATTGGCTTTTAGGCCCAGCCAGAAATCACCCCTCCCTTTCCCCCTCCACTTTCTTCAATATAAACTTTCAACAGCACAACCTTTTTTTTTTTAAAACCGCACAACTTTTTAAACCGCATACCTTACATACTTCTTCTTCCTAACTTTTATCCCAATTCACAAACCTCGCAATTGCAAATGAAGATCTCTTACTCCTACATTTCAATTCATTCTTTATCAATTTTTCTTTCGAGAACTTTTCTTTTCTTCCTCATTAGTTGTCGCTCTTGACTGAGGGAGCAAGCCACCACCAGCTGGTGGACCCCTACTTGTCAACTTTCGCGTCTTCTCCATAACATAGATAGATCAATGTTACAACAATAACGCGACAATATTTCAATTAGTATGATTTACAATTTCCTACATAGAATGACCGCATCATCTCGCTCTTCCACCAAGTACGACATAATGCGTGCCTATTCATTGGAATCAACCGATACCGCCATTACCGTGGACGACGCCTCAAATTTATATTCTATTGCCGACGAGGTCTCAATTGCCTCGGAACAATCAGATAGACGAAGTCAGCGAGCTCGCGCACAGGTCGGGACCTACAGTGATAATATTCTAAGTGGCACGGCTGTCCATACCCCGAGGAAATATTTGAAGAACAATGGCCCTCTGGAAAATGAAACACGGCGACAAACTATATCAGGAGGCGAATTGGAGAGTGCATTGGGCCCCCCAAAAAAATCTACCAGCTCTATAGGGAAGAGTGCACAAAAACTGTTTAGTGAGGGGATTGATGCTTTAGACTTATCCTGGTCAGTCAAGAAAGTACCTGAATCAAGCAGCGACATCAGCTCTCTTAGCAGCGACATCAGCTATCTTAGCAGTGACATCAGCTTTCCCAGCAGCAACATCAGCTTTCCCAGCAGCCCAAAAATTACTGCAAGGAAGGAGGAGTTTCCCCGACGGAAGTTCCTACGATCGACACCTAGCGAAAATATAGGAGGGCTCACAAAGAATATCAACGTGTTAGGAAAGAGGAGTCGAAAGGAAATGGGAGGTGGTCCTCAGAAGGGGAAGAGAGAGCTTAGGAACCTGGCCGATACGAAAGAGTTCGCCAAGATCGAAACAGAACCTGTTGTATTGGAAGTATGGAGCAAAGGAAAACTTGTGTCAGAGGAGTCGGCAAGGGAGAAGGAGGCGGAGGAGTCCCAATCCCAATCGCAAGCCTCCGAACCCAGGCCTATCAAGGCTCCAGCAAGGAAGAAGATTTGGTTGGTCAAGGGACTATACGCTGGGCAGGATCCGGCAAATCTTGATTGGTTCAAATCTTCCGGAAATGCAAAATCAGCTTTCAAGTGGACTGAAAAGCCAAATAAATTCATGCCATTACCCTTATGGAATGGCCAACGATTACTACATGTTGGAAGAGACTTCAAACTACCGTTCGAAATTTGCGCTCCACTTCCTCCGGGACAACCTAAGCCCACCGATTGGTACAAGACTTCTCACAGTAAGGTTCAGTGGATTTTCGGCCCTCCCATGCAGTTGCTAATTCTTCACAACAGATCGATTCATTGGAGAAGCTGCTACAGTGTGGAAGAAATCAAGCTTGTTTGAAAGCTTCTTCTCGAAGTGTATCTGTAAACCCGACACCGGTTGCGACGAAGATTGCCAAAATAGGATCATGCTTTACGAATGCGATGACAACAATTGTGGCTCAGGCCGTGATAATTGTACTAATCGTGCATTTGCCGAGCTCTTCAACCGTCGCAAAGGCGACTTGTTTCGAAAAGGTGGTAATAAGTATGAGATTGGCGTTGAGGTTATGAAGACAGCTGATCGTGGTTACGGAGTTCGAAGTAATCGCTGCTTCAACGCAAACCAGATTATCGTTGAATATACAGGCGAAATTATCACAGAAGACGAATGTGATAGACGTATGAATGAGGATTACAAAGATAACGAGGTAATCACTTTTACTTCCCCCCCAGAGAAAAACAATTTGGCTGACTAGTACATAAAAGTGTTACTATCTAATGTCATTTGATCAGAACATGATCATTGATGCGACGAAGGGGAGCATTGCTAGATTTGTCAATCACTCCTGCACACCAAATTGCAGAATGGTAAAATGGATTGTGGAGGGCAAGCCGCGCATGGCCCTGTTCGCTGGCGATAATCCCATCATGACAGGTGATGAGCTCACTTACGACTACAATTTTGATCCATTTTCTGCCAAAAACGTTCAAGCATGTCGATGTGGCAGCGACAATTGCCGTGGTGTATTGGGACCTCGACCAAAAGATCAGAAAATCATGAAGGCCGCCATCATTAAGGAGGTTGTCAAAGCAGGTTTCATGGCTAGCAAGCGAAAGTTCCAGCAGATGATTGGTGACGAAGAAGAAGAAGAAGATGTTGAGGAGGATGATGAGGATGATGATGATGATGATGATTTTCGGATTTCAAAGAAGCGAAAGACGAAGGCGGCCACAGGAGTTAAGCGATCTATCCCCACAGCTAGCACGAATGTTGCAAGCGCTGTCAAGAAATCCGTTTTCCCGGAACTATTGAACGCTCGCCATGCGGTTGGCTCGAATGAGGAGACGGTTAAAATTCGCCAAGCCAAAGCCCGCCCACTGAAGACATATGGAAAGAAGCAGATGACGCTGTCGTGGAAAAGCAAGAGTCTGGTAATTTTTTCGCCCGAGAAGAGTTCGTGGAGCAGCAAGAGTCTGGCAATTTTTTCGCCCGAGAAGAGTCCCAAGGTCAAGAATACGACGGAAAGAGAACGCGTGACTAAAAGTATAGCACGAAATATAGGTTCTACCAGGCAGTCAAGCGTATCTGATGACTATGAGAGTACAACTCGGGTTGTCACTGACTTTGAGGACTGCGAAGACTTCAAGGACTGATAAGACTTCCAGGACTGATAAGACTTTGAGGACTGATAAGACTTCGAGGACTGATAAGACTTCGAGGACTGATACGACTTTGAGGACTTCGAAGAAAAATATTAAAAGAAGGAACTGTAACCATGATCAACACAATTTTGGCTGCATTATTAGGTGCCGTTGCGCGGCGTGCAAGGAAAATGCTTGGGCTGGCATGGCTAAATCTTCAACGACAGGGCGTATGGCTTTTTCATTATGTACGAATATCTACTAATAGTTTTTTCATTCGAGATCTTGCTCCGACCTGCTTCATTTTTGTAAGCGTTGTAAAATGTCGAATCAGGTGGAAATGTATGCAGCCAGCCTTATCGACTAGGTGTTTTTTAATTGAGATTTTAGTGCCGGTTGCCACCGCCTTTACAGAAATAATTTCCAAGAGACATCATAGGATAATTATCATCGATGATAAAACATTCATTACAATTAAGCAAAATTTGGTCAATTACTTATACTTTGCTCCCATCACATTGAGGCTTAACATGATATCATTTACATAATACAATTATCCCTCCAAACCATAAATCCCGCCACAGAACAGAGAGAACTGAGAAGTTCTCCCCACAAATACAATCATGAACACCACGGAGAATCGCAGCAAATGCGCGTTACACGAACTACATTTACCACAATCTAGGGAAAATGGAGATCTGGGCCCTTCGCAATCAGGATTCGTATCAAAAGTCGCAGCGAAGCCTGTCCCGGTCGCTAAGTCATGGGCGCATTTCGTTGCGGGAGGGTAAATATTGCCCCTCTATCATCGGGATATTTTGATGCTTCAAGGTCCATCACTGACATACTTTTGACTACAGTGTGGGGGGAATGACAGCCGCAGCTCTCACGGCACCTCTCGATGTCCTAAAAACACGCCTGCAATCCGATTTCTACCAAGCGCAACTGGCGCAGAGTCGTTTGGCCAAAGGGATTTCTCCACATGCACATCTCTCTCCAATACGCAGCGGGCTCCTACATTTCCGTGAAACCTTTCAGATTTTGGGTTCAGTACATAGAATTGAGGGATATCGTGCGCTGTTCAAGGGACTGGGGCCCAATCTCGTCGGCGTGGTGCCTGCGAGGTCAATCAACTTCTTCGTCGTGGGTAACGGGAAGAGGATATTGGCGGGATATAACGGTGGAGAGGAATCGGCGTGGGTAGTTTGTCTTGCGGCCGCCGCTGCGGGAATAACAACGAGTACAGTCACGAATCCAATTTGGTTAATCAAAACCAGGTTACAATTAGATAAAACAGTGGCGGAGAGAGCGGGGGATGTGGGAAAGAGACGGTACAAAAACAGTTGGGATTGTATCAAGCAGGTTGTTAGGGGAGAGGGGATTCGGGGTTTATATAAAGGAATGAGTGCGAGTTACTTGGGCGTTACGGAGAGTACGTTGCAGTGGGTCTTGTATGAGCAGATGAAGAAAAGTTTGGAGAGGAGAGAGGAGAGGATAATGTTGAGTGGGAGACCTAAGAATCTCTGGGATCATTCTTTGCAATGGACTGGAAGCTTAGGAGCAGCGGGGTTCGCCAAGTTTGTGGCTGCACTTGCGACTTATCCTCATGAGGTGAGCGCGAAATGTCACTTTTTGTCAACGGCTAAGCTAACAATGCATGTAGGTTCTACGAACACGCCTACGACAAGCACCTTTAGACCACGGACGCCCTAAATACACTGGACTCGTTCAATGCTTCAACCTCGTTTGGAAAGAGGAGGGCATGGTTGCTTTATATGGAGGCCTGACGCCACATCTATTGCGAACGGTCCCGAGTGCCGCTGTCATGTTTGGCATGTATGAAGGAATATTGAAATTACTGGAAAAACAAGCTTCATCCTAAGATGGCATGGAAGAGTCGAGTAGATGTACAACACATAGACAGGATTTTACGATGGCGTTTGTATCAAAAATGCGGCATATATGACGATTATCGGGACTATAGTATGCCGCTCTAGGCTAGGACCGGTCACAAACAGTGTATATTAAGACACTCATGGCGCTTTGTGGGAATGGATGTAGTTGGTAGATCATTGATTTATTGTACGTATGTATACATAGTGCATTGGGGTGGACATTCCGCTCCAAAGACTCAAATAAATAGACAAGAAAGCAATTTCGAAAGATAAAATAAACACGAGTTTATGACATCAAACATTCGCTCTTTTTGCTTGATTCTGATATAGCTAAGTATAGCAGAACCCGCAATTAAAATTGTGCCACCATGGTTTCCCCAATGAATAGAAATGCGGCCTCCCACCAGCTAAAACGCCTTTGGTATATGTGAGAAGAATCGAAGTAAACTTGCGGTAACACCTCGCACCCCCTTTTTTTGATCATGAAATCACCCTACTCCATCCCATAATTGTATGCCATCTTGTCGTATTGAAGAGTTCTGCATCGGAGCCTTCTGCCTTGTGTGTACCATTGATATCGCCTTTGCCATGGTATTTGGAAGTCGTCTCTTGAGTTTTCGTGGAACATGTTGAATCCTCATTTCAGACTCTTCTCCATGACTTCACCAAGCATTTCGGTCCCAGTTTGGATCTGCCCCTCATAGATTAACAAGGCCCCCTTTGTTATAAATCGACTTTCATCTCCAAATCGTGCAGCTGCAGCGATTGAATAGCAAGAACAAATGAGTAAGTCAAGTCAAAGAACAAGGTACACCACTCACCCTGCACAAAACTAGCCAAAACCTTACTACCCGTCTGCAAAAGCGGATGTCCGACGACGATCTGCAAGAATCGCTCCAAACCGTCTCTCCGATGACCAATTACATCATCGCTAAATCTATTCGTGAAGACTTTTCCGGGGAGGGGAGGAATGGTCACGCGTGCACTTTCGCGCTCGAGAATGTCGCGGAAGTATTCGAAATCGCTGTAGCGGCGTCGCACGGTACTGCTGCGTAGTTTGAAGGCTGGGATGTTGGTGCTGCAGTTGATTTCGTAGTCGGTGTACATGTTGCGGCCGATGCCGTGGGTTTGAGGGTCGGTGACCTGGAGAAGAGAGGTTGGGTTAGTTGGTTGTTTGGGTGTCTGAGATTTGGGGGGATGGAGGTTGGTTGGGCTGGATGCCAGGCATGGGATGGAATGGAATGGGATGGAATGGAATGGGATGGAATGGAATGGGATGGAATGGAATGGGATGGGATGATATATACTTCTATCTCGAGGAAGTTTTCAGGAGGTCCGTAGATTTCTTCAAAGCTTTGTTGGCGGGAATCAGGCATGGCTTGCATAGCGGATGGGATGCTAGATCTTCCTGGAGATGTAGGACTTATGGGAGTGGGAGTTGGAATGGGAGGGGTTTGACCGGTCGCCGGCGATGGTACTGGTGCTGGTTGGGCCATTTTTGAAGATGATCAAGTCGTGATGATAAGAGAAAGAAGTAGATTATCCAGACAAACAAACAACAGAAATATATTGGTCTATTTTCTCTATTTTGTCTATAGGTTATTGTTGTTGGGTAATTGTGAGGTGATGTAAGCACAAGATATGACGCTTCAAGAATTTGTCTTTTGGATGAATTTCACTAATGAATGCGCTTCTTGTATTATGCGTCTGATGTATAACGCGCGGAGGTGTATTTCTCTTGGTGGGGACAAAATCCATTTGATCACTAGACCATCAGTTTGTTTTGTTGCATATCATAGAAATTGCCACTCCGACTCCGATGGTATCACAATCGATGGGAGGAAAATACTTTTCGATCGCGTTATACAAGATTAGTAAATGACCAATTGAACTTCTTGAAATACTATAATCACACCTTCAAACTATTTGATCATTAGACAACTTCTTTGTTTTGTTGCATATCATACCGTTCCGGCTCCGATGGTATCACAATCGATGAGAGGAAATACTTTCGATCATGTTAGACAAAATTAGTAAATGACCAATTGAACCTTTGAGATATCACCGCTCTTGCTCCGATAATATCACATCAATGAAAGGAAATCTTTCGATCGCGTTAAACAAGATTAGTAATAGTAAGCAACCCATAACCCGTCAATCAGTCGTTTGATCATTAGGCAAACCGTTTGTTTTGTTGCATACCAGCGATATTGCCACTCCTGCTCCGATAATATCACATCCATGAGAGGAAATCTTTCCTTAGTAAACGACCAATTGAAATGCTACAATCATCGGAGGGGATACCTTTCCCACCTTTTTTTCCTTTGCTTAATGATGAAGGGGAAGAAGGAGGAAATAGTAAAAACATTATGAAGGGTTACCAATATGTGACTATACAATAAGCAATAACAACAACAACAACAACATTATCATCAACATCATCATCATCAACAACAACAACAACAACAACAACAACAACAATAACAACAACAACTACAACTCACCAACAATATCACCACCGGACCTTATCAAAAAAAAAAAAAATTAGTCAGGTGACACAAAGAAAGCAATGTTCCGAGGTACCAACCAACATATTAGAAATAAACAAACGAATAATGTAACCTTGAGCTTTTGATTTTGATTTTGATTTTCTTCTTCTTTTTCTCTGCTGTTGAATACATGTAATGTAGCCTTACTTCTTGCTTCTACCCATACAATTTTGTACATCAATGCTTGCTCTGAGTTATCCTCTGATTTTGCAAATCTTAACAATTTCAAACATCTCTTGCATCTTCACTATCTAATTTCATTGTGCGAGCGCACTCTTTATTGCCTCTTGTGTTTTACCTGGTGTCTTTGTATCTCCTCAATATCCATTCCACCATGCACATTGTTAAGAAGTTGCTACCATGGGTAACGCCACTTGTGAGCACTGTTACGACTATTTAGCTATCTAGACGTCCTTAGCTAACACTATCTAGCTGTTGCTCATCTTGACTGTTGTAGCTATGTAGGAAGCTCTGAAGCACCCTTTGCCGGCGATCATAGACTAACTCCCGCCAGCTATTCCTACTCCCAAATCCGCCTCCTTTCACTTCCCATCTCGCAAGCTCTCGCACTATTCACAATTGTTTTACCGCTTGTCACTGGCATTTCTACAAAACTTGCCGTTGGTTTGATCCAGCGAGCGAATAAAAGGGACCAAAATCAACTCACGCTGCCACTTATTGCGGTCATTGGGTTTCAGTTGATCTACGAGACGGTTGTCGCTACTCTGGCCCTGACATATACGATACCACCCAATTCATTACATTGTGGCTTGGAAGATAAATGGCAGAAGCTCTTCAGCGCGAAGAATGATGGAAGGATCAGAGCGATTCAAGACACGTTGAAATGCTGTGGTCTTCATTCCGTGTTTGACAAGGCATGGCCATTTACGAAGGATGTTCACGGACCTGGGAGTTGTGTAAATTTGACAAATCGCTCGCAGTGAGTCGTTCCTTTCCCGACCTCGCGGTGACATCCAGAGTTGAAGCTAATATCCCCCTAGAAGTTGTTTTAAGACTTGGAGACATGCGGAACAGATCAATGCGGGCCTGCTTTTAATCGTGGCTATAGTCATTTTCATCATCAAGGTACCTTGCTCCTTTCACATATTATCGATGCATCTATTGTTATTATGCACATATTACACGATTTCCACTGGTCGCGGAGAACATTCCGTCCTGCAGTGGATCTAAATTCATCATTCATCTTCTAACATCTAAACCCCAGGTGACTTCCATCGTAAATCTGCTCACCAACTCCTTCTGGAGACGCTCATACTTGTCCCGGTCGATTCACAGCATGTTGGGTGGTGGTGATACAGAGGCGCCACAGGCAGGAAATAGGACAGAGACCAGACGGCTTATTGATGAAGGTGATTACGAAGAAGAATCTTACCAAGATGAGCCCACTGCAGACTACATTTCACCATTCTATGGTTCTGGACAAGGACCAAGAGTCGAACCTTCTCACTTGTCTCAAATCCATTAAGCAAACTTCTTAAGCTTTCCAGCATACCAGAGGCTTGATATCCACGTGGGGTACCTTCTGGTTCGAGAATGATGATTGGAGAGGATCTGGGGGGAGGGGGTTGAACGGGTGAACGGGTGGAAAGGATATTTGCTCATGATGGCGGGAAGCGTGATTTTTTCTTTTGAATTGATTGTGATGTGATGTGATATGATCAGAAGGCACATTTTACATTTACATTTTCGGTTTATCCTATAGCATGAGGGCATCTTACTACTTCGTACACATCTGGGCGGAATACAAACAAACAATGAGCTGACTTGAACCCCGCACCATACATGCATGATGCCGATTCACAGTCACGTGAATACAGACAAACAAACAAACAAACAAACAAACAAACAAACAGGCTGAGGTTGACCTCTCAGGAAGGTTGATAACAATGCATTATTGAAAGGTCGCTGATCAATCTCGAGGTAAATGCCTATTGTGCGCTGTACAATAAACAAGCTACCCCTCTCACATATCATATGTTGGGATGCAAGGCGCCCACGAAAGCACAGCACATGATTAAGCCACTTCAATCGTCGCGCATACTCAACTGCATACTTGGCGTTAAATTAGCAGCCAGAAGGCGTAAAAGAATGTAGTCGGTGAAAGGGGTCAGAGAGCTTTTTCATTTCTTTCTCCAACCAATCTTTACAGCACATCTATTATCTGCCCATGGCTTCATTGGAGAGAGAGAGAGAGAGAGAGAGATACAGTGGAGCAGAGCAGAGCAGCAAAATAGTAAAAAAGGATAAAATACAATCCGAGAGAGAATACGATGAAATGAAACAACATAACCGATATAATCAAACAACAAACCGATAAAACAACAATACACCACCCACCCACCATACACAAACAAACACGCGATAAGGCTAGTAGGTATCAAGAACATATTTTCTGGATATTACATATGTATGATACATATCATATCTTATCATATTATGTACTTAGCATACATACATATACGTACTTACAACCATCATAACCCCCCACCTTACACAACCTTACATACCATAACATACCATACACAACCCTTACACACCTTACACAACTATACACAATCAAACACAAACAATCACAAACAAACACAATCATATACAAATCAAGATTGAAGGATCAATAAATTGTCATTTTGATTTATGTAGCAATTATATTATGTACAACCAAATGTTTTTGTTTTTCTGTGTTGCCCACGAATCCCAGTTCCCGAGATGGGTGGTCATGGTTATGATCATCTCCGCATAAATGCATATCAATTCATCCATACGATTCATCCATCCATCCCACTACCACCTTTACACGTACCCTCCCATAGCTGTAGCTGTAGCTGTAGCTGTACTACCCTTTCCAGCCTTTCCAACTCTTGTCAAACCTTTCAATCCTTTCCACAGCAAAAAAGAAAAAGAAGCCAAAGCTTATTAGAACCCTTTTTTCCCCCCTCTTTTTTTCTTTCTTTATTCTCATCCAGCTGCCAGCCTCGGAACGTTTATCTTCTGTGGCAAAGGATCATCCTTCCATCGCTCTCCCCTCATTCTTTCCAATATCCATCCATCATCCATCATCCATCATCCATCATCGCTCCCCTCATTCTTTCCGATACCTTACACTTAGGCCATGACTGAGAGGCCCACTCGTCGAAGGACTCGGGCTGATTGGCCAAGGCTTAGTTCCGTTCACGTAGTTCGCAGGAGGTCGCGTTCACGAGTATCGCATCATCGACGTCGCCACTCCAGTCCCAGTGCCTCACCATCTGCATCCTCATCCTCACCATCTGCATCCTCATCCTCACTATCTGCATCCTCATCCTCACACTCACGCGTATCATCGCGACGCAGAGGCTCTTCCTTTCGACGTAACCCTAGCTACCACATCCGTATAGATACCCGTCCAGATACCCATCCAGATAGATCTTCGCTGGTGATTAACTTGGACTATTCTGATGTCACTACTTCCCCATCATCCTCATCAATTCTTGAACACGACGTTGGTATTACGACCGCTGGAGATGCAGCTTTAAATTCGGCGGCGCAAACCACACTTCAGGATACATTCTTGAACAATTACTTCCCAGAACAGCGAAATATCAG
This sequence comes from Sclerotinia glacialis, assembly GCA_002162575.1. NCBI lineage: Eukaryota > Fungi > Ascomycota > Leotiomycetes > Helotiales > Sclerotiniaceae > Sclerotinia > Sclerotinia glacialis. The sequence goes on along the minus strand of NGKH01000058.1, from coordinate 61,739 downwards.
TCCTGAGGATCCTGTGACCCCAGAATACTCAATCAGTGCTTCATCGCTCGAGTTTGAAGCTATGCCTGAGCTTTCCATGTCGTTGAATACGGTGGATTCTACTACACTCTTGCCTGGAGAGTTTGAAGATACTCTTATGTCGGAGTCTAACATGGGAGACTATGGAGCTTTGGAGTTGGGAAACTATGGAACTATGGAGCTTGCTTCTGCCATATCCGACACATATGTTTTCCCTTTTGTATCCCAAGGAGGTGCAAGTACATCGCCTGATCTTGCGCTGGCCCGTATGTAACAATTTTACTTACTTTTCTCCATCATTCCCGCATATCTTGTTGTGAGATGTCACATTCGGACATTGGTTCATGGCATCTCAAGTCGAGGTAAAGCTCTTTGCTGACGATGCTGCAACAGATTATGTAGACCAAAACATGACAGACGATCAAACAATCCAACGCACCGAAAATCTCAACCCCGCTTTACCTGCCACTTCTGTCTTTCCTTTCGATTATAATTTCACATCTCTACCAGGTACTACATTGGATAATATATTCATATTCTCCGCAGATCCCACAGCCCCACCTGCGGCCCCACCTCTCCAAGCCCCGAACCTTCTTCACATCGACGGTTTACCAAATCTCTGGAACTCGCATGATGATTTCTTCAGCGAGAGTTTACCAGATCCCTCGACGTCGCATGATGATGTTCACAGCGACGGTTTACCAATTCCCTGGAACTCGCATCATGCTCAAGGTCATTTCTTCACCGAGAGTTTACCAGATCGCTCGACGTCGCATGACTTTCACTTCGACGGTTTATCAAATCTCTGGAATACGCATGAAGCTCGACAACATTTCTTCACCGAGAGTTTACCAGATCGCTCGACGTTGCATGATGATTCTCACCGCGACGGTTTACCAAATCTCTGTAATTCGCATGATGCTCAAGGTCATTTCTTCAACGAGAGTTTAAACTCCGGTTGCGTCGCATACGAGCCTGAGCCGTCCCCGATGCACTCATACGAACCTGAACAATCTTTTTTACCGTATCAGATGTCATCTCTTGTGGTTAACGACAGATTGATTGAACCCGAACAATCTTTTTTACCGTATCAGATGTCATCTCTAGTGGTTAACGATAGATTAGTCGAACCCGAACAATCTTTTTTACCGTATCAGATGTCATCTCTAGTGGTTAACGATAGATTAGTTGAACCCGAACAATCTTTTTTACCGTATCAGATGGCATCTCTAGTGGACGGATTGGTTGAACCCGGACAAAGCCAATCAAGCAATGATGTACATCAGCCAGAAGCACCACATACCAATTGTTCTGACGAAAGTGATACATCGACTCCTCATTCCAATACTTTGTACACTCCTTCCCATGGATCTCCAGTATCGCATCATTCTCCACAGCCGCAGCCTTCTCCAGGTGACGTGGTTGTGTTTAGTGTATTCTCCGGGCCGGAGAAGAATAAAAAGGGCCGTGCAAGGCCATTAACAGATAAAGAGAAGCGGGAGGCGAAATATGTAAGGGAGGCGGGCGCTTGCTGGGCTTGCCATCTCTCGAAAATTAAGGTGTGTAGGAGGAAGTCCCCGCTGCGTATCAAGAGATGTTGCTGACTTTTTATCATCTAGTGCTCACCTTGTTCTCCTGGCGTTCCTTGTGGAGAATGTATCAGGCTTTCTGGGAAGAGAAGGTTTTGTCTCCTGACATGCTTTAATGATCCAGTCGAAATGCTGGATAAGTTCTTGGTACCTGGTATGTTACCAATGACATATTTCGTCGTGATCTCGGACTGATAAAATATATAGAAAATTTCTTAAAAATGTACACAACCGAGAATACCAAACGATTCATTTCGAAGAACGCAGATACATGGGGAACAGATAAGATGAAAGTGCGATTAAGCTGGGGCTATCGAGTGCCGCTCAAAGCTACCGTTGTCTCCCTATCGCCACGAGGACCGACTTCCATCCTTCTGTATCAGCATCAGACCTATCTCAATGCATCGGGTACACCGACTTTCACGAAAAAGAAGAGTCCACCACTTGGTATTCCCCTTATGCCGATGAAAGTCAAGAAGGCAGAATATGCTCGATATATCAAGAAAATTGTTTGCCATGATTTGGATGAATATGCTAGGGTAGCGTATGAACCCGAGGAATCAGATCTTGCAAGATCTTTACTCAAGACGGTTTGCCGGTTTTACACTGCTGGCGCAAAAGCACTCGACGAGGTAAGAGCCCTTTATTTGAATGAATATTCTTCGCGATGCATAATTGTCCGGTCTTGGTCCTAGATTTCTGAGGCTTGCCCTTTAACTGAATCGCCATTCGCTGGCATTCATTGTGATGGTTCTAATAGCTGACAACCACAGTACGAACTTCTTCGCGAAGCCTTGGAAATCCACATCGCCTGCTCTATCCTTGAGCGAAGCTTAATCCTCGACGAAGAATCGACCCATTTGGTAGAGGGCCGCCTTGGGGAAAATTTCCCAGCACACTCTTCTCCAAGATGTGCTTCACGCCAAATCAAAGTAGCCTTTTTCCTTTCGCAACAAGAAAGAGTCAGAGAAGTCCTCAGGGAATGGGGTCAAATGATGTGGACTAGTAATCGAGACACTACGAATGAACGCAAATGGGCCATTGCGTTCAGCGTCTTACTCGTCTTGACACTCGTCATGGATAAGACGCTGGGTCTTTCATATTTCAAGTACGTCTCTCCCCCGAGTCCTGTAGTCTTGAACCACAATACTGATTCGTAACCATAGTGCTGAATCCAGAATCGAATATGGCGGTAAAGCAGCAGAGACTGAGCGACATAAATTCCAGGAGAGAGTGAGAGTGACACAAACAAACTTATTCGAGAGATGCAAAGAAATTCTTCATACGAAGTTCAAGACACGAAAAGGGGGTAAGGAGAGCTTTAACCCCATTCGCGACGGCGAAGTCGCATGGCGCGGCAAATACATCGATGAAACGATTGCCGGGTTTGTATATGATATACAACTTGTGATTCTAGAAAATGGTATGTTTCCCCAATTTCTCTTCTCCCTTTTTAGCGTTCATTTCTGCGTCTGCGAGCAATGGGAGACTAACGTTCTTCATTTGAATAGAAACCCAAATTAGGTCTTTTAGACCTTTGATCTGGAAGAATCCACGGAATGATCCATCGTCGTCGAAGGTTCCACAGGATGAACCATTGTCGTTGTCTCCGAAGGTCGACGATTCACCATACACGGATGCGGCCCGGTTAGCCTGTGTATTTTTGGATGATTTTCTGGAACATTGAAATTGTGCGCTTCGGCTCCAGATGCCCAGGGAAAATTCCCCGGATTTATTGGCAATTTGATTTTGGCAGGTGCAGTGTGTTGGGGTTGGGATCGGATGGAGCAATTTGGAATGGCAATGGGAAGGGAAGTTTTTTTGGGGCATATTTTATTTGTTGATTATGATCTTGATGATGAATAACGACGGGTAACAAACGAAATAGTTTTGGAGAATGATGACGAATAGGGAAACAATTGGAATGGGAGCAAGGGCTCTATTTCTTTGGATCCGATTAATAAACGAACAGATTAATGAATGAATGACTCGAAAGATAAAATCATGATGTATTATGTCGTGGTGAATGAGCAAGTGAGTTAACCGCTTAAGCATCTAACTTTGTCAGATTCACAAGAAGGTTTCTCTGAACCACAAACCATTTGTTCTCAACAGTCTCAGCGCGTTAATACCTGCCAAAGCAGCTGCACGTTTGGATGGAGGTCGTGGAAGTACTACGTATCGTTAGTCCTCGAAGCTTTTGTCCAGGACTTCTTGATTTAACTAACCTACCATTCGAAATCCAACTAAAGGCAACCACATATCCCGAATAGATCGATCCGATCAATTAATTATAAGATACATTATAAGATATCTCGAGGCAAACTTACTTAATCATGCCTGTTATAATTGCAAAAGCAATGAATACCACAATTGAAAGTGCAGCAATATATACAATATATTTCGTCTATTGTATTTATTTACATGCTATATATATATTATTATTACAGAGAATGGTAATAATTGTAATAAGATATAATGAATGGTATGTATGGTATGGTGTTGTTAAAATAAGAATTGTCTATTTATTTATTATTGCTTAGTAGTATCAACCCAATCAATCAGTCAATCAGTCAGTCAGTCAATCAATCAGTCGTCTTATCCGATATCTTTCTTTCTTCTTTCTTCCTTCTTCTTTCTTCCTTCAGCCTTTAGTTTAGTTTAATTTAATCTAATTTAGTTTAATTTTTCGCCTCCAAACTACAAGATCTTTTTTCGTCATCATCGGATAGATAACCAGCCAACTAAACTAACTTATTGTTCGTAGAAAGAAGAGAAGATCGTAGAGCTAGCTAGCTAGTTAGCTAGCTACCCGCTTTGAAGTGGATCGAAAGGATATCTTTTGAAGGTTTATTTTTGAGATATGCAACAAAATGCTTTTTTTGGTTGATTATGTAAGTAAGTAAGTAAGAAAGAAAGAAGTAAGAAAGAAGTAAGCCACCATGGCTTGCTTGCTTAACTAAGTCGATCATATTTTGAGATATGCAACAAAAAGCTTTTTGTTCTTTCTTGATGATGATGTAAGTAAGAGCTTACTTATCGAAGAAAGATATTGATTGATATTGAAAAATGTACGAGTCGGACCATATTTTTGAGATGTGCAACAAAATGCTTTTCTTTGGTTGATTATCTAAGTAACCGTGCACTGATAATTTATTTACGTGAACATTATCATTCATTCGTATTTCGGTAGTAGAATAGACACCTCCTCCGTACACCCACGCAATGCCATACCATATCCCCATCATTATACACAAGTAATTAACCACATGGACATAACGTAGCATGATGCAGTAGAAGAAGAAGAAAAAAACAAGAGTGATATTATGAACAAGAAGAATCCGAACCAGAACAAAGCGCAGATGCAGTAAATAAACCAACAAATGATGAACAACCAATCTGTAATCCCAACATCCGTACGTCTTATCAGAAAGAAGAAATCATGGTATCACAATGCTCCTCTCCCCTTTTCCTTTCCCTTTTCATCTCCTTTTCGCATACCCATCCCAATCTATTAGCGCCTCGACCTTGAATATGATGCCTATTCACATGAACAAAACAATCTCTCCCCTATCATTCTTCTTCATTCTTAAACTCCTCCAAAGTTCCTTCTCCTCATCACCCTTTCCTAATGCTAATCCCGCCACCGTTCTCTCACGATGATATCTCTTCAATGCTTTATTCATCGATACCCCCTTCTCACTATTGGGTCCCTTGTTCACCATACTCATGAGAAGTTCCGCGCGTGGTTTGTAAACTACCATTTGATTATCGCCAGGAGAAGTATCTTTGGGGCCGTGGATAGGTTTGTATTCGAGCATCTTGTGTTTTTCGGATGTCTTGTTGCCGTGCTTGTGCTTGCGTTTCTTCGGTCGGTCTTCTGAGTGTTCGCGAGAAGGTTGACGAGTGGTGATCAATGCCATAAAGTTGCTGCCAAATCCATCATGAGAGGTGCGTGCACGGCTGGCGCGTTTGGATTCTTTCGTCTTCTTGGGCTTTGCACTAGGCGATTCTTTTTCAGCATCAGCACCCGAGTAATCTGGCGATGGAGGGAAGGCTGAGGGACGGGAGAGAAGTTTGCCGAGTCCACCGGTCAATCCTGAATGTAAAACGGGCGGTGCATCATCCATGAGGACATCGCCTTCACGAGATGATATATCATGAGTATCGACATGTAAACGTTTGCGCTTCTTGTCTTTCTTCTTCTCATCTTTCTTGTCCTTCTTTGTTCTCCCTCCTTCATGTTCTCTGGTTGGTTTCCATTCAATCGCTTTTGGTGCTGGGGTTTCGAAAGGTCCCGTGGTAGGGACAGGACCAGAACCCCATTCGACGAGACTTGTAAGTGGACTCTCGGCTACATTTACTCGCACCAAATCCGTCGATGGTTTCTCCTCTGGTTCAGATCCCTCTGAACTATCGCTCATGGGCTCGTCACGAACTTGTTGCTCGGATTCGATGTAACGCGTGGACTCGGAATCGTTCATGAATTGATCAGGAGCAGGGAGTTCCAATCGCGATGCATTGGGCGTTGGATCAACCAGGAAATCGAAGACGTTGACGGCTGCTGGCGGCGAAGGGGCTTTTGGTATCGAAGGAGCTGTAGCGAGTTGTGAATTATCGTATTCATCCTGCGCATCTTCGACATATGCTTTATGAACGGGTGTCGATTGAGAATTGTTGTGCGAATTACTCTTTTGATTATTCTGCTGCTTTCCTTTCTTTCCCTTACCCTCTCCTCTGTAAAGTGCACCTTGATATTTTTGGGCCTCGCTCATACAGCTCTTTAATTGTTGTCAGCACATGGCGCGCCGCGCAGGAGTTCATATTTGTTTACATACCGTATGCGAGCGATATTCTAGGCCTTGAAAATGTACCATGCAATCTAGACAAGTATATGATGCCCCGCGACATTGATTTCGATGAGGATCGAGTTTTTTCTTCGTGAGGACATCTCCGCAATTCTGTAAAATATTTTGGTTAGACAAGATTTTTGAGTTACCATGGAAAATGTGGGAGTAGATGTAGATGTAGGTGTAGATGTAAGTGTAGATGTAAGTGTAGCTCTATGAGCAGGTATTTGGTGTTTCAATGACATTTAGTAGGTAGTAAGTAGTAGTAGCGATAATAAACATACCTCACAACTGAATGATACCATATTGATGTAGGTTTTATTCCTTTTTCCTATTCGTTTTGCTTTTTCTTTTTCTTTTTTCTTTTTTCTTTTTCCTGCTGGATTTTTCTTGGATTGTTTGAGATTCGAAAAGTTTTTTTTTTCTTTTTTTTTTTTTTTCCTTTTGGCGAAGTATAGATAGTAGCTATCGTAGTTGTTATGTAGGTAGTAATGGGTAGTAGAGTAGATAGTAAATAGTAAATAGTATAGTATATAACAAACAAAAATAGACAATAGACACAATAAGTGTTTGATATGAAACTCAGAAGAAGGATCCAAAGTTATTTTCAAATGGATTATTTCCTCTTTTGGTCGATATGTAAGTAAGCCTTTGTTGTGAGGGGGTTGTTGGCTGAGGGGAGGGGGTGTTAGCTGATGGGAGGGGGTGTTAGCTGAGGGGATGAAGGGTTTCGTCAAGCCTTGGAAATATGTCTTGAACCTTGGATTGCGCGCGCGACCTTGAAATATTGTTTATGATGCATGCATACAGATATTGCATGCATGCAATTCGATTGAAAAAGATGAAAATTGTTTGCTTAAAATATTTATTTATTTTCTTCCTTGATCCATTCTCCTTGAATTGATAAGAGATGTCGTCGCAATACTCCCCCGGACTATGCTAAGATTCATTTTCGTACGACATCCATTGGTTAGGTATGTATGTATAAGCTGACAACTGACACTGACACTGACACTGACACCGGCGTACAAACATATCTAATTGGTAGGTAATAATTGCATTACATTCCTTGTCTTCCTGTCAATAAACAAGCAATTCAAATTTCACAAGAGGAATGTTATATAATATAATATAATAACATATTACATATTACACTCCATACGCCTTATGTATCACTCATCATGTGATATTCTCCATTGGTACAAGCCGTCCCGTGAGATATTCTTCATTGGATGAGTTCCCCTTGTTTGATGGAAGGATCATATTGGTTTTAACGCCACCGAAGATATTTCCTCCAATTATATATGATACCATTAAATGAATGAAATCTATTAGATATGCAACAAAACATTCAATTAGTTGCAGGACATGTGAGAGTGAGATTGTGAGATGTGAGAGTGAGATTGTGAGAGAGAGAGTGAGTGAGAGTGAGTGTGAGTGAGAGTGAGAGCAAGATAGTGATAGAGAGTGAGAGCAAGATAGTGATAGAGAATGAGAGCAAGATAATGACAGAGAGTGAGAGAGAAATAGAGAGAGAGAGAGAAGCATGACGGAAAAAAAGAAGAAGAAAAAGGTAACTCAATGATCTCCTCGATAATCTCCTCGATAATCTCCTCAATGGATCTCTCCTCAATGATCTCTTCAATGATCTACCAGATCTGATCCTGGATTCTTCTCCCCCACAAAGGAATGTTCCGAAAATGTGTATCATATTGGATAAATGCTTCCAAAACGCCACTTAAAACATGAATCACGTTGATCATACATACATACCCTTCCTAACCTTACTTACTCTTGTACTCCACCGTCTCTCGAATTTTAACCCTTGTTATCTATCTCATGTGGGCTCAAAATATGACTTGTTAAGCTGTTCCACTACTCATATCGTATCGTCGTGTACATACTTCCCCGCTGATGGCATATCTCATCCAGATATAATCTAATCACAACAACAACATCATTATGTGGTACGAGAAGGCCATCCATCATGTTTCCTCATGTCCGTCCCGTTCACCCTTGATCCGATTAAAGGAAAGTCAAGTTGATCCGATTAAAAGAAAGTCATCTTGATCCGATTAAAGGAAAGTCATCTTGATCCGATTAAATAAAGGAAAGTCATCTTGTCCGAATTCTCCGTTCTTGCCTCCGATTCTCCCTTCTTCCCCTTTCATATATATATATATAATATAATGCGAGGTGACCAACCCCTTCGACATCTGGATCTCAAGTCCGCAATTGAGCTCCAATTTGATGGGAAGATTGTGAAGTGATTGATTGATTGATACAACACAATACAATACAATGAAAATGTAAGGACTTTAATGTTTTTTCTCTTTCTCTTTCTCTTTCTCTTTCTCTTTCTCTTTCTCTTTCAATTCCGAGACACCATTCATTCATATTGAATAATGATTTTAATCTTAATCTTAATATTTTAGCGGTTAATGAATCTCGGACGTTAGATTTAGGTCAACAAATCCAACACTTTCTTATACTGTACATCAAACATTATACACCATTTTTCCATACTTGTTGACCCATTTGAGATATCTCCAAACTGTATCGAATATCATAAAAATATTAATTAATTGATATATTAATACCTTCTCTTTTCCCTTCCTTCCTTCCACCCCGTCACGACAGCATCCAGCATCCAGCATCCAGCATCCATCCAGCATCCAGCCATCCACCACCATCTACCATCTACCATCTACCCATCTACCCATCCACCATTCACCATCCAATTGGAGGAAAGATAGAGCGAGATATTGATATCTGGCCCATGTTAAAAAGCTCACTCCTTCCTAACCTACCCTATCTATCTTATTTATCTATCTTATACTCCTCTTTACTTTTTTAAAGATGTCTTCACAAGATTCATCTGGTGGAGGTTTTTTTGAACAGGTAACTACTGTTACCAGTTCTATCACAGGTTACCTCAAATTTCCTGTCCTCGTATCATCGGTACATTTTTTTTTTTAAAACACAATTCCAATTCCAATTCATCTCCATCGTCGTCTTCAACTTCTTCAACTTCTTCATCTTTCTTGTGAAAAGGAAAAGGAAAAGGAAAAGAAAAAAGAAAGAGAAAAATATTTGGTGGTCAATTGTGCTGCGCTTGTCATTCATTATACTTACCATTTTCTAACAGGGTATCGCTTTTTTATTAAGTTCTCTTCTTTACTTTAAGCAAAAGTATTTTTCCCCCC
>NGKH01000058.1:24607-51976 GCA_002162575.1 Sclerotinia glacialis | reverse complement strand
CCCCTTCCCATCATCCACTTTCCCAGCTTTTCTTTTTTCCTTCACCTACACACAAATCACCACACACAACTTCACATCGCTCACCCACAACACAAACCACACCATGTTGTCAATCAATAAAATACTAATCAATATGTTGTTTCAATCTCTAGATCCTTGATTTATCCAAGTTCCATCCCAAATGCTGCTCGCACCCAAGTCCCACGTCCCTCACAATATGGCATATCGGATTTCGAAGAGTTGATGATCCCTACGCCTGATGGGGAAAATCTTTCAGCATTCTATATTCGAGCACCGCAGACGAGGAAGAGAAAGAATGTCACCATGCTCATGTTTCATGGCAATGCCGGGAATATCGGTCATCGAATACCCATCGCGAGACGATTCATAAATATGGTAGGGTGTAGTGTCTTGATGTTGGAGTACCGGGGTTATGGTCTCTCAACTGGATCACCAGATGAGAAAGGTCTCATGATAGATGCCCAGACGGGTTTTGACTACCTTCGCAAAAGAGCAGAGACGAGAGATAATGATATTGTCGTCTTTGGTCAGAGTCTTGGAGGTGCTGTATCCATCCAGTTGGTGGCTAAGAATCAAAACAACGAAAGATTAGTGGGTCTCATTTTGGAAAATACTTTTCTATCCATGAGAAAGTTGATCCCATCGTATGTCATGTCCATTACACCACCCACCCACCACCTTGATCATCAAGTACTAATGTTTCAAAGTGTCATCCCGCCAGCCAGATATCTCACTTATCTATGTCATCAAGTCTGGCCATCTGATACATACCTACCCTTCATTACCGAAGTTCCTATCCTCTTTATGAGTGGTCTCCTGGATGAGATTGTACCGTAGGTCTTCTTCTTCCATTTCTTCCTCCCATACACCATCCGCTAGAATGATGACCCAATTTCCATCCACAAAACATGATGTCCCTTCTGGGACCAGATTACAATCACGAGAACTTTTATGTCTGACTACCTCAACACAACACATTATCTTTCATAATCACAAGACTACCCCCATATACCCTTCCACTAACTCTCCAAATAACAGACCTAGCCACATGCGCCGCCTCTTCGAGATCTGTCAATCCCCGACCAAAATATGGAAACCTCTTCCTGGCGGCGACCATAATTCCAGCGTCGTCGAGATCGGATACTTTGAAGCCGTAGCCGATTTTGTCCAGAATCTAGACACCTGAAGGGAAAAGAATAAAAATGTAGATGGGAGTTTGATGGAATAGATACAACTTTAATTTGAGATTATATAGTATGAATATATTATTCTAATAACAAAGAACAACAATTTATTATGTTCGGAAAACAACTATCAAACAAATTATTATGTTCGGAAAACAATTATCAAACAAGTTATTATTTTCATTATAAATTCCGATTCAATATCAAAATAGTTTCTTTTTCTTTTTTTATTATCCCATCTCAAATCTTCTAACAATTTCAATCTTTTAAATTTAATATTTGAAATCAAAGTTAGAAACTAGTAAATCGATATCCAGATTAGTAAATCGATATCCAGATCCTAGATTAACACCATACAATGCATCACACGATAGTTTCACGTTTGGAACAATTTATCCAAAACTACCAGAAAAATGAGCTGCTTTGGAGGATGGATATCGAACCAGGCACGTCAGGAATATTTGTCCAAAACGAAGGGCAATATCGGGTGTTTTGGGATTTGATTGGCGGAACACGCGATCTAAATTTACTACCTCAAGATTCAAGATCCCCTTACGATTCGGCTTTCTTAGTCACAGTCGCATCTTGGGAAGAATATGTTCAAAACCAGAAAGAACTTATGTTGGAGGCGAAGGAGGTTCTTAGGATGTATGAAGAATTATCCGAGCTAGACATTAGAGTCCGACAGTTTGGCACGGAGCAGGAGAAAAATAGGAGGATTAGAGAAGAGGGATATCAGATTGAGCTTGAGGAAATGATGACAGAGGGTCTTTTCGATAATAATTCTGAACAGACAGATGACAATTCCTTGGAGCATAAGGATGGATTAGAGAAGTCATTAAATCGCATCAGAGAGAATACAATGAGGGCCAGAGAGCTGAAAAGGAAGTGTAAAGAGGAGCGAGTACAAGACGAAGTGGAGTTAGCAGAGAAGTTTGAGGAGCTTATTAAGAAGGTTAGAGAGCTCGATCGTAAATCTATCGAGGTAGAGAAGAAGATTGAGGAAGGGGATAAGAAGCTTGGGGAGATGCAAGGGATGATTAGGCAGCAAGAGAAGTTGAAAAACAAACTGGAGGAGTTGGACGACTTAAAATTGAAGTATGAGGACCTAAAAATGAAGGTTAAGAAGGCGACCCTTAAAGTTCTCGAGCTGGATGAGAAGGTTAAGGAAGGGAATGAGGAGCTGATCAGGGAGCGAAAGAACTATGATGACCAAGTGGCCGAGTTGGCGGAGTTTGGATCAAGAGAAGCTGGAGGAGCAGAAGACGTTGAACAAGAGAAGCTGGAGCTGGAGCACCAAAAGTATTTAGAGGAATATAAGGAGCTGGAGCCAGACCCACAAAAGGATTTAGAAGAACACCAAAAGTATTTAGAAAGGCATCAAAAGTATTTAGAAGAATATCAAAAAGATGAAGAAGAATATCAAAAACATTTAGAAGAACATCAAAAATATTTAGAAGAATATCAAAAATCTTTAGAGCATCATAAGAAGATGAAGCTGAGGTATCAAAATATTTTAGAACAACATGAGAAGATTGAGCTGAGGCACCAAAATACTTTAGAAAAACAAGAGAAACTGAAGCACCTAAAGTATTTAGAAGAACAAGAGAAACTGGAGCTGGAGTACCAAAAGTATTTAGAAGAACAAGAGAAAATAATAGAGCAAGAGGATTTAGAAGAGCAAGAATACTTGGAGGAAGAGATGCATTATATCAGGAGAACTTGAAAGATAAAAAAAAATATTTCTCTCTCTCTCTCTCTCTATAAATCAATATAGAAATTCTCGAATTCTCGATATGTAAGCAAGCAAGCAAGCAAATAAATAAAACTGCTTTTTCCTTTCTTTTTTTTCTTTTCAAATATGCTGGCATATTCTCAGAAGTCTCTTTTCTAAATACAATGTTTCTTAAGTATATTCTTTTCCTAAGCACAATCTTTTCTAAGCAGTCTTTTAAACACAATCTTTTCTAAGCAATCTTTTAAATACAATCTTTCCTACGCAGTCTTTTAAATACAATCTAAGATCCTAAACACAATCTTTCCTAAACAAATCTTTCCTAAATATAATCTTTTTTAAATACAATCTTTTTTAAGTATATTCTTTTCTAAATAGTCTTTTCTAAATACAATCTAAGATCCTAAACACAATCTTTCCTAAACAAATCTTTTCCAAGTATAATTTCCTAAGTATAATCTTTTCTAAATACAATCTTTTTTAAGCATATTCTTTTTTAAATAGTCTTTTCTAAACACAATCTAAGATCCTAAACACAATCTTTCCTAAACAAATCTTTTCCAAGTATAATTTCCTAAGTATAATCTTTTCTAAATACAGTCTTTTTTCTGAGTAGTCTTTTCTAAATACAATCTTTTTTTAAATATATTCTTTTCTAAACACAGTCTTTTCTAAATATAATCTTTTTTAAGTATTATCTCGTTTTTTCTTTTCTTTTCTTTCCAAATCAAATCTTTTTTCTAAGTACAATCTTTTCTAAATACAATCTTTTCTAAATATATTCTTTTCTAAGTATAATCTTGTTACGATAGTAACAAGTGACTAATTAGGAGAGCTTGGGCCTTGTGTAAAAGCGATCAGATTTCATCGAATTAATATGTGATCAGGGTTATCTTAAGTTTATATATATATACATTGTTAGAAAATATATAATTGGTTCAATGAAGATTAATAAGCTCAATAATTGATCTATATTGATCTTCTTGATTAACTATAAATATAAAGGTTTATATAAATCAAATAGATTTCTTTTATATAAAGCTTTGTATTCAAAATCAATCATTTAATATACTCTATTATTAATTACAAATTGTATATTATTATTGTCATTATTTAAATCCTTATTTGACATTTAATTATAAATCTATTTCAAGAACCTAAAGCACTTCTATATAATCTAAACAGCAACCCTTGTAACATTTTGAACATCATTATTGTTTCAAATATTGATTCGATAAATAACAATATCATATCTTCCAAAACATTATAATCTAACAACCCTACTACAACCAACCAGATCACTCTTGAAAGTACCGATAAGGACAAAGATATCGTTATAAAAGGTATCGAAGACCCTAAGGAGATTATTGTCATCAAGATTCTTAAAATCGCTTTATCAAATTGATTCATAAGCAATCGATAAGAATTAGAAACCTTTCTGCTTCAACTTGAAATCTATTTCCAATTCATTAGGATAAATTCAATTATAATGTCGATAAAAGTATCTGTATTGTTTTTTACCTCAAAGAAGAAGCCACTAAATGGATTCAACCCTATCTCAAAGATTACTTCATCAATTTGAATAAACCTAAAAAGCGAATATACCTGATTCAAATTATTTTTGAGAGATTCGAAAGATTTCAAAAAGAGATACAACGAATATTCAGGAATATCAATAAATTACATGATATTGAATCCAAGATTTATAATCTCAAATAAATAAGGTCAATAATCAAATACATTATAAAATTCAGGAGGTATATAGATACTATTAAATAGAAAAAGAATATAACAATGAATTATTACCAGAAAGAGTTCAAGCCTGAGGTCAGGCTAGAATTAGATCGCAATTGCACTTAGGAAAACCTAAACAAATTAATCGAAGAATCTATTAAAACAAATGAAATACTCTATAAGTATTAAAAAAAATATCGATTTTCCAATATTTATAGAAACCGAGATTATGGTAAATACTATAAAAATAAAGGAAGACCTCGAGAAAACAAATAATTTAATAAAGAATCAATATAATTGAATACAATATTTAAAAACAAACTATTTAAAGAAAAAATATAACAAAAATATAAGGACAAATTATATTTTGAATATAACAAATCAGGTTATCAAACTAAGGATTGACGAAATAAAAGATTATTAGAAGGAAGTTATCACAAAAAGTTCGGTAAGGATCAATTCAATATTACTTTTATATTTCAATTATATACTTTATATCCAATCGAAGATAATAATTATAAATATAAAGATCATCAAAAAGAAATTAATACAATATTACAAGACCAGAAAGGGTTGAATACCATAAATCATTATGAATTGAAGTATCTATAAACCCTTTTATTTCCCTTTATCAAAAAGGATTCAAAAGAAATACTGTCAATAGAATACACAACAATAAGCTAGATAACTTATTATAATGAATTCTATAAAATTCGTTTATTGGATAAAAAAGCTATAGGATGGTTTCCCTAAAGAAAAGCAAAAAGACCTTATAAGAAGGGAAGGTCGAAAAAATTATTGTTATATAATTATTTAAATGATCAGTTACACAAAAATATGATTAATTACAAAATTGACCAAATTAACCAAATTAACCACAACAAGGTTTTGAGTTAAGAACAATTAAATATTGTAGATCAAATAGAACAGATTTATTATAATATAAAGATAAATAGACAAATAATCTGGATTATAATTAATTCAAAAATTATAAGAAATTTTATTATATTAGGAATTATAAAGCATTTAGGAATACAATTTTAGGCGAAACGAACTTTATATCAATTACAATTAATTGATAAACAATTAATCAAATTGAACAAAAAGATTTTATAGGAAACTTGCCTTTTGCAAATAAATATAATCCAATACAAAAAGATTATTCAATTCGATATTGTTCTATTAGGGAATCAACAAATTATTTTGGGGATACCATAATTGAAAGCATACAATCCCCAGATTGATTGATCATCAAAAACTATATCCTTTCCGAAAAGAAACGATCGACAAGATGTATTAGAGCCGATAAAGCTGAATACATACAATAAAGAATTGAAAACGAACAGTATTATTGATATAGAACGCCCAATCCAAAATCCTTTATTAACAACGAAAAAAGATGAATCTTTTATATAAATAAAGAATAAACAAAAGAAGTTGTTTGAAATCATCTTTATAAAGAAATAGGATGAGATGCCAACATCGGTATAATACCAGAAGTATAAGAAACTATTCGAAAAAAGAAAAAGTTATAATATTTTATTAAAATACAAGTTATAGGATTATAAGATAATATTGAAGGAAAGTAAGATGTTTTCATTTAGATTAATCTATTTAATATCAATCTTTAATCTAAAGATGTTTAGGGATTATATTGATAATGTATTAGAAAAAGGATGGATTAAAGAATCCATTTTATAAACAATTAGTTTTGTATTATTTGTATTAAAGAAGAATAATACAAGAAGATTGTATATAAACTATTATAAACTCAATAATATAACAATCAAAAATCGATACTTATTTCCATTAATTATAGAATTGAAGGATCGATTAGGAAAAACTAGGATTTTCTCCAAATTTGATTTATAAAACAGATTCTATTTTATTAGAATGAAGAAAGGTAAAGAATAAAAAACAGTATTCAGAATTCGATATAGATTATATAAATATCAGGTTATATTATTCGGATTGATAAATATATTTGTAATATATATATATATTTGATTAATAATATATTAAGAAAATATTTAGATATATATTATATATATTATTTAAACAATATATTGATATTTTCGGAAATAAAGGAACAATATAATAAGGATATTTATAATATTTTATTATATTTGGAAGAAGTTGATCTTCAATACAAACCCAACAAATATAAGTTTTATATTATAAAAACAAAGTTTCTGGGGTATACTATATTCTCTGAAGGCTTCAAAATGAACCCTAACAAGGTAAAAGCAATTAAGGAATAGGAATCATCAATTAGTATAAAGGAAATATAGTCTTTTTTAAGGTTCGCCAACTTTTATTAACGATTTATCAAGAATTATTCGAAAATAATTATTTCAATGATTGAAATTATCAAGAAGAATCAGAAAGAGTTTCAATAAATGAAAGATGCCCAAACAATATTCGAATATCTTAAAGAAGTATTTACAAAGGAACCAATCCTCAAAGTTTTTGATCCAAAACTACCAATAATTATAAAAACAGATTCTTTAGATTATATTATAAGAACAGTATTAAGCCAATTAGGCTCAAATAAGAAATAACAATTAATTATTTATTATTTATACAAATTATTGTTAATTGAATTAAATTATAAGATATGTAATAAAGAATTGCTAACGATAATGAATACTTTCAGAAAATAGAGAATATATTTGAAAGGATCAAAATATATAATATAAATATATACAAATTATAAGAATTTGGTTTATTTTATTATAATAAAAGAATTGAATTAAAGATAGGTTTGATAATCAGAAATTATAATCATTTATAACTTCAGAATTTCATATATCAAAAGAAACAAAAATGTTAGAATAAATATTTTCAATCGAAAACCAGAATATTTACAAAACAAAACATATAAATTATATATAATATTAAAGTAAAATGATAATACTTTAATTTATAATAAACCATAATTTATTATTATTTCAAAAGTAAATTATAATATTATCAAAGATATCATAAAGACAGAATACTCAATAGATATTATAATCAAAAGAATCCTAATTATACCAAACAATCCAAAAAAAGGATTCATTATCGAAAATAGATTCATTTATTTTCATAACAAACTTTATATACCCTCTAATTTAATTAAAAATTACATTATAGAACAATATAAACTTCCAGTTTATAAACATCAAGGTATTATAAAAACCTTTATCAAAATAAAAAAAGAAGTTTACTTTTCAAGAATAAGGATTATAATTGAGAACATAATTGGGAACTGTAATATCTGTATAAGAAATAAAACTATCTGATATACACCTTATAATCAATTTAAAACCCCCAAATTATTTATTCAACCTTGGAAATCTATTATTTAGGATTTTGTAGTAAAACTATTATTATCCAAGGATCTGATTATTTAGAAAGAATATAACTTTATATTAATAATAATAAACAGATTAATCAAATTTGTTTACATAATATTATTCTATAAAATTTAGATAATAGATAATCTTGCTTATATATTTATAAGGAATATAATTAGTATTTATAATATATCAAATAAGATCATCTTAGATAAGGACAAATTATTCATTTTGAAATTTTGATCTACTTTTATGATATTATTAGGAATCAAAAGAAAGCTCTTGACAACTTTCTATTTTCAAATAAATAGTTAGACAAAACAATTAAACCAAATAATAAAAGTTTATTTTTGTTGTTATATCAATTATAAACAAAACAATTAAATTAAATTATTATCCTTAATATAATTTATATATAATATATCGAAAACGGAAACAACAAAAATAACGCCAATATATATTAATTTTGGATTCAATCTATTAGTATACAAATCACTTTTATTATAAAATATAAATACAAACAAAGTTATAAAAGATATTATAGAAATCAAGGAATTTCAAGAACAATTTTCGTTGGATCTATAATTTATCATTTTAAGAATAATATTGTATTACAATGAATTATATAATATAGAATTTATTTTTAAAAAGAAAAATAAAGTTTATCTTATTCGAAGAAATATATAAACGAAACAATCAAGTGATAAACTAGATTATAAGAAACTAGGATTATTCAAAATCGATAAAGTAATAGGACCAATCAATTATAAATTGAAATTATTATATATTATGAATATTCATTCAGTATTCTATATCTTACTTTTTAAGAAAACATTATTAGAAGTACCCAATATATTTATAATAGAAATCAAATCAATCAATCTAAACATTATATATAATATCGAAACAATATTAGATTATAAATATATTAAAGACAAAATCAAATATCTGATCAAATGATTAGATTATTTATATTCAGAAAACATTTGGGAATTCAAGAAGAACTTCAATTGCCTTGAAAAACTGAAGGCATTTCACCAATATTATCCAGATCTTCCCAAAAAGGATCTGAAGGATTCAAAAAGGAAAAAGGGTCAAAATCGTTCAATACATTCGAATTAACTTCAGCAAACATTAACAAATCAATAATTGTTTGCTCCTTCTCCTTCTCTTTTTTCAAATGCTTATTTTCCAATCTCTTTCTTTCCAACAATTCATCTAATTCGTCCAGAGAACAAACGCCCCAACGAAGCATTTCGGAACCATGTTTGCACAATTGCTTTTGCTTCTTACAAATAAGCATCCTGCAATTAAAAGCCTTTTGTTCAATTAACACAACCATTTCCTCTTCAACTTCCAAATAAATTTCCTTTTTAAAAAGAATATTCTATTCGAATAGAAAAAAGCTGGAAATATTATATTTAGAGGAACCCGAATATACATACTTTTTACAACACTTCGATTCAGGTAAAGTTCAGCATTCCAAATCATTCCGTTCATATCGAAAGTAAGGAATTATGATCTCTCCTTTATTCTTTATTTTTTGATTTAAACAACAACAATTTAAGGTAATATATAAAGAAACAACAATAGGTATATTGAAAAGAAAAAGAATCTCAATTATATATATTTTCGAAATTTGAATAATTACCTTATCTTATAAAGAAGCTTAGGACAAATATTAAACTAAAAAAGGGATAATGTTACAATAGTAACAAATAACTAATTAGGAGAGTTTGGGCCTTATATAAAAGCGATCAGATTTCATCGAATTAGTATATGATCAAGGCTATTTTAAATTCGTATGTATATGCACTATTAGAAAACATATAATTGATTCAATGAGGATCAGTGAGTTCAACAACTGATTTATATTGATCCTTTTGATTAATTATAAATATGAAAATCTATATAAACCAGATGGATTTCCTTTGTATAAAGCTTCATATTCAAAATCAATCATTTAGTATACTCTACTATTAATTATAAATTGTATATTATTATTATCATTATTTAAGTCCCTATTTGACGCCTAGTTATAAACCTATTTCGAAAGCCTAGAGCACTTCCACGTGATCTAGACGGCAACCCTCGTAACAAATCTTTTCTAAATATAAATAATCTTTTTAAATATAATCTTTTCTAAATATATTCTTTTCTAAATATAATCTTATCTTTCCTATCTTTTCAAATCATCATCTACTCGCTGATATAATATATTCGTTAATAAACTATATTATAATATTATAAATAAATAAAATTCAAATAATAATAAATCTCTTTTTATTAATAAAATATAGTTTAAAAAGCTATATTTCTAAGATCGCAATCGATTATTAAATATAGTTTTTACAAAGAACTAGCCTTTATATCACGGGGATAACTCACGTGACCACGTGATTACTATGTGACCATAGAAAGGGAACCTAACCTTTCCCGACGATAGGCCGGAGGATAAAAGAACCTTTGTTTATAAATTAATTATCTATATAGGAATTCCTTCATTCTTTATAATAGAAAAGTAAAATTTAGTTCTATATATAATATAATTCTATAAATTATTAATTCTATATATTCTTTATTTGAATATAAAATCTAATAAATTAAACCTTTTCCTTTTCTAAAAATAATAATGGATATAATAAAATTCCAGAGAATCCCGAATAAGATTTGTTATCTCTCTAAAGCTTTAGAAAACTTTAATAAGGAACTAATATTTATTTATATAATCTTTATTAAAATCTCAAAAAACTCTCTTAATATTCAAATATTAATTCAAAAAATAAATGAAATAGAAGAATTATTTAGATTCTCAAATCATTTAGGAAGGTGGCCACGATAACGGTGGATCATCATTTGGACGTGCGATCGGGCGATGATCATCTCCTCGACCTGCGTCAGCTCAGGTAGATCCACCGGCATGTCTCCTGGGTCCATCTCATTCTTGGCCGACATCAGGTACGGGCGCTGGCTTCGCTTGTCCCGCAGGGAGCACGCGTGGCACGTACCGTGTTTGAGATCCATCGCGAACCACCGCTCCCTGCACCGATGACACATCTCCATCTGTATCCCAGCCATCTCCGTGTTAAAATCTTGAATCCATTGCCATTGTTGAGCGGGAAGAAAGCCGGGAGGGGAGGGCGGAGGGTTAGTAGATCGCGGTGGAGGTGGAGGTAGAGCCGGTCGCGATACAGACGGGGGAGGTAGTGGGTTTGCAGGTGGCGGTACAAACAGGGAAGGTGTAGGAGGTATGGCAGGTGTCGGGACCCAAGGAGAAAAAGAAGATTCTGTATTCATCACCGCTTCCGGTCCTAATTGGTGTAAAGCCTTTCTCTCCCCATCCGTACGCGTACCCCTCTCCCGGCAGGAAAGACAGGTTGCAAAGACTCGACTGTTGGAGGCGGCCGATTTACCGAAGTTGAAGATGGCAAAGAGTGGTGAGTATGATAGCCACATGCTTTGCCACTAAGTCATGAACGCTGTTGAAGCATGATTGTACTCTGGAATGTTTACATGAAGATTTATTTTCATTTGCTCATTTAGGAAGTTAGAAGTTAAGCGAAGGGTTATGAATTGATATTGCTTGCCAATCTACTACCTCACACAACAAATCAGATTTTTTCATTGGACCCCCATCACTTATTAAGCCATTTTCCCTAGTTATCTGGATTACCTTCCTCGTTGCTTCACCGATGATAACAAGATAGTAACAAGCATCAGTTCAGCTACTAGATACTTCATAGGTATCTTTCATTTCATCCGAAATCACTCGATTGCTCCTCTTGCGCCACTATGCATCTACCCAAAGATTGTATCATGTATCGATTGATTCATCTTCGCCTATATCGAGAAGTGGCCCCGAATACAATACAGGATATTAGGAACATAATGTGATGATACTTCATCTCCTTTTCGCATCCAGGAACTACTGAAGATGCCAGTCCAAAGATGCTGGTTTTATCTTCTTCAATCCAAACTGGTCATTGTTTGGACAAAAATATGGTATTGTATTCAGGGGTAGACGATGTTATGGGAAAAGACAGAGAAAAGACAAGAGTTTGGTAAATTCGCATCAGGAAGTATGGAAAGATAGAAGCACTGCATATGCTGCGTCGCCATCTCCTTCATGGTTTAACATCCCTTTACGAGCGTCTCGCCCGACAAACAAAGTGAGTTAGAGACCTCGTGGTGCATTATATGGACATCATTGTA
Source organism: Sclerotinia glacialis (assembly GCA_002162575.1). Lineage (NCBI taxonomy): Eukaryota > Fungi > Ascomycota > Leotiomycetes > Helotiales > Sclerotiniaceae > Sclerotinia > Sclerotinia glacialis. Next base: position 39,752 of record NGKH01000058.1, on the reverse strand, counting down.
ATTCTGCACTCATACCTGACCACAGAGTCACTATAGCAAGGTATTACAGATCTTCATTAAGAAAGATACCACCATAGGTATCAACGATGCAATACTCCTTCCCTTGAAGCGGAAATGTTGAGGGGTTTCGAGATTCAGGCATTTATTTTGGAATCAATCTTTCCCCTTCCTTTTGTATATATAAATGAGCGAGGTTCCACCTCGATATCTTCATTCTCAACTTCCAAACCTTTATCGAATACCACATTTTCACTCCCTCAAACCTCAAACCTTCATCGAACGAACAAGCAATTTCCAAGTCACTAGCGTTGCCAACCTTCATCATAGTCCACAAAGTGAATCCGTGAGTTATAGCTCTCTTGGTTCAATTTAGGTCTTGATCTAACTGCTCAATTCAGGTTAACGCCAAAGCTACACCTTCCAAGCGGGGAGGCTTTGTTGCTGGCCCGGAGGAAAATGAGAATGATTATGTCGATGAGTCGAAGTCAAGTATGTTTCTGTTCAATAACTCTCCAAGCTTATACTGATATTCCAAGCTCCTACCCATACTGGACATTTCTTCACCCAGGAGCAAGCTGTGGTATGGGATAAGTTCCAAAGGGAAAATCAGAGAATTGTGGAAAACAACAAGGATGGCAATGCCAGTGCTAAATAGATGGACTAGGATGAAAGAATGAATTTTGTGGCAAAAGTGTAGCGGGCCTGCATGAGCTACAAGATTGCAAGGAGAGATCTTGGAAGTTTACTTATTCACTGTCGTTGCAATACTTATTGAAACATTAGGCAATGGTTTTCAACAAATGCATTATTCATTAACGTTCTACAATGACATTACTTTGAACCATCAATCACTTATAACTACTGTCTTGTTTGTTTGTGCTTGCTATTATCTGGGGATCTACTTTAGTGACTCTCGTTTCTCAGCTTGTAAGTTTAAGGACATTTTTTTGAACAAGTAGGGATATTATGCAAATGGTAAATTGAGAAGCAATTTCCAACCACCCCCCTCATCCGTTAATCTCAGTGGACTATTCCACCAACAATCTTAAGTTACAAACCACCCTTAATTAATCGTTTCATGTGTGCCTATGACTTATTTATCTTGAAATCCTCCATTCACATTTTCCAGCAATTACTAACACATATGATAAACTTTGTCAATATGGAAAGAAAGGTATGTATATATATTACAGAGAATAGATTAAGATTTCATTTTTATTGTATAGATCCGGACAACTTCCGCCATTGCTAATCCTACTTCTACGAACGAGTTATGAATATCAATCAGATATGAGGCTATTAGACAACAAAGTTGAGAGAGGAATATTTCATTGCTTGAGGGACTATGTATCTCAATTATAGACTGGTTCACAAAGCTGGAACCGAAGAGAGGGGATGAAGCTTTTTGGGTTACCTCGTGCCCTCTGCATAGCTCCTACCATCTCCGAAAGATACAGAGCTCGTAGTGAATTTTGTGATTCAACCATCACCTGAAATAGGAAGCCATCTTGGCCCAAAACTTCATCCTCATCTTGTAAAAATAGTATATCCTTTAATGAAGGAATTTTCCATAAAGTCTCTTGCAATCTTTGGCCAAAGCATTTCATTCCAACTCCATATTTGCAAGCTCATCGATCATCCTGATAATGCGTTGCATGATCTTATTTTCCTGCCAAATACTCGCATGAAGTCGAAACTTATCACCGTCGTCGATGCGCGGCGATACGATATATATGGTAGACATTTCTGGTTCGAAGAACGTATCTCTCGTAGAAGAATCTGGTAACAAGCGGCGGTAAATAGACTGGCCCTGTTTGCGAGACTCGCGATCGAGATGCAGTATGGTAGGGATTGGAATATCTGTATTGCGGAGCTTGACGTCTTCTGATTCATTGTAAGAATCAAAAGGACATGTTATTTCGAGTACGAAGGTACGAGGAAGAATGGTCTATTTGCAAATTGGATTTCCGATTTCGGGAGGAAGTATACTCCGTGACACTTCGCCGAAGTGTGATGCGAGGTAATGATCTTTATGGACTGAAACTAATAATTAAGAATGTTATATGATAGCTTGCACTCCTTCTAAGTGTTGAAGGCTCATGCAAACGCAATAAAACAAATCTGGTGTTCGAGAGAGAAGGAGTTCTAGCCAGTCTGGCGGTCAATCCATCTATCGACCATACCCGAATCATCATCCCTGAGTTATTACCCTTGAATCATTACCCCTGGATTATTACCCGAATGAATCTAGAAGGACAATTTACAAACTGTAATGTTAATTCCTGAAGTGGTAAGTCTCCTAGTCATATAATCTCGGGAACCCTGACTTGCCATTCATTATAGAATGAAAGGGTCTCCGCTCAAGGGATTCAGAAGTGAAAAGCCAAAGATTTCGATCTGTGAACTCAGCACCGCAGAATCATTCATAAGACTCTACAACTTTATATATAATAGTTAGATACAAATACAAATTACTAATTTACGAACAAATAATCGACTACAAGAAAGATCTCATTACGAATAAAAAGGAGCATAAACTCCAGAAAGCATGTCCCAAATCACCGCTTCAACCTCAAAAAGAACTACCAGTTTTCCCTCAAATAGTATACCCCGAATTATCAGCTTTTCCTCAGGTAGCATACCCCGAACTATCAGAATCTCAAGAAGAATACCCCGAGCTATCAGAATTCCCTCAAGTAGCATACCCCGAAGTATCAGCTTTTCCTCAGGTAGCATACCCCGAACTATCAGAATTCCCTCAAGAAGATGCATACCCCGAAGTATACCCCAAAGCATACTCTGTGAATAGTGCTACATTTTTCACGAATGAGGTTTGGGAACATTACTTGAATTCTTTCAGCGAATTTCAAGTTAATTAAGATATAAATGTGATTTCTATCAATCATTTAATTCTTTTTGCTAATTTAAATTCTAATTGATAGATTCATATTCACCTCAGCTCGCAAGCTCAACAATCAACTCCGTTTATCCAAAAAACGCCGAACTTTACCAAAGCACCCTTCGACCACGTCGAAAATATGAAAGCTTCTATATTACTTCGGCCTCAAAGAAACTACCTGGATACCATCATTTCTCAAATCAAACTCGAACCTTTAAGTTTACCTCAAGCAAATGATTTAAATTCAAATCATCAAGATTACTATCTCAATGACCACATACACATTCCTGAATGTTCTCCTTCCGACCATAAGCCGACCCTCCAAACCCATTGGAGTCCCATTCCAGAACGCAATAAAGTCGTCACGAAGGAGGATTGGACACATCAATCAGATAATTACAATATTTCTTTTCAGAACAATCAATATGTACATATAATAGCTATAAAAATTTTGGGTTTGTTTTACTAACTTAAACCCCAACAGATCCACGAAGACCTCAACCTCAACCTACAAGCTCGACAATCAAGTCCAAATTTTTGAGCTTCCGATATCTTGATTTCCAATTACCATTGTACAAAAAAAGACATCGAAGCAAAAGTTCTGGGGCCAATGAGGATTACACAAAAAATTGATTTTTACACCTGCAAAATCTGCGGGAAAAACTACTCCTCCCGTGCTAACCTTCGCCGACATGAACGTACGCACAACCCGAAAGCTATTTTCAGGTGCAAGCTTCCAGAATGCGGTAAGATTTACATATATAGTTATTCTTTCCGGGCTCATGAGAACCACCATAAAACCAACCCTAAGAAGCAATTTTATCGATGCGAAGACTGCCCTGGAGTTTACTCACATTATATTACTCTTTCACAGCATAGAGACCTTGCTCATAATCAAGGAGGATCCCATACTTGTCGTGTATCTGGATGCAAATCATCGTTCAAATACGTTCAAAATTTAAAGAAACATAAATCTCATCATATATAGATGTAATATAAGAGGTCTTCGGTTCTATATCTATCGTTCATACAAAATATTCTTTTCATCATGTATATTATATTTGAGAGGACGCCGTGGATCAAATTTCTGAGTGTCGAGCTGGAGTGAAGAGAAAATGAAGTTTTGGAACCTTGGTGTAAAATAGCTAATTCTTTCTATTTTTGTGTAGAAAAGAACTTCAATCATATATAGTCACTTTCTCATTGACCTCACTAATCGCTAGGGTACTACCACAGCTTGTACTAGTATTGGAACGCGTATAATTGTCCTTTCCCATAGGTGACATAGGAGGCATTGGGATTGGGAAGGTAGAGTGTACACGTGAGGGGGGTAGATATGTAGCGTTAGGTACGACCAGGGTTGAGGTAGAAGGATACATTCTGTATGTATTGGAATAGCAGGGAAGCAGCTGAAAACATAAAAAGCTCAGGGTGCAAGTAAACTGTAGTCAGAAAATGATAACAGGAAAGAAGAGAGAATGCGGTGGAGGATCAAGTGAGGCGGATAAAGTTGTAGTACTATGAAATGAGAAGAGCATACACTGGTTGCCTCATCCCACAGCTTGTTCTTATACATCGATTGATCTCCGTCACCACAATTGAAAGTAGTAACCCGAGGTTCATTATCATTTCAATGATACTGGGAGCTGCTAGGCCAAGGGTATCAAACTTGGTTGATCTCAACGCCACGGGGGACTCGTCGTTTGGGGGACCAACGTCGGCTGCACTCTTCTCGCAATCTAGATTAGATGACCGCGTATACTTTCTTCAATAAATGAATTGCATATTGACAGGGTAACTAGAAAGACCCCGTTTTAATCGTTCAATGATGAGTGTGCGAGTTGATGTTAACGCCTGAGGAGTGAGCCAGGGTTTGGCTTACATTTAAGAAAAGGCCAAAGCCCTGCTAATTTCAACGAACAAAGTCAACTTCACCAAACTTTTCAAAAAATCATGATGATAGATGAAAGGATATTCCAGAAGTTCTGCACCAGCATTATTCACTATCGTTCTATAGAGGAACAAGAGATAGTAAAGAAGAAACTCTTAGTACACCTACCTATTGCTGGTACACTGTCGAAGACATGTTCGACTTATGTGCATTTTATTGTACAGCTTCAGCACCACTGGGCTGCTCTTCAATTGAGTTTGTCTCCTTTTATTGTTCAAGATATCGCGGGGCAAACATTTTATCGATGTCACTACCGTTATACCTGGTGCTGTTCTCTTACAGATACAGAGAATACGTTACCAGACGATTTTGTTAAAACCGCCGTGCAAGCCGTTTACGATGCATACTATCAACCTACATGGTGGGAATTTTCTGATCAACATGGGTAAGTTTCAGAGTTACACAATACGGACACTTCTAATTGATCTATAGTTGTACTAAAGAAACACGGGAGTTGGGCGATTATGAAGTTGGCCTTACTTGTACTAAAGTAGCAGAATTACAGCTTCTCAATTATATCAAGTCTATATCTACTTCCGATGATGGTGTTAACCACTTTGACACATTGGCAGCTAAATGTACCATTCTGAGTACCAAAAAGCAACCCGGTCGCGTTAGCATTACGGGCAAGAATGCCTGTAAAAAAACACGCTTCGTTACCTCGAACAGTTCTAGCCAAGAAACCTCCAATATTGAAAGCAACAGCGGTAGAGAATCCGTTGAGGACTCAACGTTATTGGTAGAGTGTACGAAAATATCAACAGCTATTGTGCAAAAGATCCTCTTGGGATTGAAGGCTCCTAAAAACGAGGTTGATGAAGTGAACACGCAACCTATCGTGGATTTCGGTGTGAAGGACGGTTTTTTCAAATTTATTGAGGATCAATTGTGGCTGCAGTCTTCTAAATGTGTTCACCAAGCAAAAAAAACGGCATGGAATTACAGGTTTCTCGCGTCTTGCTTTCGTATTTTTCGCCTTGGCCAGACAGACTCTAGTGAACCGGCGGTGGAAAATATTAATAAAACACTTTGGATTATTCAGCGATGGATCGTGGCAGTTGATGCGATAAATATGATCGTTGATGGACTGGCAAAAACCTGGGGTGAGAAGGCGGATTTGGTTTATGAGGCTTTTGCTAGTAAAAATCCATTTTCCAAGTGATAAAGACCTCTTTAATATGTTCTCAAGGCAGAACTTTCTTCTTTACAATTACTCAAGATTGTCTCAGGAAAAACGACAAATGATTGTCGCCCTTATTGTGGAAACTCTTAGTGGAAAGCAGATTCCAGCGAATAACTTGCAATACCAATTCAATCCTGCTTTCTGTATCAGTGTCGCTCTCAACAAAAAGTATATAATCGCTGATATCTTTTGCTAAAGACGCTACTAATTAAATGGGATAGTTATGCAGAAATCTGCAATGCTCTTAAACTTAAATCTTATGCTCACCGTGGTCTTCATGTGTAGGATAATCTGTTCCGCTTTCTATGGGTGTACAGGAATCAGCTTGCAGAGAAGGATGATCATGATTCTACCACTGATAAACAGGCTGCAATTGGCAAAATGGCTGCTAGGAGTTTAGAGTTATAGACAGAGGCGAATGGCCGGTTTATTAAATGAAGGCGTGATGATTCATTCCCCAACCACGATTCGACCCCCTTTCAATCAACGAACGGGCTTGCCCTCTCCGTATCGTTGACTGCGGTTATATATGAACAACGCAAACTTAGTGTCAACTATACCTTGGAAGATGTGGACTTTAATGGGACATTTCAAGTGCTAAGCACTCTCCAGGTTGAGATCATGAGTACGAATATAGTAGTAATGGTTGATATCAACAAGTTAGAGAGCACTTTTGGAGCTTGCCTTTTCCTTGAAGGTATCAAGAAAAGTTGGATGAGATATTAAGAAGGAGGCACAAGGTTGATCGATACTGTCCGTTTGTATCTTTTTGATAACAACGAAGATTTCAAATTAGAGGTTTGGATGTATTTGTCAATTGGGAAAACTATTATGGAAACAATACTGGAATCCTTTGAAAAATCGTAGATTCTATTAGACGATTGTATTTTCAAAGGTATAAAAACCAATGTTTGAAGAAAGCAAAAGAAGATAAAAGGAATAGATCTTATCAATATTATTAAGGTATCATTTCTCAGCGGATATAGTGGCAGCGATTGCAGAGTCGAAATAATGTTAAGTTTCAAAACAGGATTTTTAATATAGAAAACTATCTTTCCTAACTAGATTTTGCCACTAATTTGAAATTCATTTTTGACACAACGACAGTTTTCCCTGTAGGAAGTTCTTCATTCTCTGTATTTACATTTGTATCACGATACGTTATAAGCCCCGGACCTATACTTATAATACTGGAATTGTTTTCAGAAACCGTTTATGATATAAGTCTCGGGTAATCAACTATTCTGAAAGCAAATCATTCAATATATTCATATTTACCCTTAACAATTTCCTTAACCCCGACCTGCGTTCTTTATATTAGAATTGATATAAATGTAAATATATTCAACGATCTTATTTTAGATATTATAATATATCGAATCTCTTTAGCCGGATTTCAGATTTCTCTCGTATTGTTTCTATTAGCGATAGTAGCAGAAATTGAAAAGGGGATATGCAATTTTCGAGAAACTCTTTCCAAAGTGAAGTTGACGAAAATAATCAAAATCAACTGGCTGTTATTCAGTTAACAATGCTGACAGATGCATATAAAGAAATGCATACCACTTTGCAGATTCTTCTGATCGAAATAAAGTTGATGTAGAAGGTTGAAAGCTTGAGCGAGGGATGAATATCCAATGTGGGATGGGATGGGAAAAATTGCGATGTTGTCAAATTGTAAATGTAGGTAAAGATTTGGTGGGGTTAGGCTGAGTTTGGCAAGGCTGGTCATTATGCTCATGCAACTTGCTCAGCCGCCCGATAGTGACCGAAATGTGTGTCGGTGCAATTGGGCTGTATTTGATCTGGGCTCAAATAAATTAAATCTCATGTTAGACACGCACTCTGCAAATTTACACCTTCTTAGTGTATTGGAATTTTGATCCATCTATTACGGCCTGTAGACCGAAAACTATCAGAGAACGAAAACCCCATATTTGCCCTGTACAGATGCTGCGCAGTAAAACTTCAACCACTTCTACTGTCAAGCTATGTAAAACACGATACAGGATGTTACGATTCGCGTCTTTACAAGGGCGTCATATAAAGCTATAACCTATATATGCTTGATCGTCATTAGCTTTCTTATTAACTAGGAGGTGTTCATCTGTACTACCATATATTGTTCAATAATATCGTGGTACCATCGTGAGTGGCGGAATGCAGATGTGATCTTTTTGCTTGATGTTTCTACTTGGCCTTGTCGGTGGCGCGGGTAAATTATGATTTCCTTGCAAACTGGATTATATCTTGAGATGAGGGGTAGTGATGAGATATCTTATATGAAGCAGCTGAGAACCCAGCGTTTCTATATTTTGATGTTGATTAACAACCTTGAATATCTTCGCCGCGCGCCCAAAGGCCAAACCTCCTTTGAAACCCTCGCATTCCTATTCACAACCCTCAACCTTTCCTACTTCAAGCCTTCACTTCTATCTTTCTCAAATTATACACTCGGTACAACATGTGTCAACTCGTCAAAAGAACATGTCTATACGGACATCCCATTGGTATGTCATACTGGATTCCCGTCAATCCAGGTCTTTGTAACTCTGCTCTCAATGCAGGTGTTTACATTCATGGTCTACTACAGTTATGCATTGGCAGCAATTTTTCAACAGCCACGCAAATCGACCGCAACTTTTGCCATCTAAATACCGCTTGTCGCAGGAAAGTATTCAATGTTCATGGTTGGACATACAATCGTTGTGGCGCAAGAGCCGCTCCCGGTCTTATCACTTGTCCTTGCGGCCATGATCATTGTCGTGAATGCGACGTCTAATTCAACAGAGATCCTTGTTGCCCAAACAGTAAGTTCTACTTGCCTATCATAACTTACAGCGAACAACAACTTATAAAAGAATAGTATCTCATGTACTGGTAATAGCAGGCTATTGATGGGCTCTCATTGGGAGACGGAGATTTGATACTACGAAGGGATTTTTGTAATATGAGAAAACGTACATTATTCTAGGGAATACTAACTGTGGGAAAACCATCTATGGATATTCATTTTAGGGGGAGGGAGAGGTTTGGGCTGCTTTACTGAGAATGCTAAGAAGCTATGAAGTATTCCTATCTGAATAGATCACTGCAGCTTTGATCTTGGTTGACAATGAAAAGTTGGAAGGCCCAAGTCTCATCCAAACAGTCAGACCAGGGTGCTATCTCTTTGAGTGTACCCTTGTTTTCAATAAAGTCCTGATTGGTATATTGTTCGAGCATCCAATCGTTCTTTGTAGTACAAAACTAATGCTGTAGCGATAACCTAGGTTGGACCTCGAATACATAAATACTGTCCTGGGTCCAATGAGGTCGATATAAGCTGCACTTTTGACATAAGGAAGAGACCTAGATCGAGATATATATGAAGATAATTGCGCTTATATGATAGTATCTCACTAAATCTTACGAAGAACTGACACAGAATACGTTGTACAGCAAAGTACGGTATATTTTGTGCTCCCTGTGCTCCTCGGATACTTACACTGAGACAAACTTTTTAATTGGTCTGGAAACATTAGGATATGTAAGATGTATTACCACATTTGCTTTTTAGTACTCTACATAGTTTGAATCTTTGGCCCTCAAAGGAATCAAAATTTCCTTCTTAAACATATCCCACAAGTTGTAATTATGACCCAAAGATTCTTTCTCAAGGGGTTTCAGTGGTCCACCATTGAGGCACATAATGATGATAATGAAATTATCAAATTTCAAATGCATTGTTTTGGTGTTTATTTCGAAATTCAATATCGTCCACAGAATTTATCTCTTTCACCAAATCTCTTGGAACAACATTATAACTCTCTTGCTATTATAAGAGCATACGAAGTGGGAGACAACCAAAACGCAGAAAAAGCCTTACAAGAGATTCATCGTCTTAAAAAACCATTCGAGGAACTTATGACCGAACTAGCCCCCAATCTACCACCTTCATACGATCGATTATCCGATTATCTTTATCCACCACTTCTTATTCTCGAGACAAAAGCATCTGCTCAGGATAGTGTTATCATCCAACCATATTTCAAGGGGGAATTACCGCGGCAGATGAGATGGTCTGAAGGACGATACATATCTACTTGAGGAGATCGGCTAAAATCAATGAAATGCTTTACCTCAGATCAAATACAACTTATATCAACCTCATCAAATGCAGAACAACATCCATGTATTCGAGGTCCAACCAAGGTTATCGCTGCGAATGGTACAATATGCTACTACAAGGATTTTCCTCCATAAGCATCAGCTGTATCAAAAGTTGCGAAAGGAGAATAGTGGATATATATACAAATTCCAGCTGTTATCAAGGCAAAAAAGCTTCGTCCTGATATACGAATCTGCCGTTTGTATAGTTTGGTCGTTGATGATGATCGCGAAGTCTTGCAGCATTGGTTCCGTGCTATAGAGGAAGAGTTGCTTTCTAAGTGGAGTAATGATGGCAAAGATGATTGGACGCTTGAACAATATGCCAATCAGGACTTTAGCATGAAGCGTTTGGTCGGTATGTTGATTCATTATATTGAAAACAAGGGTACACTCGAAGAGATAGCACCCTGATCTGACTATTTGGATGAGTACCGGCACCATTGGGCTACCGAGCTTGAAGGCTTTGTTGAGGAGTTGCACGCTGCAGGTCTGGTATGGGGCGACGCCAAGCCAAGCAACATATTGGTTGATCGAGATGATCGATTATGGCTTGTTGACTTAAAGGGCAGTTATACTCCAGGCTGGGTTGATGAAGCAAATAGGGATAGTTAAAAGGGAGATTTGCAAGGGGTCAGAAGGATCAAGGAGTAATTGGTTAAATGGAGCGAGAAGTCTGCTGAACGTGTTGTTCCTCGAAACAATTAAATTTGATAAAACAAGTAAGTATTAGATTTCGAGATAGGCTATAGGGATATGACCATTGGAATGAAGGAGATCCAAAAGCGATTCGAGAAGTGCGTCAATGAAGTCAGTATTTGTTCTTAAGTAATGTTACTGTGATAAATACTTTTGATTGATAACTTTGATCATCAACCAAATGGTCATCACCTCTTGAGTTTTGTAGAATACTGCAACTGGATCGCGGCTAGAGTCCGATGCGGAAGAGCATGATGAATCTCTTCCCAGAAGCAACTGTTCTGCTTCATCCTCAGTATTGCCTCATGTTCCTCCGCTTCCCATAAAACACGCTTCCTCTTAATCGGCAATTTTGTTGGTTGTATTTTGGAATGTAAAGTGTTGCAAGGATTTGAGGTTTCTGCAGATGTTCTTTTCAATACCTCGGAAAGAATAGGATAATGGAGGTGCTTTGGAACGTGTTGCAATTGGAACTCAAGATTGTCCGTTATCTCATCCCCAATCTTAGTACGTTTGAGAAAACCTTTGAAAGGCCATTCTTGATATGCAGCAATTGGTGCTAGGTCTATTATAACAGAGGGACTGGCAGAGGTTTGTGGAGAATGATGGTCGTCATCTATAGATGTTGGTAAATATCCGTTGAAGCCTTGGTACTGTACTTCATTCGCCTCAGATTGCGTGGTTGAAGATGGAGTAAGGATGCAGCGATCGGAGGATGATATTGAGGCGTTTTCTGTAGACAGTGAATAAACCTTTCGGCGTTTTGAAGGTGGTGGATCCTCATCGTTCTCATCATCGCTATCAATCTCAGTCTCCGATGGATACAGTTGCTTCTTTCGTTCTTACTCATTATCATCTTTCTTTTGTATTATCCCTGCTACTTCCTGCTGGTGCTGATGCTTTTGAAATTCGTCTTCTCGAAAATGAAGTGAAGACCCATGTCCAAGCTCCTCTGATCTGCCGTGGCTGGAAGTGCTTTGATAGTGTTCCCAATCAATCTGAGGATGCGATAGCTTAGCAGAGGCATAAGAATGTGAAGACAAGGAAGAAGTAGCCAATAATTTCTCTTGCTCATCGAATGCTGGAAATAGGCCTAGTTCATAGCCAAATACACCTCCCTGGTTTGGTTTTCCATTGTCTACAGCCAATGGGACAGTGAGGTTATGGTGCGAGGATGTCCCGGATCTGGGCTGCGCAACTTTATAATCGGTGTACAGGTCGATCTCGCTTTCTGCAGATTGAGGAGAGTTGTCGCAATAACAAGGTTGGCGTTGAGAAGGTGTATAAGCAAAATTGTGTCGGGACAGGCATATATTGTTGTCTTTGCTAGAGTCTTTGTTTTCCATTGAAGGGGTAAGAATTTCTTTACTAGTGATCTGGTCGTATTGGAAGTAATTGTGGGGTCCAGAAATGGCTTTCGGCTTCGCGTTTCTTTTATGTCAACCATACACGGAGTGCATTAAGGTATCTGCCGATCAAGTTACGAACCTTGGGGTTTGGGCGCAGTCATGTGGTAGTTGTGTTTGGAGCAATCAGCATTCCGGCTGCAATGTGTGTACGACGGGTCCATCAGCGAAATCGAAACCTTACTGTTTTGGACTTATTGGTGAAGCGGCTGACGGGGCATCAAGCAGAGCTCCCGCTGTAGACGAGGATGGCAATGACGATGATGACGCTGCACGTCAATTGTTTAGCGAATCAGAGCTTTGTTCTGTTAGATGATCTTCGAAACGCTCCATTTTATCGTTGCATCGATCAATGATATATTCCTCTTAGCCGAGATCAATGTATCGGCATAATTCCGGGTTTGAAAAAGACAATTTAATCTTTGAGCTTGAGGAGGAAGCTCGGGGTATACTGGTGGTGAAGATGGAGATAAGTGATGAGGGTTTTTGTGGGATTTAAAGGGACTTTTGCAATATTTTTCAGCTAGAAACTCACTATGAATCGAGATAATATAAGGTTTTGTGTAAGTATTGTGCTTATTGGATAATTATATGAATATCTCGAATAACTAGAGCTCATGTACGGTTGAGGAGGTATTCATGACCCTCATGCGAAGCCTGGTGTCGCGAATCATTCAATGCCACTTGCGTGCAATCAATAAATAATTACTACTTAACAACTATGAAGGTTAGAATCCTAGGAGCTATGTTATCGGATTTGGTTCATTTAACTTTGAAACGATATAGTTTGAAATTTCTTTTTATTGACCTTTGTAAGCTACTGTATTTAAATTAAGCTTGCTGTAAGGTTATAGATGATGCTGGAAATTTCGTTGGAAGATTATTGGCATCATTAATCATAATAATCTATTTCAAAGATGTCCATATTTGAAATCCCTCATATCGTTCTGCTTCCATTTGTATTCATCGAGTTTGTAGTTGTATCTTCAGATTGCATTTGTATCTTTGTATTCACAGTTATTAATCAGTTGTATTATAGTATAAGTTCATTTTGTAGGGTGTATTATCCCAGTATAGAATTTTGGTAAGGACAAACTTCCTATAGCTTTGAAGATCCCAAGATTCCGAGGCTTCTGGGGAACTTGTCCTAGAAATAAATTCGTCCTAGCTACAAAATCCTGATTTGAATTTTCATCCAGGACAAATGTCTTAGGCCTTCAGAACATATCAGGATCACCTAGATCCTAGGAGTAGTATTGCTGTAGGACATCATTTATAGGACAGAGTGCAGAGGACACATCTCCTATGACTGTATATAACCCAAATGATTATATGGCCTAGATGGTTTGTCCTGCACACCCTCTCATCCTAGGACAAATATCCTAGGACAGATCCAAGCCTAGAATTATTGTACCAGCACGGTTATCACAATAGGACTACTTCAGTCATAGGGCCAGTGTCCTATCTTAACTTTTATCACAGGACAATATTCCTAGAGTACCTCCTTGTACTCCAGGTTCCCCAAATTTCATAACTTTCCTAAACCATTACCCCATATTTTATAGATCCACTGTTCACTATAGGTGCTAGAACTGACACTAGTAGTGGGGATGCAGGCTAATGCGGACTGGGTTGGGGTGAGTTTCAGGGGAGCGTCGGCACAGGTCAAGAGTTTTTCGAACTTCGGACTCTATGAGCCTGGCTCAGGAAATTTAACGTGATCAATCAGATATGCTATCATGAATGTATCCCCTCTTACGCTTTTCATCTTTTCGCATAGAATCTTTGTATAGATATGAATGAAAGTTTGTCCGTTACTTTGTTGTTACAATGCTTATGTTGTGATCTGTGTCAAGTCACGTGATGAAATGCTAGTAGTTAAGGAAATGTTTGATTGACTACATCCCTCTACGTCACATCTCAAAGCTACCATCCATCCTCTGAGTTATCTCATCCTCAAACCCTTCGGAGATTATATAATCCTAAAACCTATAAACCGACCAATGAGAGGTATGTGGGGTAGCACTGTAGGATCTCCGAAGGGTCTGAAACATTTTGGTTATCGTTTTGATGTAAAATATAACATTTCGATCTATATTCAATAATTATTTAATATATTAAAAATCTATTAATAATTGTATATTTTCAATACAAATTTAATAGATAGATATGATTTTTCTTTTCATTTTTATATATATTATATTATTATAATATTATTTGATTAAGGATATTGTTACGGGGACAGCCTCTTGGCCACACAGAAATAGCTATAGAGTTCTGAACACGAGGTAGGTTTAGACTAAACTTCAAGCAGGTGATCGATGGTATAATATGGTAACTGGGTTTGTTATTTTTATAATTATATTATAAAAGTAATGATTGTTTTTGAATACGAAGTTTTATATTGTAATGGAATCCTATCCTTTTATATAGATCTTCGTATTTTGGAGCGTTTAGGACCTCTCAGACTTCTAGACTTAAATCTTTTATGGACTTTATTTTATTATACCTGATATACAGGGTCCATTATATAAGTGGTTATATTATATTATCTATTATAATATTATCCCCTTTTTAGGTTAGTGTTTGTTTCAAATGTTTATATGGTATAGTTTCCCTATTTAGTATTAGATTTAAATGAATATTGCATTTTTTTTATTATACCTTTTATACAATCTAAAAAATATAAAAAGCATATCGAATTAGCTTTGTTAATCAAGTCTTATAGTATCAATATATCTTTATATATTTATTGTAATAAACATTCTCATTGTTATATTATTTCTAAAGAAAGTTTTGTTTGTTGTAATAAATATATTCATTGTAATCAAAAATGTAATGTTTCTGGTCTTTTTGTT
>NGKH01000058.1:0-18123 GCA_002162575.1 Sclerotinia glacialis | reverse complement strand
ATAATTAGTATATAGATATCAAGATTATTATAATTCAAAATAAAAATATGAAAAAATATTGATTTGATATTTATTTTATATAACTTATTTTA
Organism: Sclerotinia glacialis; assembly: GCA_002162575.1. Taxonomy (NCBI): domain Eukaryota; kingdom Fungi; phylum Ascomycota; class Leotiomycetes; order Helotiales; family Sclerotiniaceae; genus Sclerotinia; species Sclerotinia glacialis. The sequence goes on along the minus strand of NGKH01000058.1, from coordinate 18,031 downwards.
TTATTTTTGATAATGAAAATTTAAATCTTAATAAATACTTTATAATTTAACAATATTATTTAAAATTATAATATAGATTCAATAAATATTACAAATTGAAGGCTTTCGAATGATATAATTAGTTTTTTGATAAACTATTATTGAAAGAGACATATATATTTTCGAAGATCTCTCATTAAAGGATTTCAGATATTCACCAAAAAAGCGATCAAAAGCTCTCAGATCCTCTGGGAGATTATCGTTCCCCGAATCCTGATTAACCGAATTATAGTTTAATTATAATTATATAATAATTAATAAAAAGCCATACATTTTACCATAAAACGAAGCTAAAATACAGAACGTAAAATCGAATCAGAGGGTCTGAAAATTGAGATAACCTCTGAGTGCCTGTGATTGAAATCGTCAGTGGGCGCTGGGGACTATTAGTCACGTGACATTTACTTAGATATCTTATTCCAATTGTAAGTTATGAAAATATGTAGGGACGTATGAAGTACGATAATTAAGAAGTATACTAAATTGGACACTTTCTAACTTGTCCCATATTACTTTCTTTGTTTAAGATATTTCCTATCTTGTCTCTACCAACTTAGACTCTCCAAAATTGAAAAAACCCGAGATCTGGCCTTTTCGCTTTAATACCGAAGGAAGCCGGAAATAAGCGATGACAAGAGAACTGACCACAAGAATAGGATCTTTTCAATTGTATCTAACCTCTATTAGGCTGGTGCCACAATTGTTCGCTTTATGTATGTTCCCGTTGACTGTTGTTTTCTTGTACTACTTTACTTCTATTTCTACAAAAGACTTCTCAAACTCACTCTCTACTAGCAACACAAAGTTCTACAAGTTCAATTTCTTGCAACGGACTACAAATCCGAACTTTGTGAAACAAATAATGATTAACAAATGAATCTTGATATTTCGAATTCAAAAACTGTTACTATAAAAGTTATTGCTCAACAAATCAATCTACATGGAAACAATCACATACTCATATATCAGTATCTTTCAGCCAAAGATCAAGATTCTGATAACGATAACAACTCGAAATTTCCCAAGATATTTATTGCCAAGGAATTTGGGGATAATAAAGATGAACTTGATACTTATAAGCATCTTATATCTTTACAAAGCATTTATGTTCCTAAATGCTTTAAGGAAATCTGTTGGAGGGATGAAGATAAGATAATGTATCAAAAGATTGCATTTGAATTTCTAAAAGGATTTTGATATTTGAAAGATACCGATATCAAAAATGATATTATTTATTGGAAATACAAAGAGATTTTGAAAGCTATTGGAAGCAAAAAGGTATTTCATGGAGATATTGCATTTAGAAATCTCACGTGGCATTCAGAAAGCGAAGATGCAAGGATTATTGATTTTGAGAATACGAAGAAGGAGACTGAAGTGCTAACAAAATATGGAAATTTGGTTCAGAGACAAAACTTCATCGATTTGAAATGTCTTTTCGAAGTGAAGGATAACGATATCATCCGTGAAAATTTACCAATCAGATATACTACACGGGTATTGGAACCCCCTGTTTTGTCAAAGTATATGCAGGAACGATACTGGCTGAGACCGGGAGATGGGTAAATAATTGAAGGAAAAATAGCATCGTACTTGAAGATTGGTGTACATTTAAAAGGTTGACTATAATTCAATACCCAAGACCCACAACCAATCAATGTCAAACTGAGCAAAGATGTTAAATGACAAAAGTTAAACCATACCCTCTTGTGCTCTACTCCAATTTTGGAGTATCTAACGCTTTGTACACATCATCAAGATACCATCGGTATTCTCCATCAACAAAGCGTCTTTCATATCCAACTGGATGTTCCCAATATGATATTCCTCCTTGCATCCAATGTAGTCTTCCATCATAATATCGAAAATATCTATCATATTCCCCAAGCTTAAGAAGTTGTGCATGTTCTGCTCGAAGCCGATCCAATCCTTCTGCTATCAAACGATCGATCCAATAAGGTATATCATCGGACTCTTTTGGTACAAAGAAACAATCAACGCAACAATTTGCATCAAGAATATCATCTCTTGTACTAGCTTGAAAGCGTGTGATAAGTAGATGATTTCCGTCAAAAATAAATGCTTGCGGGCACTTATATTGATGTGCATACCTATTATTAGTTAATCGATTAATTATAATTTGTTAACATCAATGTGAACTTACATTCTCATCTCTCTGCCCAACTTTCGACTATCAGTTTTGGGGACTGCTTTATACCATTCATCCTTTTGAATAGCACCTGGTCGTTTTAATTCACCGATCGCAGTACAGCGTTGATATTGACCGAAATAGACTCCCCATCAGGTATCGACGGTTTCAGAGGTATTGACACCAAGGCCTGGAGGTCCAGCTTCCCAACGATGCCAGACTTTTGGTACTACATCGAAAGCTTGTTCAATTCAACTAGTGATATATGCAAATACACACCGTACATCTCCTTCATTGTATACCTCGCTAGTGATTGCTGAAGGGAGTCCTGGTAAGATTCTATTGTATCGAGGATTGTCCAATGTTGGATCTGCTGCAAACATAGTCGTTCCATCTCTATGGAAATCGCGAATCAATTCAGGAAGATTGATCGCATTCTGCTTTGTGGAGATTGTAGTATTGAATGTCCGAGTGTAGTATGGATTCGGACAGTGAGTTAAACATTCGAGAACGGTGGGCATCTTGAATACAATGAACGAGCTTGGAATATAATCCGAAAGTTTGGAAATGATAGATGAAGTTTGAAAAGAAAAATATAAGAAGAAAAAAGAAATCACCAAGGTTTATATGAAAATCCACAAGTATCAAAACAAACAATGCAGTCCACGACTTGGTAAGCTATATTCTATAAAATGAAAGTTTGCAGAAAGACATATATGATATGCATATCTCAACTGTGTGGCTTGTAGTTTAAAGTTCTACCAACATTGGGAAAAGAATGGTACGATACCACAACCATTAACACTTCGTATATCTTGATGAACTATATTCTAGCATTGCACTACATTATGCCCATTCTAACCACTTCTTCTCATTACCCCTCACCTCAAGATAATATCCAATCTGCCTGCAAACAAGTCATAATTTACCCGCGCCCCCGGCAAGGCCAATTAAGGACATCTAGCAAAATTGATATCGCCTCCATTCTGTCGCTCACAGGTTCCACATCATCACTTTAATAAGATATAATAGTACAAATGAGCATCTCCTAGAATTAATAAAAGAGCTGAAAACAATAAGTATGTATAAATTGATGGTTATTGATCGCAGCGTTTTGATGCCGTGTTTTTATATAGCTTGACAACAGAAGTGGCTGAAAAATTAATGTGGCATGTACAGATGAATCAAAATTTCATTATAAAAATAGAATTTTCAGAGTGCATGGTCAAGAATATACAAATTTATAGATTTTACCCCGAAATTCTCCCGGGGTTAACATGGTTTAACATATGGTATGAATATCAAAGCTTTATTAATCAACTTACATTGACTGTAAGCATCCAATATCAATCAATGCCATTGCTTCAAGTTGAAAACTTCGAGTGCCAATCATAACTCTGCGCTTTATTAATTATACCTGTCACTATTGAAAGCTTTTATCATGAGGGTCACTCCTCCTCTTTCCAAGGGCTTTTTTGGCCGAAGCATAGATGAATTCAAACGGTTATCAATGAGTGGTAGGTTTTCCGAATACCCAGCTAAAGTTTCAAATATCAACATGCTTACATTCTCTAGCAATCACCGCAGAAGGCACAAGAAGAGCAACATCTCCATTGCATCTTGCAAATTTCCACAATCCCGATTCCATAAAAACCTGTAAAGTCTTCTCGGACGCTGATACGGGAGGCTTTTCACGAGTACATTTCGATTGGATCCCTCCCTCCGAGAACCCCAATCCTACTCCCTCCGAGAACAAGAATGGACACGTCAAATTCCATGGAAACATATCGATAGACTTGCCCCCGAACAAACCACGAATACAGCGAAGTGGTTATGCAGCTTGGAGGACTCTTGATCAACCCTCCACAATATTTGGAAAATCATTATGGAACATAGATGCGTATGCATTGCTTGCCCTGCGCATCAAGAGTGACGGGAGGAAGTACTTTGTGAACATACAAACGGAATCAATCGTACCTACGGATATACACCAACATCGATTATATGCGCGAAGGCCCGGAGAGTGGGAAACAGTATTGATTAAATGGAATGAGTTTGTGCGGACGAACCATGGTGTTGTCGTAGAACCACAAGGCGAAATGTTGAGGCAAAAGTTACGGACGGTAGGAATCGGATTAATTGATAGAGTTCCTGGTGATTTTCAGCTCTGTGTGGAAAGAATATGGGCCACCAATGGATTGAGTGAGGCGGACCTAGAAGAAGATGGCAGAAAGGAAGAGGGACAACTGAAGAGCAAACATGGTGCGAATATCAGATGGAGTGAGGAGAAAGCCTGCAAGCCTTCATGATAAATCTCATAATGAAAATTATAAATTTATTTAAGAAAAAATTGTTCTGGCTCATGATGTCTCACAATATCGAAGCTGGAGGCTGGAGCTTTTGCTGCCACTACCAATTATATCTACACAATGTCTTTGCTTTGTGCATGTAATAACTTTACTCAAGTGTTGACTGATACCTCAATGACTAAAAGTTAATCGGCCGTGTTATTTATGGCCTTCTAAATTCCCAACCCACAAATATAATTTTCACGTAGCAATAAACCATACGAAAATTGTACGAGGCATCTATCAAATATCATTCGCAATAATTACTCCAAAATACCCCGCAATAATACCCTGGGGCAATATTACCGATCGCGTTAAACAAAGATTAATTAGTAAATGATCAATTGAATATTTTGTTGTATATCAGAAAAATTAACATCAACGGTATCACAACAATGGCGCAACAATGGGAAAGGAAATATTTACGCCAACAGTACCACAACGATCAAATCTGTTTAAGCGAATATTAGTAAGCAATAAGTTGCATATTTTGTTGCACATCGCAAACAATGACAATTAACGGGTATCACAACGGTAACATGCCGATCCGCTCAATTGCATATTTTGTTGCATATCGTAAACAATGACAATTAACGGTATCACAATGGTAACATGCCGATCCCCTCAATTGCATATTTTGTTGCACATCGTAAACAATGACAATTAACGGTAGCATGCCGATCGCATTGAACAAAGATTAATAAGCAATCAATTGCATATTTTGTTGCACATCGTAAACAATGACAATTAACGGTATCACAACAGTAATATGCCGATCGCATCAATTATATATTTTGTTGCATATCGCAACAATGACAATTAACGGTATCACAACGGTATCACAACGGTAACATGCCGATCGCATCAATTGTATGTTTTGTTGCACATCGTAATTAACGGTTATCCTAACGGTAGTATGTCGATCGCATTAAACAAAGATTAAGCAATCAATTGTATGTTTTGTTGCATATCGCATCAATGACAATTAACGGTTATTACAACGGTAGTGTCAGGGAGTGAAGCATTGTAAAACTGTAGGGATCAAATATTTTCATTGAGGTTGTAAACTATAAAGAGAGAAGAGCTAGCTATGAAGGGAATGCCTCTTCCCTTTAGCTCCTAGCCTAGCTCCATCACGTGCACCCCTGACAGTAGCATGCCGATCGCATTAAACAAAAATTAATCAGCAATCAATTGCATGTTTTGTTGCATATCAGAGAAATTGACGCCCAACAATGGGGGAAAATATTTTCCAAACTAACTAGATAAGAAATAGTTCCGGCGGATGGAATATGTTCGGAGATAGATAAATTCATCAAGTATCTCATTAGTCACGATCAAACAACTTCAACTTCCACCAAGGCAAAATCGTAACGTCACACCTAAAAACTTCAACTGATCTATTCATCTACTACTGATCTACTCATCTACTCATCTACTCATCTCTTTCAATTCAACAAATAGACATGCCTCGTCAAGGAAGATCCGGAAGGGGAAGCGCCCCATCTCGTCCAACAGTCTCAGCCCCCAGCAGACCACCTACCGTTCAGCAAACCCGACCAGCAACTACTGCTGCATACCCACCAAGGGCAGCTTCTGGTGCAACTCCCCCAGCAGCTCCTCGAGCACAAGCAGGTGCTCCACAAGCCCAAAGTTCTTCTGGTCCAGGTTTAATCGGACAAGTGGCTAGCACTGCAGCGTGAGTTTCCCTTTCCGCAGATATATTTCTCAAGGTCAAATACTGATCGCAACCCTGTAGAGGTGTTGCCATCGGATCCTCATTAAGTCATGCCATTACTGGTTTCTTCGGCGGCGGATCTAGCGCATCCGAGGCTGCTCAAGATAATGCTGTAGCAACCCAAACTCAAGAGAAGAATCAGTTCGGCGAACCAAACTGTGGCTTCCAGGTCAAGAGCTTTACCAACTGCATGGATGAAAACCAAGGAAACATGTCAATTTGCAACTGGTATTTGGAGCAATTGGTACGAGCAAACCTATATTCCCTTTGGATCTATATCATGCTAACAGTATCTCATAGAAAGCGTGCCAGAACACAGCAAGCCAATACTAAGGACCTCGAAATGACGATGATAAATACTTGGGATGGATGTATGATCAAGGAATAGCAATAACTCGAAACAATGAACCAACCACTCCACTGCAACGGAAATCTTTTTGTGGCAATATTTGATTATATACATGGAAGAATTATTTTCAGCCTTGCATGCCCGAGGTCGGCAACCCGATAGAAAAAAATAGTCCAGCCTTGCACCAGCCCCCACTATGATTTCCATTACATTGGAACAGTCACACCCCATCCAACACTTTTAACTTCTTATATCCTTCATAGATTTTCTTTTTACAGTTGTCGCAGTAGATTCCTCGTATCGTGCTATTCATTGCCATATCAATTGGCATATCAATTGCACATCATGACCACACAATTTCCTACCAAGCGTTGTGGTAAATCAACCCTCAAATATACCCCTCCTCAAAACCCATCCTCGCATTTCCTTTCCCTTCCCTTCCCGCTTCCTCATATCCTCATATCCTCATAACATGAACTAACTAATCTCTCCAAAGGTGTACTCGGATGCACCGGCTCCGTTGGCCAAAGATTCATTCTCCTCCTTGCCCAACATCCATATTTCAAACTCCACGCCGTAGGAGCCTCTTCGCGATCCGCAGGCAAGAAATACAAAGATGCCGTCAAATGGAAACAAGCCTTCCCCATGACCGCCGAGATTGGTGATCTAATGGTCAAGGAATGCAAAGCAAGCGAATTCGCGGATTGTGATATTGTGTTCAGTGGATTGGATGCTGACGTTGCGGGTGATATTGGTATGAGCCCTTTCGACCGGATTCACACCTTCCTTGTCGCTCCAGCAGTTCCATTTGTGAGACGACACGACGGTTTTGTCAATGGCAATGCTTACAAGGATGAATAATCTAGAGATGGAATTCATGAAGGCTGAACTAGCCGTTTTCTCCAATGCCAAAAACTACCGCCGCGATCCAATTGTCCCCCTCATCGTTCCCACAGTAAACCTCCCCCATTTCGACCTCATCCCTCATCAACGCCGCGCCCACTCCTTGAAGAAAGGTTTCCTCGTCTGCAATTCTAACTGTGCCGTCATTGGCATAGTAATCCCCTTCGCCGCCATCCAAAAAGCTTTCGGAGAAGTCGACCAAGTGAGTGTGGTCACCATGCAAGCGGTCAGCGGTGCCGGATATCCGGGAGTAAGCAGCATGGATATTCTTGACAATGTTGTTCCATTCATTTCCGGCGAGGAAGATAAATTAGAAACGGAAGCGCAAAAGATTCTTGGAAAAGTTAATCCCGAAATTACTGGGTTTGAGGATCAATCCGACTTGAAGATTTCGGCAGCCTGCAACAGAGTCGCGGTTCTAGATGGTCATATGGCTTGTGTATCTCTCCGCTTCAAGAATCGTGATGGACCTAGACCTACTGCCGAAGAGGTCAAGAAGGCTATGAGGGAATATGTTAGTGAAGCCCAGACGTTAGGATGTCCATCGGCGCCAGAGCCAGCCATTGCAGTCATGGACGAGCCGGATAGACCACAGCCAAGATTAGATCGCAATACACAAAATGGGTACACAGTTAGCGTTGGAAGAATCAGAGAAGATGATAGTGGGATCTTTGATCTCAAATTCGTGGCTTTGAGTCATAACAGTAAGCCTTCTTCCCGTTATCTTCCTTACTATAGTGCCCGAGGACTAACATCATTTAGCGGTTATTGGAGCAGCTGGGTCTTCAATATTGAACGCCGAAGCGGCGGTTCTCAAGGGTTATATCTAAGGGAGGGAGGCAATTGTTCTAGAATATAAAACTTGCAAGGCGTAGAAGAAAAGCCTATTTTATTTGAAACTTTATTGCCTCTTCCCCTTTAAGCCAGAAAACCCGAATTGTGAAGTGACTCGATGTATGACTCCACCAAGAAATAAAGGTGTCGGAGTGTCAGTAATCAACTCATCCTCCGAATATTTCTATAACTTCTCGGCTATGAGGGGAGGGAAGAAAAAAGGGGAAGATCATGCGACATGCACGAACCCAACCAGGTAGCCTCACTTGTAATTCAATCATCACTTTAGATATACACGGTGGATAGAATAATGGTGGTATATTGCAATTTTGATTCATCGTTGTGCAATCAATCGCACAGCGCGAAGGCGCTCACTATACCAACTAGTTTTCAGATCTGCTCATTTCATTTCTCCCCATCATCAATTACTTCAAATCTCTCCTGGGTGAAATCCCATGCAAAATAAGGTATTTATGCTTTCCTATTAAGGATGTTTTTGAGTCGAAGCTAAGCTACGCAATTTGAGGTAGCATAATGTTTGCGCGGTGAAAAGCACTTTCTTAGTGCTGGACAACTTTTGAAAAGATAGGAAAAGATAAAATAAAGAAAAGTCAACGAAATCCACGCCAGTGAATTAGTCTAGACACTGTTAGTCTACGAAAGCCGACAGCTTGTCCATCATAGACGGTTCAAGAACCACATTGCCTATGTACTCGATAATTTCTTCGATTTGTCCATCATCAGATAGGTTTGGGTCGGATAAATCTTGCCTAACTAGAACCGGTGGAGATACAACTTGAGTCGATGAAGATGTTGTAGGAGCTTCCGCGGAATTGGATTCCTCCATAGCCGATGATCCTAGATGCTTCGTTTTCAATTTATTATGGCCTTGCGAGTCTCCAGGGAGTAAACCGGAGACATTATCTCGGAGACTGGACATATCAATTGGGTTCTCAGAAGTCATTTTAGTGGCAGTTGTTTCGTTTCCTGGTGTCAGAGGACCAGGTGTCAAGGCTGGTGTAGAAGTTGCGGACCCTGCGTCAGATTGTTCTCCGTCATAATGGAATTCATTGTCCGAAAGGTCGTCTTGAAATAAGTCGAGAATCTCGCCGCGGTGAACTACTACACCGTTTTCTTGCCTGACAAAATCTTCATCTTGCTTACTTAACTCCTTTTGACGTTTTGATTCTGTGGTTTGAGGCTTGTCAATGCTGAAAGTTTTGAAGCCCATCTTTCCAAAATCATCAATTGCTTCAACACCTGTAGCAATTCTGCCTAATTCTTTCTCGAACAACCACGGGAAACTGATTAATGGCATCGAGTCCGGCTTTATCTGTCTCTTTGGCACTTTTACCCCACTCATCATTCTGGTTGTACGACACTCAGCTAATGCGATATCAAGTTCCTCCTTCGTCACCTTATACATAGCAGCAACGAACGGCCCGAGGACCGAAAATTCTTTACCACCAGCTATTTCAATACACGCCAAACGGAACCGATCTTTGAGTGCACCTGTAATTGACGCCATTTCCTCCTGAAGTTTGTAGTCGCTTCCAACCTTTGGTTTTGAAAGGATAAACGTCGACCATACCTCAAATTCGGTTTTTATATCTTGTTGGGCTAGAATTCGTCGCATAGCAGTGTCATATTTTGTCTTCGTCTGCCGAGCAGCCTTCAAAATGAGATTGTCTAACTTGTAGGCTCTCAAAATACGTTTATCAAAGGGTTCCTCGTACTGTGGGACAAAATGCGCACTCTCAACCTTATCATATAGTTGACCAAGTATTTTCGAGGAATGATATTGTTTTGATAGGGGTTTATGAGTCTTTTCCATGAAATGTGGCCATTTTTGAGGAGCCAGATATCTTGGCATATTGGCTGGTTGACCAGTTTTAACATAGTCGACGGCTTTGCTATGAAGCTCCGCAAGCTCGAGGCCTGAGATTGGAATTAGTATCAAAGCGATATGACAAAAGCACGATGGTACTTACATTTAGGATCCTTGATACCGTGGCTGAGAAGATCAGATTGTGCCAGATGAGCGTGGGCTATGGTCGGCAGGGAATCGTTCTTCATATACTTGACGAAAAACTTCAGCAGATCCCGTACTTTCACTGGTCTTTTGAGTGTTACAGGCTCTAGAGCTGCATAACTCATTGGTTCACAGTTCCATTCAGATGGTTGTAAATTCTTATCCCATATAACAAAAAAGTCATCACCATCTAAATCGCCGCCAGAGCACATGCTAGGCACGTCTCTTTCTCCACTTTGAGGGAACACAACAACGTCTCGCAAATGATGCAGAGCTGGCACGTTGACCGCTTGGACTACTCTAAGATCACCGGGATGAAGAGATGGATTTCGCCCGACAAGGCAGATTCCCTCAATGACGTTGTATTGAGTTCTATCCTCTCTATTGGGGACCTGAATAAAGATCTGAGGTAACTCATCTTCTTTGTAAGTCGTACCACGTGCCGCGGTTGGTTTGGTATAACCCCTAAGAGTGTTTGTTTCGTCAACGCAACCAAGCACGAATGCTCCATTCTCCACGATAATCTTTGCTTTCTCCTTCAGGAGTTTGATAGACCACGCTCTCCAGAGATGGAGTAAAGATAGAACAAATGGCTCTTTTTCTGTCATGAAACCATTCAGGATCATACTGGCGATATTAATGGTCATATGATTATCATCAATGTATCTGTTGAGAAGATTAAGCGCAATCGTGTTGTTGTTCATTGCATTCTGGTAGTCGCAGAGTTGTTCAGATAGCATCTTCAGGAAAACCTCATCTTTGACTCCGAGCGACGAAAGAATAGTAATTGTCTGACGATTGAGAGTCGCAGAGGAGAACTGCGAACATCTGATGATTTCAAGACCATTGTATACAGCCGTAAACTTTTGCTGGCTCTTGCGGATGTGGACTTCGTTGCTCTTCGCATCGGGGGATACGACCAGGATTCCTTTACATCCACCCAATCTGAATTGGAATGCTGATGGTGCCGAGTTGGTACGGAGTTTCAGTTCTTCAGCAATCATTTGAGCTAGAATAGGTGAGATCTTACCAACCCCATCAGTAAAACAATACCCGTTTCTTTCAATATCAGGGATCTTGATGAAGGCTGGTGCCGAAAGACCCCTGATGGCTCTAGTCGTAGAGAAACATTGGCCAAGTCTTGCAGCGTATTTTGCAACGACATTGATGTGGGAAAAGGTTCCCATCCATTGACGAATATCGTCGCAAGACAAATAGGCTGGCGGACAAAAGAAGTATGCTCCGTTCTCTCGAAATTGAGAGTTTCCAAAGGCTAAAAACTCATAGTGCCTATCGCCAATACGAATACCATTGCTGATTACTCTAAATACTCTTGAGAATAATCCATCATTATGAATCTTATCGGCGCATGCATTGATCCGGCCCTGCACATATTAGCAAAGGATGAGCAAGTACGAACAGGGGAACCAACCACAGCTTTCTCATCTGTGAACTGAACACGCAAAAATCGACCTTCTTTGTTCTCTTTCGAGTAATGTCGCAAGACTCGATTGGTAGTTTCAACAGTGGGCGAGCTGAAGTAAATTGAGCTAGGTGTCACTGTCGCCTTCCGAGAAAACGCGCAATAATGGGGAATATCAGTCAAGGACGAGAATGATAAAGCGTCATTGTTGGTAAAGATAGAAGAAGGATTATACAACCGTTTAGAGCTGTAGTCCTCGGCGACGTACTCCAGTAAATTTCTTGCCTTGGCTGGATCTTGTGCAGCTACTTTGGCCAAGGAATATATGAACTTTTCATCGATATTATATTCGTTGATGATTTCCTGTGAGATGCATACTTCGAGTTGATACCTTACCTCGAATGGTAGTGGTACCGTGATCCTTCCGGAATCAAGTAAATGGGCAACTGCCGTTGCACTTCTAGCCCCACGTGGATCTATAAGAGACCATAACTCAGCTTTCCGCATTGGCTCCAGACGAAAGTTATCTAGTGTGATGATTTCGATGTTGAAATCTTGAAGAGCCTTTTGAATTTTATAAAATTCATCTGGTGCACACTGGCCATCGTTGAAAACCCAGCGGTAGGTGGTCCAACGACCTACATAAGTTAGTGCCGTTCATAGAATCAAGAATTTTCCCATGAAAACTTACCAATATCAATTACTGGCTTCTCCTTATGTAAAGTAAGTGGAATACCTTCTACAAAGAAAGGATTGTATTCAATATCGGTTTGGCGAAACCAGCTATCCCATTCGGTCCATGATAGTGCTTGTTGCTGGGATCCTTTCTGGTCCTCACGCCAGCGATAGAATTGGGGTGGACTATCCAGAGTTATCAAGAGTGATAAGTTCCGATCGCCCAAATCAACTCGCTGAATTGACTTCAGCTGGTCGAAAGGTATGTTGAACATATATCTCTCCTTCCGATCAAAGTGTCCAATGGGTTCACTACATGGGAAATTCTTGTCACCATGACTTCTTTGATCGGTGAAATGCATCGAAAACTGAGCTTCCAGTTTTCTACGCTTCAGATCAACGGTAATGGTAAGATCATTTTGGCCCCAAGATCTCAAAGTTTGCATAGGCATCATGCATTCCGGTTCTATCATAACTCCAAATTGAAGCGTAGAAGAAATGAGTTTCGTCTTCTCCGGGTAGAAGACATTTTTCCTGAACGGGCTTGCAACTGTACTTTCTCTTCTCGATTTCATATCCTGACGGATGTGAACATCATAAGTGGAGCCTTTATCAACGTTGATTGGGTATGGGCGAGCCCAGAAAGGAATCGGAGGAGGCGAAAATACTACTTTCCCTCTAAGCGCCGCAGGTTTTCCTGCTTGCACTCGGGTCTCAAAAATCTCAATGTATGTAATTGTACCTCGAGTTTCCAAACTACTGATCAAGTCGTAGATTGTAGTACCTGGTTGTATGTTGTCGATTAACAGCACGATCTTCCCGGACTTTATAGTGTCAGGTTTGATCCGAATAGCTGGCACTTTCGGTGGCATGATGGCCATAGTTGAGACTAAGGGATTGGATGTGCCAACATGAAATAAAATGAGGAATCGATCTTGATTTCGAAGATAATGTTAGAATTTAGCGTCTAAGGACAAGGTTAGTTGTAATATTTAAGCCTCCGTTACTTGACAAGGTAACTTGTACTGGGGGACTTCGAAAGAGCAAACAAGGCAGGACTGCGAATAGAGATATTGATTCTTGTTGAATGGGGAGATGTGGAAGGAGGCAGGAGGATAAAGGTTGAAGGTTAAAATATTGGGCGATGCAGAAAAGAAGAGGTGGAGAAAGCGATTTGAAGATTAGATAGAAGTGAATGATTAATAATAGCTCCAAAAGAATGAGGGGAAAAGTTTAAAAGAGGAGGAAGAGGAGGAAAGAGAAAGAACCTTTTCCTCGTTTGTATTATGTATTCAATGCGTTTTGCTATTCGTCTTGTCTCAAACCTGCTTTCGGGAGGTTGCAGATGCTGACAATTACAAACAAAAAGGCAGAAGGTAAAGAGCAAAAAGGGCAAAAAAACAAACAAGAAATAAAGAATCTATTGGAGATTCAACTGTTGAAGGCTCCAGAAGGGTAGTATACGCCGAAGATTGATCGTATACATACCTAGGTAGTAATGCATAGAAATGTCCTATTCAGACTTTTGCGGGTTTTTTTTCGAAATATTAATGTGGCTTCCCTTTCATCTTCCTTCCTCTCTTCCTTCTCTTCTTCCTTCCCCTCTTCCTTTTCCTCCTGTTCTGTATATTGGTGAATTTGGGTTAGAACAAGTATATATTTCCATATGTGATATTCACTTTACCGGTAAGATGCTTAATATAAGTACCTTATACTACTGAATATAGTATATATGAAGTTATCGACACAACTTCCTCTTCTACTTTCTCACCTTCTCCTTCTCCTTCTCCTCCTCTTCCCCTTCCCTTTAGTATACAACAGAGCAGCCGCCGCGGCTATTAAACAACGTGGGGTAAAACGAGTCAACAGTGGGGTAAATTATAATTGAAAGTACGAAATCCCGTGATAAATATATTAAGCATTCGTGCCTTATCGATTTTGTTAGTAAATATTCAGGCACCAAAATCAGAAAACCTCGCTTAACATAGCGCACAAATTTGGTAGGAACTTTTTGAGTTTCTTCCAATTTGATTTTTTAGACTCAAGATTTCTTTCTTCGACAACTTCGACGACAACAACCACCCCAATACTTGTTTCTCCATACATACAGAGACGCAACCATGGGTAGAGGACCGTAAGTATTCTCTGTCAATTTATATTATCTTCTCGAATTACGAAAATCTTTTCTCAGTCTGCCTGGACATCCAATTCAATCGGATTGATATGGCATATTTTTGACATTGTGGCTCGTTGTCCATTTGACAACTGTCGCGATTGCCAGTGAGAATTGGATCGACTTGATTACCTTGTTCAATCATCTTTTATCTAATCATCGCGCTTATCCACAATCAAGCACATCCTGATACCATTTACTAATATTTTTTTGTCGCATGCAGAAAGAAGCACCAAAAGCGTTTGAGCGCGCCAAACCACTGGCTCTTGGACAAATTGTCCGGTGCCTATGCTCCTCGTGCGTCCGCCGGTCCACACAAGCTTAGAGACTGCATGCCACTCATCGTCTTCATCCGCAACCGTCTCAAGTATGCTCTCAACTCTCGCGAGACCAAGGCCATCCTTATGCAACGCTTGATCAAGGTCGATGGAAAGGTTCGCACCGACGCCACATACCCAGCAGGTTTCATGGATGTCATCGGTATCGAGAAGACCAGCGAGAACTTCCGTTTGGTTTACGACACCAAGGGACGTTTCACCGTCCACCGTATCCAAGCTGAGGAGGCAGAATACAAGCTCGCAAAAGTCAAGAGAGTGCAATTGGGCAAGGGCGGAATCCCATTCTTGGTCACGCACGATGCTAGAACGTAAGTTCTGTCAGACATCATTCAGCCGTTGGTCCAAGCTTTGGTCGATCCCCTCCGACACATATTCAGCTAGATCAACGGTTTGAATTATCCTTTCCCCCAGAAATGCTAATGAATTTTCTCTAGTATCCGTTACCCAGACCCAGCCATCAAGGTTAACGATACCGTCAAGATTGACATTGCTACCGGAAAGATCTCCGACTTCATCAAGTTCGACACCGGTGTTATCGCCATGGCTACTGGTGGTCGCAACATGGGTCGCGTCGGTGTCATCACCCACCGTGAACGTCACGATGGAGGTTTCAACATTGTCCACATCAAGGATGCTATAGACAACTCTTTCGCTACCCGTGAGAGCAACGTTTTCGTCATCGGAGCTGAGAAGCCATGGATCTCTCTGCCAAAGGGTAAGGGTGTTAAGCTCACCATTGCTGAGGAGAGAGACCGCAGACGTGCTCAAACCATTGCTGGTAACTAAATGTACGTTTTGCTTTGTATTTGGGACCGGGGGAGTCATGGTATGGGATATTAAAATCTCCTTTTTGCAATAAGCAAGAGTTTATGAGAAATACGACTTATTTAGCAAGAGTCAGTTTTTACCACAATGATATAACCTTCCAAATGCAACATTGATTGACTGAGATGTGATGGATGTATATATGAGTAGCCTAGTGAATTTTATGGAAGCCGAAAGCGAATGCCAATCTTAATCCCACACATGCGTCAATGACGACGACGATATTTCCAAGCAAAGTTTTTGTAAGTCGTTAAACAAGTTCTGGAGCCCTTGGATTAAGGAGCACCGCATTTCCCATACGAGTCAAGGATTTCTTGACCAGTATTTCCGAGGTTCAACAGGTTGCTTACTAATCTTTTGTTGTACCACAGGTCATGTGACGCATGCCGTCTGGATGAACACAGATGATCCTGAAAGGAACAAGCAATGCCGCAACAGAGTGATGGATAATGGAAGAGATATGAAAGGAGCTATTGTGCCCTTTGTTGCGTGTCATGGCTGTTAATAGAGATGATGACAAATTGCGACTGCGACAACAATGTCATTGTCCAACGACTGATCAGCTGATTTCGTCTTTGTTCTTATTATACAAGTACATTCTACGAGTAGCAATCGAACAATGGCTGAATAGGACATTTGGTTTGTATAAAAGTTACAGGTCGGTTTGAATCACCAACTCTCAATTCAGCTCTCAATTCAGCTTTCCATTCTGCTTTCCATTCTTAAAAAAACATTAAACATCTTATCGAAACTTACTGAGTAATCAAAAATTACATAGTAAATATTAAAATCTCGTCAAGATGGTTAATACTAGAATTCTAGCCACTAGTGGCAAGATAGTTAATGGTAGAATTCAAAAAGCCAGTCAGAAGGCGACTGGCTCGATGGTCATTTGTAGCCTCTGTGGAGAAAAGTTGCGAGATGAGCACTCTCTTAGCCTTCACAGATCGGCTTTTCATTCAGCTACATTTTATGAATGTCCAAAGTGCGATGAGACCTTCGTAGTTAAGCCAATTCTTCACAAGCACCTCGAGGAAGTGCATGGAGAGATCAAGCCAAGGTGCGAAGAGTGTAAGAAAAGCTTCATAGATGAGATACAATACAAACTTCACAAGAGCCGATTCCATGGAACTTTTCCATGCTCCCACTTTCAATGCAAGCTCAAATTGAATACTTTGGAGAATTTGAACAAGCACGTACAGATGCATAGAAGTAGTGTAGGCAAATCCATATGCACAATATGCAGACGCGAGTTCGGTTTAGCTGTACACCTCGAGAGACACATGGAGGCTTGTCATAAAGATCATAGCTGCAAATGTACAATCGAAGGCTGTACCTCGAAATTCTCCCATCCACAATATTTGAGGCAACATGTATGGCGCATGCATAACCCCGAATTTCAAGCAAGTACTACTTGCAAAATCTGTGGCCATTGCTTCAAAGGTTATGGTCATCAAGTAAGTCTAGCTAATCACATGAATTCAGTTCACTGGTTGCTGCAGTTCAAAGCTAAGTTTGGAAAGAAACGCAACGATGGAGAAAATGAGAACGATCTTGAAAATCTCATTGCTCCCGGAAAGCTTTCCACCACCTCTACACCCACTCTCTACCGAGTGAGCAAATGAAGAGTAAGTATTTGTCAATTTCCTTTTCTTGGATACAAAAGATTTTAGAAAGTCTTTTCAAATTCCATAACAATACTGAGGGAGCAAATGAAGAGTATGTGTCGATTTCCTTTTTCTTTCTTGAATACAAAAGATTTTAGAAAGTCTTTTATATTCTATAAACAATCGGATTTTCTTTTCAGTCAGATTTCCTTTTCAATCAGATTTCCTTTTCAATCATTTCCTTTTCAATTAGATTCTCTATTAAGAGAGCAAATGAATATATCAATTTCCTTTTTCTTTCTTGAATATAAAAGATTCTAAAAAGTCTTTTCAAATTTTATAAACAATGGAATTTCTTTTTCAGTTAGATTTTCTTTTCAATTAATTTTATTTTCTTTATTTTCTTATTTAATTATTCTCTCTATTCTTTAATTTTTTCTCTTTTCTCTTTTTTTTTTATATATTATAATTTTCAAATGGATATACTTTTCTCTATATATAGTTCTAGAGTATTGATACTTATAGTATTAATCAACTTCTATCAGCCCACCGGAATTTACCCGGAATTTATTATCAACTATAATCAATTCAATCTTTA
>NGKH01000057.1:62767-137237 GCA_002162575.1 Sclerotinia glacialis | reverse complement strand
TATATATTCTAGATTTAGTTTCCTTGTAGTTGTTAGTTGTAGTAGGGGGGTAGGTAGGTAGGTATTTAAATTCATTTCATGTCCCACATACTTCATACTTACTCACTTACAAATTTCAATATATCAAGTAGTTATTACTACTCACGCAAAAGTTAAAATTACATTATAACATAAAGTAACATACATAGCATACGTAAAATACGTAACATACGTAACATACGTAACATACATGAGTAAATATTACCAAATCTTGTTTGGCTTGCTACTTTACTGCTCTCCGGCATCTGGAATCTGAATTCTAAATTCATTTACCATGAAAATGAAAAATAATAAAAAAATGAAAAATGAAAAATTTCTTTCTTTATTACATTTAGAAATTTGAGTTCTTGCCTCCTTTCATTTCCTTCCCTGTCTTCCCGTTTGCCCTATCCGAGTTTGTGTTTGTGTTTGTGTCTGTGAAAGCCATGATAGAAAGATAGATACTATGCTTCTCCTCCCTTGGAAAAGCCCAGACTTACTTAATGACGCGGCCATGCAGTGCCGAGTCAAGATGAGACAAAATTGGATTTGTAGAATGTAGAGAGATAAAATTACAAGAATTCATTCCCCTTCCCAGTTTCCCCGCGCGCCTTGCCTTGCCTGAATGACCATTGGTTGAGATGTGAAAAATTGCCAGATTTCGGTAATGGAATAGTCTGGTGTGGTATGTGTGGTGTGAAGATTTCTTTACTTTTTCCTGTGTTGGGATTTGTGCCTTCCTCCCGCATTTTAATCGGGGGTGTGGTAGATGTTAGGTGTTAGGTGTTAGGTGTTAGGTGTTGATCGTTGGTGGATTGTAGTGGTGACGTCACAATGGAGAAGGAGAGATGATCGCGAGAATGAGGGTTATGGCTGGTGGAGTGATTGTTGGAGGCATAGAGAAAGGGTGTATCCGATTCGCACCAAAGGAATCTAACCGACGGACTGGTAAAGGAGAAGAGGTTCGCCGACATTTTCGATTTCCGGGATTGTGCATTTAAGGTCGAAGGCTTTTGAGAGGACAATTTTGAAGATCTGGAAGTGAAGGGTTTGTTAGTTGACGTGGGATAATTGAGTAATATGTCACGGAGCTCGAATATCTATGTAACAATGATATAAAGACTGGCTTACCTTCTGGACGTTGATGCTATGACTTGTGCTACTAAAAATCAGACTTGCGCGCATTGCTTTTGCGAATCTTCGAGCCTAACATCACTTCTGTCAGCACGTCTTGAAAGGAAACAAGATAAGCATCTGTGGAACCAACCTGATTCGAAATCTCCTCTTGATCCTCCCTCGGAAAGTTCACAAAATGATCGTATTTAGTGCCGACCAAGAATGGAATCGCCGTTTTATTGAAGCCTCTCCCCTGCCTATACCACTCCTTGATACTATTCAATGTACTCTTCCTCGTCAAATCAAACATGAATAGTATAGCCACCGCATCGTTGCAAACAAGTGGTAACATATTCACAAACTCCCTCTGTCCTCCCAAATCCCATATTGAGAATGTGATCTCGGTATTGCGTATAGATATAGTCTTCTCCATGAAATTAACTCCCAAGGTTTGAATATAATCTTCATCCCAACTCCCTTCCACATATTTGACCATCAAGGAGGTTTTGCCAATTTGTGCATCCCCTACCATGCCGACTTTGATGACAACGCTATTCTTCGAGCCTCGTTGTTGCTGCTGCTGTTGTTCCGTACTCGCACCTGAACTCCTCGAATTTTGTTCTTGGTATGCATTGCCATAGTTGCCATTTCCTGATAGACCGGAAGCTGGACGCGACAGTGACGCAGGAAAGGCAGTGGGAGGAGTAGGATATCGACCGTTTGTCGAATCTTCTTGTGGAGGTGAGGCAGGGTATTCTTGTGGATATTGTGATGGGGTTTGAAAGTCTGCAGATGCAGATGCAGAGTGTCGCGTGTTATGTGTTGGCGTATGTGCTCTCTCCTCTACTCCAACCATAGCATCGTCTTGAGGTGGGTCGACTCCCTGATTCTCATGTGCGATTTCGCCGTCCATCGAGTCTACTGCGTCGTGAAATTGAGCGGGAGAGCTCACTTGAAAGGTCGTCGGATCCAGTTTGTCGGATTTATGGGTAATTATAAAGATGAATGCGTAAGGTTATGGTTCTTTAAAAAGGGTGAGATATCGAATTGGCGGCTGAAAGGAGGAGATCAACACTGGGATGTTGTGGTAGATCATCCACACTTGATTGCAGTGAAAGTTATTTTGGTATTTGAAAATTGTCAAGGTATCTTAGATATCTACAAGTACCGTGAGATGTCAACAATGATAAATTCAAGATTGAGTGACCAAGGATTTAAGGGGATGATTTGTATAGTATTTGTTTGGATGAAATTGAAGTTATTCGGAGAAATATCCAGGGGGTTTTCTTCGTAATCTGATGCAAGGCAGCAAAATATCAGGCGGTGGCTCGGCGCTTGGGGCATGGGGCGTGCAAACCAGAATCAAGCAAAGGCACTATAACTAACTATAATATGGCTGGCTGAACTCTCGCGACTTCACTATTAACACTATTCCCACGCGTTTTCCTGCCCGAATCTCCTTGGATTTGTTATTACTAATGCGAGGGAGAATAAATAAAGTTCCTATTCTTTTTATATATATGTTAATGTTATGATATGATTATTAGAAAGATTAGTTTTATCAAATTAAGAAAGTTATATATTATTTTATTACTATTATTGCTATTATTGTCCAATACTTTGGTATTTTGTGATTGTCCTTACTTGATTGGCTAAGATTATTTGTATCCATATAAATAAACCTTATTTTTATTCTTTCACACCTCTCTTTCGTCCCATTGAATCATTCCTTGACTAAAGCTCAATTGTACGCCAAATTTCTACCCCTCCACAACCATCCACACCCTTCACACCCTTCACATATACACTCATGGCATCAATCGCAAGGACTTTAAGGCCATGCGCCTCAAAGATTACTTCCAACGCATTTAAGACTGTCCCATCATGGCGATCTTCTTCTTTTGGAGCTGTTCGAGCTTTCTCGTCGTCTAGAACTGGTAAGTTCATCTTCTTATCAAGAGTGGTCCGATCGCGGGCCTCTATTTTATAGTTTTCATTCGCACACTGAAGAAGTTGAGCAATTCTTGTCAACGGCCTTCAGACTTTGGCACACTTACATTTTTCGTATCTTAATCATGTCAATATTCGACCGAATTCAATTTCTACCAATATCATACCAAATATCCACCACCGATACTTACTAACATCCTCTTTTCCTAACAGCTTTTAGCAAGAGATATACCAAAGACCACGAATGGGTTCTCCTCTCTCCCGACAACAAGACTGGCACGATTGGTATTAGTGAATATGCCGCACATGCTCTCGGTGATGTCGTTTTTGTAGAGCTTCCAGCAACAGTCCCCATGGAGGTCAGCGCTGGTGATGCCATTGGCGCTGTAGAGTCTGTCAAGAGCGCATCCGATATCAACAGCCCTATTAGTTGCAAGATTTTGCAGGCAAATCTGATGTTGGATGAATCCCCAAGCATCATCAATAAGAGTCCCGAGGACGAAACAAGTGCAGGAGGCTGGTTTGCCAAGGTTGAGGTTGGGGAACAGGGAATTAAGGATTTGGAGGGTTTGATGGATGAGACTGCTTACAAGGCATATACTGCTGAAGATTAGTGAGCGCTTTATGAGCTGGCATATGATATGAAATGAGGGCATGGTTGCGGGAATGGATGGGGCATAGATGGAGAATTCAACTCAACATTGACGAATGGGTATTTGGGAATGGAGTTTATTCAACAAACATGGGGGTTGAAGTGGAATGATATAGGATTAGCTACATCCACATATGTATGCAGCCTTTAGTCTCCTCTGAAATATTTGAAGAAGCTATTGGTGGTCCGGCCAGCTGAGCTATGTAAATTTTGTTTTGTGTAGCCGTGTGCCCATGAAAAATGAGCCTTTTCCGATTTCATTCACGCGTTACCACCCTCTTTGATAACGGGTCGATTAAGGTTAATGGCCTCCAGTATCTTGGCAGCACCCTTGCTAACCAAATCTTGAGCGAGAGTCCATCCGAACTCGTCGGCATCCTTGGGTGTTAGGATTCCCTCCAATTTCTCGGATTCCACACTCTCTGTGCCGTCGAGGCTAACCACGATAGCCTTCATCAGCAACTTCCCCTTTTCAATCCAGGTTGTCTCAACTCCGATCGGTACACTGCAACCGCCCTCTAAAGTCCTCATCAGACTTCTTTCCGCCAACCCTGCTAATTGAGTCGGTTCATGTTGCAACGCCGAAACCATTGTGTTTATTTCTTCATCGCCATCTCTAACCTCCAAAGCCAATGCACCCTGTCCTACTGCATGCAACATGCCGCCCCCTTCCGTCTTACTATCCAAATACTGCGTGATCCTCTCTCCCCAACCCATTCTCAATAAACCCGCCGCCGCTAAAATCAAACATGAATATTTTCCATCATCCGCATCCAGCTTATTTAACCTAGTCCCAATATTACCCCGCGCATTCTCGAACTTCAACTCGGGATACTTCATCGCTATCTGCGCGCTTCTTCTCACACTGCTCGTTCCTACTACGCTTCCAGCTGGTAGCTCCGACAAGGTCTTATACTTACTTCCTGCCTTCATGATCAATGCATCCCTGGGATCTTCTCGTTCGAGAATTGCGCCAATTGTACATTTCTGGGGTAATTGCGTAGGCATATCTTTGAGACAGTGAACCACAATATCCAACTTCCTCTCCAATAACAAAGCCTCAAGTTCGTGCGTCCATAAACTCTTTGCGCCGAAATCATGGAGAGCAGTTACTTGATTCTTGTCGCCCATGGTTTCCAATTTGGTAATTTCGAAGTTTAAATTTGGATGAGCTTTTTCGAGCGCAGCTTTCACTTGTTCGGTTTGCACCATGGCGAGCGCGGATTTGCGTGTGCCGATGTGGATAGTTGCTGGCTTCTCATTGTGAGATGTTTCGCGTTCGGATTGGTGATCGAGGGCGCGGAGGGGTGCAGTGTCTTGGGAGGACTTTTCCTGGGTACTAGTGGTGGGATCGAGGACGGAGCGGGAAGAGGTAGATTCTTTTTGTTCGTGGGTTGCCATTTTGAATATGGGACGATTGAAAGTAACTGGAACTTTCAATTTGGATTTGGAGTATCGGGAGGGGTCGTCGAGGGAAGAGGAGCTGAACATTCCTCCTTCATGGTGGGGGTATTTCGGGTGAGCTTAAATTCCACTTAACCCCTCTATTAACCGGGGTATAAGTTCTACAACATCACCCATAAACCTAACCCGGACCCTAACCAGCTAGCTTCCTTATACTATTTCTTATATGTATGTATACCTCACCGGGGATAATATAATATAAAGTGCCTAATGATGTACTGGGAGCAGTTTAATGAAAGCCTATAATAGATTATATAAGAAGCTCACCGGGTGTATTTTACACTCCATATCAACCCTGCCTCACCGGTAGAGAGTTATAGGGTACCATCCACTATACTGAACCTCACCGGGCAAAATGAAATTCACTAGTGAACACCAACATAAAACATAATCAATCAATCAATCATTACCATCATACCATCACATATTAACACCTTCATATTATTCTTCTGTAATCTTCTTTGCAATCTCCAAAACACTCTTCAACTCTGCCGCATCCGCACGGCCTAGACCACACTCTGTCGCGATCCCAAACTCTTTCACAAATTCACTCGCCCTTCTGATTCTCATTTTCGTTCCATCAAGGTCATCTTGATGCAAAAGTCCTAAATACAGCTCTGTGTCATTCTTTTGCAAGCCTTTCAATGGTTCAAAATACTCGCGATCAATGCGATCTTTGGGTACAGGCATATGAACCCAATTCACAGATCTTCTCTTTCTTGTACCGGTTAAGACTCGATTCGCAATATCGACTAATAAGCTCATGTCTTTCGGTTGCGTGAAGTGTTGATGTCCAAGGTCACCGTAGCAGAAATGGAAGCCAAGTTCGACGGATGGATTTATAGCATCGGCCCGTTGAAGAACACGACTGACGATACTGTCTTTTAAGGCCATGATCCACTGAAAGATTGAGTTAGTACTTGTCTAGGATATCGAAACGGGAGATGATGGGCTCCTTCTGAGCCGGCCGAGTTATGAAGTGGAACTAGAGGCATGGAATAAACAATCAACTTTACTTACATGTGGTGGAGGTGATACGATCCCTTCCAGAAATGCAAACTCCACAGCAACATCCCACTGAATAGCTAAATCTTCTGCAGGAATCTCTTGTTGGATATGACGTACAGCTTTCAAAAAAGCCTTTGTATAGACCGGTTCAAGCGCTTCTTGAAAAGCAGGCTCGATCGATACGTGAAGAACATTAATCGGTGTAGGAAGCGAAACCTGAAATTTCACACCCATCGGTATAATGCCATCGTCCCGAAGTCTGCAAAATGTAGCATATGAACTGATGGCTGCATCGTCATATCCGATAGGCATAAGTTGAATTTTCTCCGGGGAAATAGGGATGGGCCCTGGATCCTTTGCTAGAGAGAAGTATAGAGAGCGGACTAGGTAAGGGTATCTGTAGAAAACGCTTCGTTGCCAGAGGACAAAGTTACCCCGATTACCGGGCTCGCCATCGGGAATACGCTTTAACTGGGTGGGAAATGTGGTACTGAGTGTACGAAATATGGTGGACGTGCCAGGGAGACAGATGCTACCCACGAAGTGCACATTCTTGATGGAGGGAGATGTCATGTTGAGAAACACAGCTAGTGCTATATAGAACAGAGTACTCAGAAGTAGGTTATGATAACAAAGGTACACAGGAATGGTCGAAGAACTTAAATTGATTGTACGAATTCAACAGAACTGGATGAATGGCATGATATTATCTCAAATTGGATGACAAGAACCTCACATTTATATCATTTCACATTCTCGAATTCCCCTCTAGTGCACTTTAGGGAAGACGAAGGCATACATACACGCTAATTCATTTTTTAAGGCTGAAGAACAACTATTCACCTCAAACTCTTCTACACGATTGGAGTGGGTTGAATGACTGCACCAAATCGAGAGATTCTCTCGATTCGCCCTTTTCGATCAGTGCTTCAGCATGGAGCTTACAAACAGGGATTTAGAAAATGTGAGAAATAAACAAACAAAAAGTGATTGATATTGAATACTATTGGAGGATAGTCATTCTGTAAGCATTTCTTTCTTATCCGCCTGCAATACTAGATGAAGGACGAGATTTCCAATCAGCCTCACTCATCCAATTTCAAACATGGCACAGAATTTCAGCCCCATTGCATGTTTATCCAGAAATTGGACATTTTCATGGTAAGCGTGCTGGCATGCCACATTTATGAGTCCAGCCCCTCTTCCTTGATAGATCAACAGTAAGATAAAGAGTAAGATTTGGCACAAAACTGATGTGATACGGGACGGAATTTGGGAGTTGGAGAGATTCCAACGGTTGGTAGCGAGGCGGTCGGTGGGGCGCGGGCTATGTGACAATGTTGGCGGCTTGTTGGTGCGAAGGCAGGAATTTGAATGATATTGAGACGTAATACTTTAATCAACATTTGGTGATCAGATGAAGAAGACACGGCTTGTGGTCGCAGCTTAGGTCTCAGCTTTGTGATATGGAGTTGGTCATGTTGTTGTTTGTTGCTGATTTTTCGGATACATACGAGAAGAGCCTTGTGATAACTCGCTTAACCCTTAACCTAAGTGGGAGAGAACTATTGATTAATAGTTGCCAGGTAGTTGGTATTGTAATGTATAGTGTATGTGTATTTTATGTGTATTTTATGTGTTTAGAGTTTATAAGATTACATATATATGGGGTATGGAGTATATATGGAGTACACAATCTATACAAATCAGGATTTAAACGCGTTGGACTACTACTACTACTAGGTACTTTCAATAAAGAATTGGCAACTGCTTAAGATAGATAGATAGATAGATAGATGTTTTTTGGAATCGGAAAAGCGAGTTGTGTTGCGCTGTGCGAAAATCTAGTATTAGAATGAGAAGTATTCGTGCTGAGTACGCACTCGATCGAGTATGTTATTGGCTATTTATTATGTGTACAAGTATGTCTTGTGATGTATAATATGGAAATGAAATGGGATGAAATGGATTAACTTCTATAGTTAGCTAGTTCGTTAGATCGATGTCGTTATCTCGGTTCGTTACTTCGATTAATGACTAGGGGGTGGTATGAATGAGGGAGGGAGGGAGTGAGATAATGCCTTGGAACTTTGATGGATGCATGCATGGATAGATGAATGGATTGTTTGTTGGTTTAGAATTGGGGTTTTGGATTGGATGAGGGTTTTTGCATAAGGGGTGAGGTGAGGTGAGATGAGATGAGATGAGGTGAAGTGAAGTGAAGTGAGGGGTAGATTGATTTGATAGTTGGGTAAGATGGTAGAAAAGAGGTGTGGGAATCCAATCCAATCCAATCCAAGCCAATGTCTACTCTACCGGTTTGCACAATGCAGATAGAAACAAGATTTGGAAATAAATCAGAATCAGAATCAGAATCAGAATCAGAATCAGAATCAGAAGATTAAAACAAAAAGTAGAAATCAATAATTAATAAGAATCCTCATGAATCTCTATCTTATCTTATCTCATCTCATCTCATATCATGATTATCGAGGGGGAGCGAATCATCTTGAAAATCTTGTTACTAGTAACTTAGTTGGTTGGTTAGAATATAAGCGCGATGTAACGCTGATGCGGTACGGTATGAGTGTGAGTGTGAGTGTGAGTGTGAGTGTGAGTGTGAGTGTGAATGTGAGGATGGATGAGATTCTGCAGCGAGAAAGAGAAAGGGAGGAAGAGGGGGTGGTGATTGGTGGTGTGGATATCATATATAGCAGGCTCGGGTTCTACTGACTAAAGGATGGGAATGATGATTAGGATTAGGATTAGGACGATAGAATGTTAATTCGTAATGCAGATACGATACCATACACACAATACGATAAGACATGGTAAGACACAGTAAGGCGAGTGGGTGAGTAACATGAGCCTCGGGCTTAGAACGAAGTGGGATTGATCAAGTGAGGAAAAAAGACATGTCAATACGAAATTTGATATTGATATTTTGACACAGAAATATGACTCCATCAACGTCGTTCCAAGATATTTTGATTCCAAGAAACAAGGCTCATGCATGCCAAGAAGATGTAAAATATAGATTCATGCCTTCCTGCAGTAAGTCGAATTTTTATATACAATCAAGCTTCATGCTCGTCATGAGCTTGTCATGTCGCACTGTATATATATCACATGACCTCGATATCTTTTTATCTCCTTCATTTTACTGCGTTAATTTTCTTTCGTTACGTTTCGTGAGAAGCTGTTTGTAGACAAGTGCATCAAGAGCACTTAGCGGGATTGCCAAGAAAACTTGACAGAAACACTTTGGCTACTTGTGTAGACAGTTGCTTGAGTAGATCCGGATGGGGTGGAGGTAGCGTAGAAAGTGGAGGAGCCACCGTAGGTTAGGTAGCCGCCGGAGGACTGGGAGATGTTAGGTTGGGTGAGAACGGGGGAGGGTTAGGAGAGGAATAGTGGAGTATTAGGTAATGGAATAGAAATAGGAAGAGAACTTACTCCGAAGACAGTAGAGCTGACGCCGGAACCGCAGCTAAATGTACCGCCAGAGATACCGCATGCGCCTTTGGAGGATTTGAGGGTAAAGCCGGAACCTGAGGGGAGAAATTAGCATGTTTTGTACTCAACATGTACTCAGATTCGCGCATGGAGAAACACCAGTTTTCGATATCATCCTTTGCGCAACTCGAGAAGGTAAGGTAAAGGAGGAAATCTTACCAGAAGCAGTCGCAGTGTATGTAGCACAAGTACCTGTAGTGTACCAAGTGCCCGCACCAATCAAACATCCATTGTTGGAACCTCCAACATACGCCTGCAAATATCCAGTTCCAGAAAATGATCCAGTTCCAGCGGGGGCAGTGGCGGTGGTAGTTGGTGTTCCACTGCCACTACCGCCACCACCAGACGCAGCACCCGACTTGACACCGTATTTAATACCACTTGAAGGACATGTTCCAGATTGACCGACGGGAGTAATAGGAACGAAAGTTCCAGTAGCGACGGAGCCGCGTACTTCGAAGGAGTACCAGACTGCGTTGAGAGAAGAGGAGGTACATTGGATGGTGGCGGGGTAACCGAAACCAGCGGTGATGGCTGCTTGGATCTGTGCGGAGGTGTAGGTCTTGGTGTCGGATGGCACGATGCCTGCATTGGCTAACCACTATGATGATTTTAATTATCTGCTTTGTTGCTTATGTGGTGAACGAATACTTACTGTGTATGTAGGAAGGATCTTGAAAAGATCAACAGCAACGTTGAAAAAATCTACGACTTCTGCACCAGTGGTGTAGCTGCTATAGCAAGAAGGATCAAGGGTACTGATACAAGTTCCGTGCTTGCTCCACTCGTGCTCCCAGAATACCTCGTTGGTTGAATCGTCACTGACCCAGTAGGTGTTCATGTACGAGAGCAAAGATGTTTGACCAGCAGCAGAAAGAATGTTGGTTATGCTTGAATAAGCACGGCTGGTATCGCAGTTTGAATCGTAGGTGCCATCGCAGTGATCGGGCCATAGACCGTGGATTGTCCAAGAATCAGAAGGACCTTGAGTATGATTAGTTACTGGGTTCTCAAAGGATTTGGGAAAGGAAATATGTATACCTGTGCTAGGATTGGCATCCCAAAATTGGGTCTGAACCATTTGACCACCAGGAGTGTTGAAGCAGCAGGTATTGGTGGACGAACCACTACAACTCAATGTCGGGCTCGAACATACTAATGGAGTTGCAGCCAGACTTGCTGCGTGTGTAGCTGGTGCTAGAAGCACAAATGGCAAAAGAGCTTTGGATATCGAGGAAATCATGGTTGCAGGCGGATTCATTACCAAGGGAAAGCGAGGGAAATCGATGCTTCTATTTCACTGCAAAGGAGATTCGATATAACCACCAGGCATGGCGGTAGATATAACATTTTCCATGCACTTGCCATGATAAGCAATCTTCCCCCAAAACGTGTCACACTCCATTGGTGTCGGGTTGTAGAAGAGGCATTTTCTAAGAGAAGAAGGTGTATGAAAAGAAAAGGTTGGAAGAAAGGGCAATACTCTATGCTCATAGGCCAAGCGTGATATCGAACTACGATCTTTTGAAGTTCCTAAATGGGTTAGGAATGAGGCTTGATACTACATTGATCCGCAAGTATGCTTATCCCCTGATCGGCAGTCAAATAGGAGGATATGATTCCCCAAACGGTAAATGGAGAAAGGATGATGATTGTGAGATGGGGGTTAACTGATGGTCAGGTACATTACGTTTCTCTAGCTAGGTACCATTCGGCTATCACTCATTGAGCTTGGGAAGATTTCTCCTGGAGCAAATGAGAATTAAGATGTTGTGCAGGTGTCAAAGTTCTCACCGATGGAATCCACTGAAGATAAAGATTTAATTAAATATCCTACGATTCCTACCTTCCCTTGTGGATGATATTGATGGGTTGTTGTCGTAGCCTAGTAGGTTCCTGGCGGTACTTAAGTGATTTTTGGAAGGTGGTGGGACAAACTGCTGGGGTTTGTATGGGGGGATGGAGGGGGGAGGGGCATGGGGCTTGTCACTTGTTGTCGTTTGTTATATCCTTCCTTATCTTTTTTACCTTTTAACTTTTTCGCTTCTCGCCGTCGTCCATGCAACATGTTCATTGTCCAATCCAACATGGTCAAATCATTCATCCGCCCATCTATTTATTATCATCCTGCCGCTCCTACCACGATTTGAAGATATGGAATATTTCTGGACGGGATTCTCCGGCTCTCTAAACCTATCAAGTTATTGATTACATGTGATCTACTCGGAGTAGTCGTAGTCATAGTCATAGTCGAATAGCTTGCAGTGGATCGGTACGCGCCGTGGATGCATTTAAGATCTGATTGTGGAGACACCGAGGCCTGAATAATTGATAAGCAGGTTATCAATTATGGATATTTCCATCAATCAATCAATCAAACTACTAATAACAACCCGGCCGCAGCATCAATTGCCTCGTTCACACTTCACAGTCTTGCAGGAGCCGTAATATTATACACAAGGACTGGGCTCCAGATGCGACCGACCATTCACTTGGCTGGGTTTTTAGGTATGATGATCTTCCGGCAATGATCCATGGATATGTATATAATGATTACTTATAGGTGATCATGTACCAAATTTTGATATCACGGAGCTGTATACACCGAATGATAGACAAGACAGACGTCTTGGTCAAATCCAAAAGGTTTGAAAGTGCTTTTGGCCGAGAGATTTTTCCAAACCGGAATCAATTACTCAAGACTACAACGTCGTCGTAATGGCCAAACATGGTTTCACACCCTAGGATCCAGTATCGGGCAAGCTATACGCCGTATCGTTTATACCCAAGTCAACACAGGTCTGCAAGCAAATGCTCTGCTATTATGCTCAGGAATGTCGAGGCAAGCGTCTATAAGCTAGGTTCTATAAGATTTCTGGACGCCGATTAAGCTTCCGAATCAAAAAAAGATGAACGACGACACAGCAGGCCGACCTTGGCAATTATGATTACGAGAAGTGGAGGCATGCCCTTTGTATCAGGAAGAAGCATCAAAGATAGACCCCTCAGATGAGCCAGAGGAGGTATGAGATGGAAAACTAAGCTCTCCACGTTTTCCTCCACGGTGTGGACTTAGCTGTGCAATGTGCTCTGGTCTATCTTGAGAATGGGATTTTCAGTTCATGCATTCGCCTTCAATCTATTCCCTAGCTTAATATAGCTTGGAGTATTCAGCTCACATTAAAAAGTTGTTATCTATTTTCAACGTATGGAACAAGCCGCGAGACTGCGTCCAAACAATTCGTCGTTGACTACAACAAAAAAAATTTCCATCTCATTTCCTCACATGTCATCCTAAACTTTGACCCCTTTGGTAGGACAGTTTCTACCACGGTTTGATCTATCTTTAATTCATATGATAGATATCATAACCTATTTGTCACTTTTTCGCGGCTGGAGGAACATGGATGCAGGGTTTTACATAATGTCAGCCAAGACTTGCGACGAAAAACGTCAAACGTATAGGGGTCTTGCCAAAATTATCTTCTGAGAAACTATATCTGTTTATAGTATACCAAAGTCATACAATATCTGGAGAGGCAAAAAGTTTTTGCTAGTGTTGGGGTTGCGCTGTGACCTTGGGGGAAAGTCTCATACAACGCTAGAACCTGCCAAGAACTTGAAGTATCAAGTAACTAATGCCAAAATAGGATAACTAGGCTTGCCAATGCTATTTCAAAACGTCGCCGCGACTTTGCAATCACGGCCAAGATAATGGCTTCCTCGCATTAAACCTGTGCTGAGCCGCTTGAGAGCTTGGTACCATTCCTGTGCATCACGTTATCTGTGTCACTTGGCGTTTGACGAAACACTGCACCTCTCTGATGTGGAAAATGTTTATAATCTAAACCTATGAGATTTCAGAATCTCATTTTAGATCAGCCATTCAATTGGTTCGAACTTCAATATCGAGAGCCGTGGGTTAAGGCGTGGGGTTGGCCAGACCTACATCGCACGGCCCCTAGAAGTTATTGGCAACGCATTTTCTCTGTGAATTCTTGATATAAGAGGTCTTGTCCTCATGCACCCAAGAGTTTTAATTCCTCAGCTGTGCTCCATTCAATTTTCTTTCAATCTTCATTTTACACCTGCAAGCTTGACGCTTCTAGATTCACGTTCAATTCATTAATTCCAATACCTTCCTTTCACAGCCCGACTCCAACGCAAGCACCCCTCAACATCCCGATTTCAAAATGTTAAGTAACTATCTCGTCATGGCCGCCATGCTAGCCACTAGCATCTCGGCACTTCCTTTGAACATCAACCTCGGGGCTTATTCACCTGCCTTGGTAGTCGGTGATGGTGAAATATCATTCGGAGGAAAAGCAGATGTATCTAATCTTATGAACGCACTCGAAGGAGCAGCCGTCAGCGGCGCCGCAACAAATGGTGCCGCAAATGGTGCCGCTAAAGCACAAACACAAGCACAAGCGGTACCAGTCGCAGCAGCCGCACCCGTTGAAGCACCCACCGAAGACAAGACTGAAGCCCAAGTAACAGCACTACAAGGAATGGGCAAGGAAATTGCACCTCGTGTTGTCAAGCTCGAACGATCCAATGTCGAGAAAGCTGCCAAACGTGATATTCAAACTTTGACTGCCGCTCTCAATTACGCTGCCGGTGCCATCAAGAGCAGTCCAGAAGTCCAACTCGGAACAGAAGACGCTGGTGTTGGTATTCTTGTCAAGGCCGGAAGTACTGCCAATGCCCCTGCTGCTGCTGGCGCTGCTGGCGCTGCTGCAAAAGTTAAGATGGGCAAGCGTGAGGGCGGTGCTGCAGATGCCAAGACGAAGACTACTATCACTACTATGTTTATCCGTGGTGGACCAGCTGGTTAGTTACTCTTCATTCATCCTCAACCATAAAAGCTCAAGCTAATGTAATAGCACTATAGTCGGACAAACAAACTCCATCTCTACAGTTCACAACGTTGAAGATCTCAACAACTCACCGGTTACCAAGCGTGAGCCAAGTCCAGCTATCGATGGTGTTAACCTCAACATGGCTGAGGGACAAGTTGCCGAACTTACTTTTGTAGAGACAAGAAGTGCAGATGATGAGGATTAGATTTCCTATCTCGTCTATGTGGCAGAAGGATATTAAGGAGGAGGAGGAGCGGAATTTCAATTTACCAGCGTCGGAAACAATTAAAAGATAATTTGTTTGATATACTCTCCTGCACGGCATGGTAACCGTGAGTGTGTTTTTCTTTTCTTTTTTATCGGTTACCAGGGAGGCGTTTTTCACAGCTCGGGTCAAGCTTTTGTATACCACATGGTTCCTAAAGGTTGTAATTGGAAGGAAAGGATCTTGGGGAATGTCAATGATGGACAAAAAAGTAAAATAAATCAATTCGTACTTCTATAGGTATATCAATACCCGAAGAAGATTAAACTCAAATTCAATCTCTGTTGTCGCTCGTTTAAATTCTTTCTCTGGTTCTATGTTAAATGCGATGCTCATCTACTATCTTTTTGAAATCTTTTTTGCTCCCTCGTCTCATTTCTTCCCTCTTAAACAGACGAGGGTAAAATTAACAGAAAGGGCAAACTTTCTCCAAGTCCCAACATCTAAAAATCCAGACCCATCTAGATCCCCCATTCCAAGCGTCTATCAAACCAAGGGTTCAAACCTTGCATTCTTCGACCCTGCTCGCGAGAGAACCGCTCCCGTGGGTAACTCACTCACTCACGCTCGCTCGCTCGTTTTGGGACGTGCAACGTTTGAGATTTTTAGATTTTTTTTTGGAAACGCCGGGGTTTGCTTGGATGGTGTGGATGGAATTTGTAATGTGCTGGGTGTGGTATATAGACGGAATAGGCGGTCTTTGATGGGTGCGTGGATAGGATACTTGGGCTTGGGCCTGGGCTTGGAGGTGGAGGTGGATGGAGAATTTTAAGGGTCGGGGTTTCTGCGGTGGGGGTATGTGTGTTGGGGGGATTTGTCGAGTTTGGTGGGTGGATGGTTTGATGTGGGTTTATTTTTGGTTTGTTTCTTTCTGTTTTGAGGTCTTTGATGGTTTATGTTTTGTGGAGATTTTTGATTCGGTTTGTAGGAATTTTTGCAGGTTGCGGATATGAGGGATATGAGGGGAATTCTGGTCTTGATGCTCGATATTTAGGAGAAGAATGTTTCATTGATATCTTACATGTGAGATGTGGGAGGGTTTTAAGGGTAGGAATATTTAATATAAATCCGGTCGATGTATCGCTAGAGTCTTGGAAGGCTTTATACCCAACCAGTCGTGCTTCAACGGGTTATTTCTAACGGGTGGAAAGCAGCAAGACCGGTTGCGAGATGGCAAAGTGAGAAGATAGTGATGACTTAATGATAGACTTCTCTGAACAACCACTCGGCGGCATCATCATACATTTTCCTCCCTATCACCATTTCCTTCTCTCTCTTTATTTTGTCTCTTTGCTGAAACCCCTCAACATTCTCAAATCCTAAATTGTGGGATTCAGTATTTATACTCTACTTCATCATTCCAATGCAAAGAAAAATTAAACAAAAGATCCTCAACATACCATGCTCAACCCCCATAATCTTCTCCCACCGAACCCCATCCACCTCCCAAACCAACTCGCCCTCCACCCTCTCCTTCCCCACCAACCTCTCGGCCAAAAACTCCGCATCATACCATAACATATCAAACTCACATCCCACAATACAGATTTTCTTCGGCAAAACCTCTCTCTTCGCATACGCCACACTCAGTCTCGGGTCACACAGATCCGTTCCTGAAGGTACATACCCATAATTAAACACGGGACCCATTTCCTCCAAGCGATCTTTAGGCGCATGTTTCGGTCTCGCAGCAATGGAAATCGCTTGTGGCGTCACGAAATTACACACGGGATAAAATGCACACACGCCCTGAATCTTGCCTTGAAGAGACGCAGCCTGTGGAACCGCGAGGGAAAAACATCCGCCGGCGCTGAAACCACCAATTGCCACTTTCGCGCGATCGAACGGGAGAGATTCGTCTTCGAGAATGGCGCTTACGATATCGGTCAATTCGTTTACGGCGTGGGGGAATGGCGATCCGGGGCCTTTGGAGTAGTCGAGGGAGATGACGAGAACTTGGTGTTTGGAGGAGAAGTAGGTGCAGAATCCATCGTCTAGGGCGGGGGCACCGACTACGAAACCTCCGCCGTGAATGCTGAGGTAGAGGGGTAGTGCTGCGTCGCCGGATTTGTAGGTCGAGGGGATCCAGATTCGATGGGTGAGGGTGGGGTGCTTGGGATAGGTTTTGGTGAAGGTGGGGAGACTGGCTCGGCCGCGGATATAGGGGTTTGTGGTGATTGGAATTAAGATGGCGGTTAAGGTTTTGAGGAGGCGTAGCTTGATGGCAAGAGTTATGCGTTTCCATATTGAGGGCCTGGGCTGGTAGATTGGCCCTCGGGGTAGCGGAGGTGGTAGAGTCATTGTTCGATCTGATGATTGGGTTTGGTAAGTGTTCAGACTGCAGCCTGGATGGAAATATGAGTTTACAGGTGATCTTACTGTGTAGGCTCTGGACAATGGTAGTAACCAGAATTGTAGCTCGGGGTGGGGATGGAAGAGACTACTGCGAATGGCTAACACATATACCCGAGTAGTAGCGTGTTTATATGGCGTCCAAGTAGCAAAATCAAGTCTTCTCGTGAATAGAACTTATTATATTAAACAGTACAAAGATTCATCAATACAAGAAACGCCAAATATCAATGCCAGCACACTCAGATTATCTTAACGATTGTCGTAAGTATGCGTACGTATTCACACACTTGCCGAGGTGAAACGTCGGATCTCAAACACCTATGGAAGTAAATCTATCTAATAGGGTTATTATAAATAAAGATGTCTGAGTCAATGATATAAAATCTTTTAAAACCAAGGTCTTCTTAAGGTGGAAAGTAAGAAGATTATAGCTATGTTGAATCACTTGCTAATTAATGGAGGAGCTCACAATCAGAAATGGAATGAGGCTTGACTTCATAGGCATGGTCACGTGCCCTGAAGAAAGAATGAAACGCTGTGGGCCTTGTCCACTGTCAAATCGATGTGCAATATATGCCAACCAATCATGCATATACCTACCTGTCCCTCTTCGAAGACTCTTTTAATAGTATTCTACCTTCAAGGTTATATCTACTTCACATGATTGTTTGAGATACATGATCTCCCAAGAAAAGCCTCACTTTGCATATGGAATCACCTCGCAATGCTTGGCCTCAAGACTTGAACACCGAGGTAATAAGGGAGGGATTGGGGCTCTTGACGATAATATTAACAATACTTCGTCTTCTGTTTATCGGCTATACATCCTCGCAGTTGTAGCCCAAGCCTCAGTATTCAACATCTCTCGCATGTCAACCCATTAGTCATGGGGAGACTGATACACGGAAAGAATCCATGGCCATGATAGTTCATCACTATGAATGAACACTCTTGTTATTGTGCCAACAACAGCCGTGCCATTATATATCACGATGGGTACACAAATGGATATTATTTCATCTTGGCAATTTGTCATTCCTCCTCCACTCAAAGGTCAGGCCTGCCGATGTCAGATACCAATACATGCTGTGGTACATGAAGCTGTGACATCCGTACCGTCGGTACCGAGCGGAGAATGTCCTATATTGGGAATATACGTGGAAGTAATTTATTATGTATACATCACATTGAATTCTATCATACTTTTTGTTTCAAGGTCCATATCTTTATGTTTGTACGCTGCCTGCGTCGACTGTTCTGGTCGTTTTGTTCGTCAATGTGGGATTTTTAGAGTTCTCTTTCCTGGATTGCCTTGGATGTGACGGTGATACATCAACGGCATAGATATGTGTTTTTCTTCAAGAAGTCAAGTGATCTTCATGAATGTATGTCTGCTCGTTGAAATTCAATTTAGGCAGTATGTCTGTGATATGAACTTGGATCCTTTCATTTCCAAATTCAATACCTAAATCATTCATTGATACGTTAGCTTTCCCCCTTCATCCAGTTTAAATGTTGATCCTATGAGTGTCTTAGTGAGCATTTGGGTTTTCTAATAATACAAGAGATTTTCCCGCTCCCGCATAGTACGAACCGACATTTTGGCACAAATTCTGGCACTCTCGATTGAATTCTTAATCCGTTGGGGGTTAGCGCTCGTGGCATGCAGGTATATGTCGCGGTGATGGAAGTCTTCAATATGTCGCTTCAGGCACCATGAGTTAAAGATTACATTCCGTTCTTACAGGGCCGATTGTGATTTTGAACATAGTCAAAGTGTAGGCCCTTTGTTCATTGGGGCTCTATTTCATTAGCATTCAGTATAGAAGAGTCTGGCTTTCAAATACCGAACATGAGCAGTGAAGATTATCCACCAGGCATCGTGAGTTTCTTAGGTAAGATGATAGAATTGACCAGAGGGGGACCCCGTCTCATCATTCTCAATGCGGGGCTGTGAAAGATACGACACAACCTTAGTGGAGGTCGCTAGTATTATATACAGCATCTATTTATAAGGCTTACTTTACTAAAGATACAAGCCAATGCTATATACATGAAGTTGAACCATATATACCAGACTAGACTGCACACGCGAGGTTAAGATGTATATATAAGAACTTTAACCCGGAGATATTCCAATAACTTAACCTTGCGTAACCTCGCTTATAAAGTTTAACTCATACATAGTTTCGTTTCATATACAATCTAGCACTTTCATAACTCAACAGATAGTGTGTTTCGTTTATATATACACAGAAACCTTATACAATAGAGTCATTGTTTAAAAATAACCCCCCTCCCCCGCAACCCCACCAAGATATATAAGCATCTCATCCAAAATGAAAACCGAAAATACAATCCATTGCAATCCATCCTCATATTCTTGAGTAAAATCTCTTTCATTGCAATGATGTATTCACTCCTATTCTGGTTCGCTGCCGCGATCTTGCCCTTGGCTCATGGAGCAAACAATACAGGATCCGCTTTAGGTGCTGCTCAAGGGGTAAGTCTACGTCACACTGCCTATTCCTCAAATACTAAATTTAATCGTCTAGGTTACTGGTGGAGGGAATGCCACTCCCGTTACGCCTACTACAACTGCACAGTAATCTCAAATGTGCACTTGACACAGAAGTGTTTAACTAATTTAATCTTCAGATTGATCTCGTACCTTACGGACTCATCACCGCGAGTTATCCTTATTACCAAAACATTCGATTTCCGCGGTAGTATGGGAACTACGACAGCGATTGGATGCATACCCACCAGCAATACATGTGGATCTAGTGGACAAAATGCCATTGACGCAAATGGCTGGTGTGGATCTAGTCCAAAAACTACCGTCAGCTACGACAATGCTGGTAACACACCCATCCTGGTCAAGGGCAACAAGAGTATAGTGGGTGTAGGCAGCGCCGGTGTTATTATTGGTCGAGGATTGAATTTAAAGGGTGTTTCCAACGTTATCATCCAAAATGTTCACATTACCAACCTTAACCCTTCATTGATTTGGGGTGGTGATGCTATTACCTTGGTAAGCTTTACATCTCAGATGTAGCGGTCTCACAGGCTAAACGTTTTTCTAGGTGGGCACAGATTTGATCTGGATCGACCACTGTAAATTTTCACTCATCGGTCGACAAATGCTCGTCACGGGAAACGAAGCCGCCGGCAGAGTCACAATTTCCAACAATGAATTTGATGGTAAAACTTCTTGGTCTTCATCTTGCAACAATCAACATTATTGGACAATGCTCTTCCTAGGCGCCGCGGACTATATCACTCTCTCGAACAACTACGTCCACGACTGCTCTGGTCGTGCACCAAAAGTTGGAGGCAGCGGTGCTATTTACATGCACGCCGTGAACAATTACTTTGCCAGCATTGACGGTCATGATTTCGATGTCGACAAAGGCGGTGCCGTCCTGATGGAGGGTAATTACTTTCAATCCGTCAAAACCCCTATTACAGCCGAATCTGCCACGGCCGGAGGATCCATCTTCAACGCCGTGGCTGGAACAGAATCATCTTGTTCCGCTTCCCTCGGTCGTGCTTGCGTCTCAAACGCAGCTGCTGGCTCGGGAGCAATCACGGCTTTTGGGAAAACTACCTTCTTTGCCTCGTTTAAATCCAAGGGAACGATTAATGCTCCTGCTGCGATGACTGCTTCTGCCGTCCCGGCTTATGTAATGGCTAATGCTGGAATTGGGAAGATTTAAGGGAGATTAGGAAGAGCATTTATTTGTTGGTCTGCTGGGTGGTTAACACACCCTATAAATATTCAAAATTCTTTCTCGAGAATACCTCAATTATACGATTACATACATAAAGTTCTTATCTAAATCTCTATTTGGTATTAGTATTTATCACGTATCACTTTATTGAATATAATTCAATAGATCATGGTTTATCCGGGATAAAGATATATATATATAAGCGGGATATAGAATTATAGTCGAATGGTTTCTATATAAATCAATCAATCATTTGGATTTATATCAGATTGGTAGAATGAATATCAGAACTTATATACTATATTATATATAACTCTGTACTAACCAACGAATGAACTTTCATCCGACATATTCCAGATAATAACAATAACGATCCAACAACCAATATACAAGTAAGTATATACATTCATATACATGAATTTAAAATTGAAGAACAAAAGAAAGAATACAATACAATTTATATTTATATATCGTACCATACAGAACAAAAGTAAAGTAAATATAGCAAAAAAGGTAATATTCTCATTCCCATTCTCATCCTCATCCTCATCCTATATATTCTATAATGAGAATAGAATAGAATAGAATAGAATAGAATAGAATAGAATAGAATAGAATAGAATATCTTTATTATTACAAACCTAATTAATAAAACCAGAAAACTAAAAGACATCTATCTATCTATCTATCTTCTCGAAACGAAGGAAGGAAGGAAGGAAGTCTGTCTAACCAGATGGATGAGATACGACTACTACACTCTACACAAAGACCCTACCTATACCCACGAAGATGGTTCCCTCTATTTAATCTATTTAAATACTAAATACCTATATCTAATACTAAATCTACCCCAAAAAGACATCTAATTCCCTATCCTTTTTTACCCTCCATCCTCCATCCTCCATCCTCCATCCTCCATCCCAATCCCAATCCCAATTTCTATTATCCACCTCACCTATCATAAACACAAATCCGCATTCCTTAGGTGATGGAAAATATAATTAGCATTGCATTCTCCCTTATATACCTATCTATTTATTTAAGATTCTCGGCGTTTAATATTATCTTTATCTTTATCTTTATCTTTATCTTTATCTTTATCTTTATTTTTATTTCTATCTCCATCTCCATCTCCATCTCCATCTCCCCTCCAAATCCAAATCCAAATCTCTCCAAATTCCATTATACGCATAATTAAAAAGAGAATACATATAATCGAATCATTAGAATGATAGATATTCAAAAACAATACATCTGGAATTCTGGGAGTATATTTGTTCGTATGTACGTCGTATTTACAGTAACACAACTGCAAATACCTAACCTACCTGTACAACAAGAAATCCCAGGCGAGAAGCGAAGAGGGGTAGGTTACTGTTAC
The DNA here is from genome assembly GCA_002162575.1 of Sclerotinia glacialis. Lineage (NCBI taxonomy): Eukaryota > Fungi > Ascomycota > Leotiomycetes > Helotiales > Sclerotiniaceae > Sclerotinia > Sclerotinia glacialis. The sequence continues at coordinate 114,916 of NGKH01000057.1, read as the reverse complement.
ACATATGCATATGTAAAGCCGATATTATGAATGAGGAACAAAATTATTAGGCATTAAAATCTATCATGGTATCATTACAAATATATGTACAGGTAGGAGGTACAGCTTGTCAACTCCGGAGAAACATAACCAGCCAAATTGCAATAAGCTGTGTAGGTAGATAGGTCTTTGCCTGATCCATTCCCTTTCCATTTCCATTTCCATTCCTCATCCCATTCCCCATCCCATTTCTTAAATATCAAATCATAACTCCTAAAATGATACCTAAAAATTACCATTTCCAGTTCGATACTGATGAGCTCCTCTATACCCATCCGCGGGCATCTCTGCTGCGTTCGGCACCGCATACGGAGAATTCGTTCGATAATCAACTCCATTAACCTGTTGACCATGCGTAGCTGCAACGGGAGAGACAGGACTATGCCCATATCCCGTTTGCGCACCATATCCTTCATGAGATCGTCCCATCATTGTCGTATCCGTTGCGTATGAGTTTCTCACATCGTTAGGACTAGTATGAGCGGGTAGTACATCAGGCTTTTCTGAAGCTATTCCTCCAGCCATGTATTCACCATCGCGGGCTGGTTGACGTTGCCAAAACTTACGGCGGGATCGACCAGCTGTGTAGCCATTGTTTGGAGAGGGACCGAATGCTTTTTCTTTCTTGTGATGTTTGATGAGGGCTAATTCGACGAAGAGTGAAATGAAGAAGAATACACTGTTTTTAATGTTAGTTTCAATTTCTCTGTTTTATTTCTTCACAAAAGATAGCGAGAAAAAGGAAGATAAACTTACGCAGCGACAATTGCAACGGCAAAACAAGCCGTGTTCAATCTGCAACTGTCACGTAGACTAGGCAGGCTTGTATTTCTTCCAGCTCCCACACCAGAAGTCCTATCATTCGTCTCGACAATTCCATTTCCCAAAGGTGTAACCACAAATGCAGTACATGATCTACCACCTCGAGTAGCCCAAGCTACATAGATAAATGCGCCGGTGAAGCAGAAATCGAGGATAATAGCGATGATGGAAAAGAAAACGAAGCCGGCGAGACAGCAAAGGAGCGCAAGTCCAACAGCTGTATAGACAAATCCAGCGCCAGAAATACCTTCGACGGCTTTGATGTGATCGGAGATGGGTAGATTATTGATAGAGAGTTTGGCGAGGAAATAGGCAAAGATTCCGAGAATGATGGATGCGCAGCAGAATTCCACGCCGCGGAGGAACCATTGAAGGGCTTTGAGTGCTACTCCGCCACCTCTCATGATGAAGTATTATGAAGTATTTTGAAGTATTTTAAAGTGTTTTAAAGTATTATGAAGTATTATGAAGTATTATAAAGTATATTTCTTTTTTGATATATAAGGGGTAGATAATTGATAGTGGATCGAATCAAGAAGTAGTTGAAGAAAAGAAGGATATAAAATGTGGGGTGAGGTGAAGACTATATTAAGAAAGGAAGATCCGCATATAACAAAGTCGTCAAACTTCGCACGCAGATCACAAGTCAGTTGTATCAGATAATATCATATAACAAGGACCCAAACCGGCAACCTTTCTGTAGAAACGCTGGTTTTTCATTCAAGTTTCCAGTTTCCTTTGATTTCTTTATTCCCTCGGCCCCTCGTATGCATTCGTTTCTTTATTCCTGTTCAACTCTCGGTCCTCGTAGCTTTGTGGCTGTCTGTTCTCGTTCTCGGAAATGTTAACGGTCTCGACGAGGTACTTCCAAGATACTTCCAAGATACTTCCAAGATACTCCTAAGATACTCTTAACAGGATCCAGATGTTGTCTCCTTTATTTACACGGAGTGTGCAGGCAGTGTCATATACCGCGGTAGAAGGTCTCGGACGAAAGAACCCATTCACGATCATCTTTTCTCGAAACAGAAAATGGATGTTCAGAAGTGATATTCAAAGTATTCCACATTAAGCCTTGGTAGTCTTCTTTCATTCGTTATTTTAGTCATGCGTATATTCGAATGAATGCATTGATTTTCTTCGGCTCCCGGAAATGCTTGGGAGGTTTGGTCGAGACTTTCTGACGTCATTATTGGAGCATTCGGCTACCGTATGGCTATGTAACGTAACCATCATTGGTATGATCCTTGAAGAGCTGGAACTTCATCCGGTGGGGAAGAGCTAAGCCACAAATTGGAAACAGGTTTATCATATGATCACGTGACATGGGACGGACGGTCCGTGAATCTATGGCTTGTTTGATTGGACTTGAAAGAATCTCCAGAAGTTAGTCAGCGATGATTTATTAATAGTTTCAAATAGTTTATCCAAATACATTTTTGATAATTGCTACTTTCGATTGCCACCGCGTGGATTCAGTCAAAGCCATAAGAAGAGATTAGGGACGACTAAAATAATGTGATATATGACCTACTAGGTCTACAATATTACCATATTAGAAGAGCAGAGGTATCGAATATCTTTTTACTGGCCTAAAATCTTCAACATAATGGAATCATCTGGAGGGGGAATATATATATACCTACTTGAAATCTAAATTCTATATCATATATTTGAATACAGTATGAGATAATAATATGAAAAATCGGGATATCATAATAATCGATCTCTTACCCATCTCACCTCACCCCATCCATCTTCTCTTCGGATACTCTTCAACCCCTTTTGACCTCAATTCTTCTTCGCTTCTTTCCGAACCTTCATAATCTCAACTCTGGCGTTGATAACACTATTCCTCACCTGCATCGCGTTACCAATATCGTAAAATGCCACATACATTGCATATATCGGCAAGAAAACCCATAGCATATTGAAAAATACCAAGTACACCCATTTAAACATAAAGTTACTCGTGTTCAAATTCTGATTTCCCGTTAACCACTCGGGTGCAAATGTCATGAAACCTATTCATTCCACCAAATTAGCATCTGGGTTCCAAATTCCAAGAAACGGGAAAGGAAAAAGAAGGAGTATAAAAGGAAATTTATAAACATACCACCATACAATTCCCCCGTAGCAAGCACCACCATCCAAAAATTAACCCTCCAATCCTTCCTCGCAATACCCCAACAAATCCAAAGAGCCAAGGGACCAGCCCCAAGCACCGTCAACAACTCCAAACTCACGACCGTGAGATCCGCGCCCGCCCATCTCTGATCCGCCTGGGCATAAACCATCCACAATTTACTCGCCCAATTATCTGCATATTGAGCTCCATAGACAAATTGACTCGTGCCCAGGAAATTAGAGAGAGCAACGGGATGAGCAATCGATGAATCGAAGGGAACGCGAGAGAAAAAACAGTTGTAGAGAAATGAACCTTCGAAGATGGTGTGGATGAGGAAATCAAAGAAGTGCCAGATGAAGAGGATGCGGAGAGAGGTGGGCGTGGTAGGAGTTAGGACGCGGGTAGAGAGAGTGTAGGAGGAGAGGAGGATGGCGACGACGCCGAGGAGGGAGAGGATGGTGGTTTGGTCTATGTGCTCCATTATTGAGGACATGGTCGATGGAGACGCGATTTGAGAATTAAGAGGCTTGAATTTAACTCATCGAATTGCGGAGACTTGAAACATAGAATACGGGTGGGTAGATTGTTGAAGATAATAAATATCATATGATAAAGATGGTTGTAGCCAATTGACAGCTCATACTTTCCTTCCCACTGTTGGTCTATCAAAAATTGGAAGCTTCAGCTGGAAATGAAGCTTTGGCCACTTTACGGCTTGACTTTAATCCGTAAGTAAAGTTCAGCCATGAACGTGACTTATGCGGACGGATTGTTCCTTCCCCCGATGACGTAATAGACAACCCCGCTACAAAGTAAACAGTTGGTTGAGAAAGCTGCCCCTGATGGAAAGACCTTTCAGATGATGGCAAACTGGTAAATTCCCATATTTAGACAGTCCTTGATTGATCTGATAGTCAGACCCACGATCGTCCCGCTAATCACAAAGTGGGCGAAATCAGAATTCGTATTGATCATCGAAACTTTTCACACAAGGAAAATATTCACGTCACAAACGCAGGATAGAAGATAAATTTGTTTTGGGTGTTCATAAAAGCATCGTTATTGTTATGAGGGTATTGAGACCACTAATACATGAGTTTCAGGCTCATCACCTCCCCGGAGAACCTCCCATCCATCCCAGACGCCAAAGTCATTATGATTGAATGCAGGTTGTGAGATCCATCGAATTGAGGAATTTAGTGCTTGGCAGCCTCTGTGACAAAAATTAGTATGAGATTATGGAGATGTAAAGGTGAGAAACAAAGAACATACCCTTGTGGACATCAGCCTTGGTGTTGTGTCCAGCCTCATCGGCCTTGTCCTTGACGGCATCGACACCGGCGCTGGCGCGGGTGGAAAGGCTAGCATCACTGTCCTTGGCGACTTGCTTGTTGGCCTCCTTGGAGGTGGTGGCAGTGGCACCTTGAACAGTCTCAGCGACGTAGTTGGCAGCGTTCTGTAGGAAGAAATGTTAGAAGATGTAGGGAAAAGTGAGAAGAGATCGTTGGATCATGAGCAGGAGAAGACTTGCCTTGACGGTCTCCATTTTGAAAGATTTGTAGTATTGATTTGAAGGTTGAGTTGAAATTGTTTGTGTAGTTGAAGTTGTAGTGTAGAGTTGTGAGTTGTAATGTTGATGGAAAAGGAATTGAGAAGATGGGGGACAAGTTGAGGTTTATATATTCGATTCTCTTGCCATAAAAATGAAAATGAAGCTAAGACCGCATTCGCTCTTACCCTGATAGCTCTAGTACGTCATACTTGGGAATTGCTTGTGGCCAAGTTATCATGAATAAGCACTCAAAGGGAAGGAGCATTTGTTCTAACAGGAGAAAGAGCTCATGCGGTAGGTACAAAGGTACAACAATTGAGCTTCAAATTGTTTACAATGACGTAGGAAGTAAGGAACCGGGGTGATCTTAGCCAATCGAAATTTGAGAATGATGTCTTCCTTGTGTAGCCTTGGTATGAACTAAGAAAGGGGTGTTGGTTAAGCAGTTCATGAAGTTAAGGCAAAAGTGACACCAGTAGTGATTTGATGGAATATAATTGGTAGATGAGAAATGGACTTAGTATTGACGCTTTGTGGCTTGACCAACTTTTCCCATCAAACGAATGCGGGTTTTCCCTTTCCGATGGTGTCCGCATGGAAAAGAATGGAAGATCCCCCGCTATTTAGCTGAGTGCAGGAGCCACTAGTTCCTGATTCGAATTAGGCTAATACGGAGTAATTCATTATTTGCATATAAAAATTAAAATACTTGGTTATTGGAAGAAAAGTAGGAGTTTCTGGAACGCTCTATGCTGAATGCCAGAAGAAATAACCCACTTATTATTACCTCGTGACTCATGGGTCGAACGGCATGATGGAAATTCCATGCTGAATCCTGATACGAAAGAATGCCATGTTGCTCCATCTCGATCTCGATTGCTTTGTTGTATTTACCCTTTGCATTTATCGAGGTCTGCTGATGGGAAAGCCCTGGAGCCAAAATCTGGTTTTTGAGATGAGTTCTGCTTTCGTGTCTCGACGAGGAATCGTTTCTTTTCTATTACATCTACATTGAATGCTTACTTACCCATATGGTTGTTATTCGCCTACACCACCTATATTCGAATCATTTATATCCTCAGAATTTCACCACCTTGTCTAATTCCACCGCGGAACATTTCCTTAATGACCTTTCCTTCCAATAATGTCTCTTGCACGATTCCCTCTACGTGTTTCGGCTCAACCCTTCCATACCAAATTCCACACCCTGCCAATGGATGAGCTTCACCATCCTTCATCTTAGCTTCAGGTGGAATGTATAATATGACATTCCCAGCAAATTTATGTCCCCCGATATGACTTATTAACCCGATTCTTGCAGTACTCCCATTTGCTTCATTCGGTCCTTCCAAAAGCTCGGTAGAGCTATCGATATTAACCGCCACTGCACCTTTCACGACCTGCACTTCTTTCGTCGGCAGAACTCTCTCAAACTCAGCTTGCAAGATTGGAGCTAGGATTCCACATCTCATATCTCGTCCTCCGTGTCCACAGATCAATACCAATATATCCTTCACATCTTTTACAGCAGGCAGAAATCTTGCCTGTTCCTTACTCCGCCGCAAACGATCTTTATGTATGGGAGACATGCCGTCATGTGCAGCATCCAGTTTCGTTGGAAGTAGGTATTCCTTCACCAGAGCTTGCACCGAATCGAAAGAGACCCGTGGGAGGAATGGAATATATTTGAAGGATGGTACTATGTACGCCGATGTCGTTATAACTTCGGGTCGATGTGAGGCAATGGTGGAAGAAAAGGATGCATTCGTAATCAAAACATTGTTGTAAGGCTATGACACTGTTAGTACCGACTCAATCGAGCGTAGGAGATTGTTGTTACATCACTATACATTCCACCGCGACCCATCAACTCCTTGATGTCTGCAGCGAGATTATCTCCTGAATTGTCTTCCTCAATACGAGAAGGCCAATCAGACTTCCCCGTGCATATTAGAACCTGTTCTGCATATGCCGCCATGGTGCCATTGAGTGGCTTTGAATGATCTATCTCCAAGCCTTCTGGCATCTCGGGGTTCTCAGCGCAGGAACATGTTGGAGAGGGGCATTTTGGAATAGTCGGAAACGGAGAAGGATTGTGAATCTGAGAAACATAACGAGTACTCAAAGAAGCATATCGCAAAGAAGTAGGCCTGATCGACCTACAAAATGAATGCAACAACATAGGTAGAGAAGTATAGCAAAGAAAGGATAATAATATAAAATAATATAATGCTATGGATGAAATTCTTGTTGCCCCTCAAGTCTTATCTGTATTCTTATCCCCGTAGACTAAGATCTCGGGACCGACAGTTATGGAGCCCGCAAGAAAGTCCGCATACCGTTGAGATTATTATCATTATTATACTATTGTTATATTATTGTTATATCATTGCTATATCACTATTATATTATTTATATTGTTGGTATATAGAGTATGCTTTTTACTTTTTTCCCTTTTTTCTAGTTTTTGGGTCTTTGAAATCTATCGAGTATTTGAAGTCCGGTCGAAGAGTATTTGGGTATCTGGGAGGGAGTTGACAATGCCATTACACCTTGATGCCTTCATCATCTCTCTGATGGATATTTGACCCAACATCAATGATTATGTCATTTGATATAACTCGACTTATCTATCGATGAATGATTGCTTATCCAAAGCTATTAATAAATTGTAGGCCAAGGATTAACTTCGGAGTGCGGAACCTTTTATTTCGTACTTCAATCCTTTGTTCCAAACAAACAAAAGACTGTCAAGTCTCTTTTTTTCCTTCATATACAATCCTTTTGAGGAACCTTGGTCATTTTGCTACAACACTGGGATCTCATACTATGCCATGTACGGTCGAAATGATAAGTCCAACCTTTATTAATATTTATGCCTTATTGCCTGATCCATCCATCCATCCATCCATTCATTCGTTTATTCATTCATGGTTTCCTCGCCTTTCCGCTTGTTGCTATAAGCGACCAGGAAGCTTTCTGATATTGACAAATCTCGCTCGCCTCTTTGCTTTCTGATGCGTAACCTGCTCCCTCTCGCCAGCACAAGAACCTTTCATATTGAAACTATCAGAATATTCGTCTGCACTTGGTCTCTATAAATGCTACAGCCATGTCCGACTCTGAAATGGACGAAGACTTAAAGAGAGCTATTGCCTTATCTTTGGAACAACCTCCATCACCGACAATCCGTGAAAAGAAGATTATCGATCTCACTATTTCAGATGACGATGATGACCTTGATGCTCCTGTCACGACACGTTTCCAATTCTCACAATCTAATCCCATTCGTAATACAAGTACGGATGTCAAACCGAACACCGGTTTTCAAGGTGAGTGTACTTCATAAACCGAAGAATGTTTAATCCGTAATCCTGATCCTGATCCTGACTCCGCTTGTAGTGTCCAGCCAGCCAAGCAACACACTTTTTAATGGCTTGAATCGTAAGCAGATGGAGGAAGAACGCATAGCAAGAACTCAACAAAGGAGTAAAGCAACAGATGTCATTTCTAGGAAAAGAAAGGCATCGGCTTCGCCCCCGACATCTTCACTCAGTGAAGGTCGTCAGCCAAAGGTCTCTCGACCAGATTCGATACCCTGCAACGGGACAGTCGAAGGCCAACAGAAATCGTTTACAGATCGAACATCTACCGACCAAGGCATGAATCACTTACTCGGTGATTTATCCAAGAGTATCGTAGAACCAGACACCGAGCCTGCCATTAAAAGTTCTGACATCCCTCAAATGCTACCTAAAGATAAGCCACGAGGTGAAGTCTCAGGCACCGGTGTTCAATTTCCTTACGGAGTTGTGAAAAAAACCTTCGCTCATGGGTATCCGCGAGAGGATGACATCAAGATTGAAGAGGTACTCCAACATTCAACCCTTGAACATGCTGTAATGAGCGCCTTTCAAATAGAACCCGATTGGATTGCATCGAAGATTTTACCAACTACAAAGGTTACCTGGGTCTTACAAGCAAAGTCTGAAGCCGAAGTAAGTAAAAATGATCTGATCTATCTCCATTTGATACCGGAAACCTTCCTTGGTATCATTTCCCTGAATTTCCATCTTGTCTTCTCTCTCTCCAGGCCTGCCTCAGTATCGATGTAGTCGCGTCATGCATGGTTCTTCCATTGACCTAGGGAGGGTAGTTACCTGAACATAACAAAAGACAAAGTGCATGTGGGAAATTAAAAGAGCTCGAAATTTCACACTCATATGACCGACCACAACCGGTCGGCATCACCATAGATTGAATTGAGGTATTAGAAACTGCTTGATACTCCTCTAGAACTCAACTCGATATTGCAAGGAATTCATGCAATTCAACCAGCACGTCCAATCTACGCTGCATCCCAATAGCAGTCTCTCAGTATACTACATCCATGCTGTATGCTAATTTTCACTTTCAATATTGGATTTCTTCTTTGTAACGTTGAATTTGGGTTTAGAACATCCAATCCCCAAAGTTCTTAAGTTGCCGAATATCAAAGACTATTAGGTCTGATTGGCAGTCGAAAGATAGAATTCAACATCAAGACCACCAGGATTTCAATTACTGTCACTCTGTGCGAATCATTGGGGTGGAAAATAAGCACTGTGCTTCAAGTGCCATGCTGATAATTCTTAGAAACTGAACTGGAAATCATCGGCGGCAGACAATTATCGATTTTGCTTCCCCCCTATGGAAGGCAATGTTAATCTAATGCATTCAAAACTCCAACTCTTGGGGCATCCTACGCATTTACGACTAGTCATACCCTCGGCAAATTTGACGCCATACGATTGGGGAGAGAGCGGCGGGATCATGGAAAATGTGAGCGGCTCACTGTCATCTCAGGACTGCACTAACACAAGATGATGAGGTCGTATTTTTGATTGATCTCCCAAGATTGCCGAATGGCAAGAGAGCTTCTGACGACCAATCAACGCCATTCGCAAAGGAATTGCTGCACTTTCTTGAAGCCATGTCATTACCGCCTAAGATGATTGCGAGTTTCAGAAGTTTCGACTATTCTAATACGGCTCATCTGGCACTTGTACATTCCATGTGTGTCCATTCCAGAACCCTTCAGTATCAACCACATCTAACCGCGATCAGTGGAGGATCCCATTCTGGCACGGAATTGCTACGAACCGGTTATCCGGGGCTCGGCAGATCTGTAAGCCGTCTTGGACTGGAGACGGACCAACCTTTGGAGGTTGACGTTGTAGTAAGCTACTCATTCAGCAAAATAAAACGCTACTATTGGATACTAACCCGAACAGACAGCGTCTATCGGTAACCTTGATGACCGATTTCTCGGAACAATATATCTGGCAGCACAAGGTAAGCATGCTATTTTGACAACTGCATCATTTCCGAACTTTCCCCACAGGAACCCTACGTATGTTATCCGCGTGATAAGGCAGGTTTATAAATCAAAGTCTGTGTTCTTATACGAGCACACAATTTTGTCTGCTCGCTTTTTCCTTCGCTAAACGGGGCTGAATCGTGATGTGTACTAGGCGATAATGGATACAAGGAATACAAGTGGAGAACCGAAAAGCCCACAAGGTACAAAACGGACAGTGTGATGGAGAGACAGCTCTCCGAAGAAATTGGACGCGGCCTCCGCGTGTATTTTCCTAGGTATATTTATCAACCCTGCATCTCAGAAATGGTCATTAAATACCCATATACAGCAAGCAAACAGTTGCAGAGAGCAAGGGTGGTACGAATGTAGGGAAACTCCAATTATCATGCCGCGATAAGGATTTTAAATATCATTCACTGACTCTGCGATTCACAGGCTGCTGGCACGATTTGCTTTCGGTCGAAATGGTACGATGCAAGTAGTTTCCCAAGACACCTTATGCGCGACTGTCACAGTCGTAGGAAAGGATTGTTGATGCACAACAAGATGATATTCGTGAGATCTCAAACGACCCAACCAAACCCCCGACCTATCGCATGGGCATATGTTGGAAGCGCAAATCTTTCCGAAAGTGCATGGCAAGTCTTTTCTGTTTCCACACTATAATTTCCTCCCTTTCAGATTTTTCTATAGCAAGATAGTACCCCCAGCGCGGACTACCAGCTAACGTAGCCCAATAAAGGGGCCGCATGGTGAAGGACCGCGTAACAAAAGAGCCTAAGTTGAATTGCAGAAATTGGGAGTGCGGTGTTTTGTTTTCCGTTCCCTTCACCGATCTGAATACATCAGCTGCTGTCACTAAAGCGGGCATACCGTCCATGGATGCATTTGATGGGTCCATCCCCGTGCCCATGGTTTTCCCGGGCAATATGTATGGATCGAAACGTCCCTGGTATTACGACGAAAGTCCTTAATCAAGTCAATCTTCCGGTGCGATCTTTTCCCTAATGGAGCTTTCCGAATGTTAAGCCTAGGGTGAAATCCGTGAATGAGGATAACCTCCTTAGATAGCGTGCGCTGGCGTTATGGAAAGATCTTGGTTTCGACTGCGGTATGCCGTGTGCCACGTGCCGTTGGGTATTAGAAATTGCTCGATATAACTTTTACATGATAAGCATACAGTTAGTTCAATGTGCAGATCTGCAGAAAGCAACAGCCATAACCGCTGGGGATCAAGGTTTCATGAAACGTGTTTGTAGGGTAGTGTCAATAATTACTGTTCCACCCTGAAGGCAAGACCCCTGACTTTGAGAAAATGCGGAGAAACTTTAACCCAGTATTATACCTGACAGGAATAACGAATAAACTCCATGGTGGCATGGTCGCTTCATGCTGGACCCTTGCCCAGACAGCAAAGTGCCAGTTCCTGAGGACGGTGAAGGAAGACCGCTCTCTATCATCTACGATATTTTTGGGGCGAAAACAAGGCGAGCCCCTCCCCGATTCCTTCTACCGGCAATGGATCTGCATTGCCGACGCTGTCGACATCCCATGGGACCTTGATCTCGTATTGATCTCATCTGAATGTTAATCTCCCATGCATCGCGTCCTGAAGATCGGTGTATGATTACTAATGTGGGCCCAGCATCACCGTCTTGCACAGCCTCATAATGGGCATCATAGCATTCCCTTGTACGGTATTTGCAGGTACCATCTCATTATGCACGAGAAGCAAGCATGGAGCATTTCACATTGTCCGCCGTGCCAAAAATATCTCACTGTGTTTGAAAAGAATTGCATTGTGGCCATTCTTGCGAGAGTGCAGTACTGACAAAATACCATAGCATGAAGTTTGAGACGTTCGTCCATTGTTTTATCCGCACCAATGTCCAGATTCCCTGATAACACAGTTGAGGAAAGCATGGTGGACAAAACGTGTCTACCAGGCAGACTCCCTGTTCTGGTATAATTCGCTTACAGACCCTACTTGGTCCATTCATCGGCCGCCCTCCTCCCTCATAGCATTACAAACAATAAGCCCACTTATCAACGTCAAGGAGTCGAGGACATTGTGTTCACGTACCATATTCCAATGAGACAATTTTGGAGCATCATTGGTAAGGATTCGTAAGATTGCAGCTGCTTGACGTGGACACGACCACTTCTTCCCCAGAAGCACCATAGGGTATTGGAGTCGTTTCGAAAGACGGCGAAACCGGTCTCCGTCCACTCAGTAGTCAGTCCTGAGATTTGGCGATCTTCACTGGCATGAATGCCGATCAATCTGCGCGTACCACTTTCCACCTTGCCCACTTCTGCCGTTGGGCAGCTGTGCACTTCCACGTCGGAAACCGCAAGGGTACAGCGCTTGACACAGGACTCATTAGAGAAAAGCGTCTGCCGTCCAGTGAAATTGCTCTTTTAAATTTGAGAGAAGCGGATCTCACCAAGGACCACTCAAGTGAGAGCATCTGTAGCAATAGCCAAGTTCCAATGTTCCACAAGATTTAGCGGGGGGATTGAAGTTCATTGTACGGTAGTTGTAGTCAGAGTCGGTACTGAATCTGCTATGAAATGAAATGTGCACAACCCCCCACTAATCTAAGGTCAACCCTTGAAAGAGATATGAGACTCAAATCTTGATTAGGCTCAAGTGTGATCACGGCTCCGCCTGGAAGTTTCGGTCAATTCTGAAATTTTCGCTAGATTGGCACTGCGTATATCTACGAATAGAATCACAGAAAATGTGCATTAATTTACTCGCCTTGGCTCTCAGGGCACTTTGCTCTATTTGGACGATGCAGGATCTGTCATAGGTGGACATTTAGGTCGATTGTTAATCTTCAATCTTGACAGTTGAAGGCTTGGAAGCAGGGGGAAGAAAAGGAGGGAAGGGTTCTGTCGCAGCATATAACCCTTTCAATTTATCTAACAAAATACCACCTCGAACAAGGCTTGGCGTTTCCTTGCTGGCTGTAATTAAAATTGTTGCTGTGGACATAATCGTATGAGCCTTTCGGGATTTACCCACGTACGTATACTACGCCAGTTGTGTCAAGCGCGGAAAGTCGATTGATATGTTTCCTGTCGACCGGATTAAGATGAACCGATGATGAGATTAGGCTTCGATAGATTGATGATCGCTGCGTTGACCTACTCTAACTCCGAGGGCTTCGACGAATCTGATGATCAATTTCATAGCTCAATTCATTCCTTTCGTTCAATACACTACACCTGATGAACGTTGATTATGACTCGCATTCGCACCAATTTGTCTAGTCTAATCAATAACGCCCGAGGAGGTAGAACAACACGAAATCAAAAAAAAAGTTTTTACAATCCACCTCTGAGTAAGTAGGTAAGTGTATGTATGTTCCACGCATGGTTTGCGTACTCGGTACCGTACCGAAACTGGCAGCATCTTGCGGTCTGGATTGCCTCTATCTGCACTGTCGTGATTCGTGAAAGGATGCGGCCTATTCGAAGGCAGCTACCGAATCGTATGGACCAAATCCGATTCGTCAGTATTTCGTTTAAGCATTCGCATAATCGCACATTACTACGGTATTTCAGCACAACCTGGATGATGTAAGCACCATTAGGTAGGTGGCGCTGCATAGTTACTTACCATTCTACTCTTCGAGACTAGTCTAATGGCGCGAACCACTAGTCTCAACCTCTCACACCGTCCAGAGACTACTTGTCATTCGATGACTCTTGCAGCTTGCTATAGCTTGATATAGCGAGTAACTAGGCAACGACGATCACTTTATACCACCGTATCACTAATCACTTAGTCTTTCTCTTTCCCTTCACACAAATTTCTTTCCCATGGCCAAAAAGCATAAGATTTATACCCAACAGCCCGTTTCTGCAACGCGGAGAAGTAAACGCATGCTTGTGCGTATTCGAACCCATACTGACTACCACACAGACTTCTTCTCTAAAGATACCGTGAAGTTCATGCAAAGACATAGAAGTCGATTCAAGGGACGGGAAAATGAACTTCATTCTTTAGCTCCAAAGTCAAATCAAATTAGTGGTCACCGTCAATTCCAAAGTCGATGCTCGGATTTTTTGCTGTGGTTATGCGTACTATTTTGGTTCGATGCCCATGGAATTCGAGAAATGGAAACTCTAATACACCAAACAACCACTAAATCACACTAGATACCTGTGGCAAAAGCCTAGGCAGTGCCTAAAATGTAGATGGCTACGCTTTGATTGTGGTAATAGGCTACAGTATCCGGGTTTGTGGCAATCCATATACGGAGCGGTAGCACATTCGGTATAAAGAAAAGATTATTATTAGAAAGTTTGCTATAGTGTATATAACATCTAATGCCCCGACCTTGACAGATTTTTCTTTCCTGGTGCTGTACAGTATAACCGGCACTTGAACTACACTCATCCTCGTAGACTGAAGTGACATACAATGAGCGGAAGAACCAGGTGAGAACCATCACTGGACACAATGACTTTCAAGAAGCCCAGTCCAAACTCGATCACCACTGATAGTTATCCCATCGTGCAATCGCCCTACTTGGACATACCGTCCACCTTGGGCGCACAGTCATTGTCCAGTGTTTCTCAAGCACAGAAGACCGAAGAGATCGTTTCGAGGACCGAAAACAAGAACCTTCCTATACGCTCACATGGTACCTCCTTGCCGAAAAGCCCTCGGCTCACTCTGCTTCCCTTATACTCAGTAAGTCCAACAATAATGTATGCATGGAATCCAGATGTAGGAACTGCTACGGCTTGGATGCCGAACCGTGCAGACTTGTGGACGGAGATCCTTTCATCGATAGAGTTTGGACAAAGCAAACTTCCTTTCCATTACAGTTTGACCATCATTTCCATTGGAGCCGCACAGGGTGTGTCGACGTGCTTGAAACCAAACGCTCAGTAGCAGAATGCATGTAGTATGTACTAATGCCAAAACTTTGGTTCCATTAACATGTATGAACATGTGAAAATCGAGGGGAAATTCCGTTTTTCTCCACTGGAATGCCCTCCACTCCTCTTGCCATAAGAAACTGGCCATAACTGGCATAAAAGATAGCAAGGATGAGCAGAGTACCGGCGGCTTTAATAGTGCTAGATGAACTTTCGTGAGGTAACCTAATCCGCATCTTTGACACTTCCCAAGGGAACGTGAAGGAAAAACAGTGTGCATTGCTTGACTACAATATGATCACCTATGGTATCTCGTTATCTTGTAAGGATAGTAAGTAGTACATATCAAGCATTTCATCAAAGTTCAAACTAGAAACCATCGGGGAACCTCTAATCCTTCAAGCATTTTCAAGCGTAGAGTTTGTATGATTTGTCGATTTTATGATTTATGACATGAGTGTTCGTCTATAGAATGCAACCGTAACATGCTTCTACGATATTTCCGTCTTCAGATGTCCGAATGCGCCGATACGTCGTTACTCGTATAACATAACGACATCGGCCCCTTGTGAACCCATGCTGGCTATTTTGTGCAGACATGCTAACCATCGCTCGCACCTTGTCAATCGATATTGCAGTTAAATTACTCAGCTATGTTGTGTATGAAATTAAGTCTCCCGACTGCAAGCATGATGCCTCGCTCTACGGAGATTTCCCACTTGCCATGATCAACTGCCCCAGCACTCGGCATGAGCGAGCGAGCGAAAAGCGCAATGCATTGCCATCATTAGCCATCATTAACCCATCATTAACCCATCATGGGCATGCAGTTCTACGCTTGTAAGGACTTGATCCAAGGCGAGAGGAATTGGGCCAAGCACTAATGACTAGACCCTACCGCCCGTCCTTCATCATTGTTGATTCATCCCTCGATTGTATTATTCTTGGACTCCTTTGGAAACCTACGCCAGGGCCACAGGTAGTCCTGATCATGAATGAGTCCCTGCATTCTATAAGTGCAACACAGCTTCATATTCGAATGTGCTCTCATGGGCTAGCTAGTACCGGCGATGAACCCATTCGCAAAATAGCCGGACCCCCATGTAGGTAGGTATGTACCTATGTACTAGGTGGTGATGCACAGATGTGTGATCACTTAGGAGGGATACAAAAGTCACAACTTAGTACATTTGGTAAAGTCTTGGTATGTCCACTTCATGACTTCAACATCGATTTCCACCCGGCTACCATGCATTACAGATTAGGACGAAATTGGTTTCGTCGAAATCAAAAAGACTTGTACAAAATAATCCTTTTATTTTTATTTTAATGCCTGACCTACCAAATCCCAAATCAGTCTGGAATCATTAGAAAGTCCGTCTGCTACAACACTCCACTTTTCAGACCTCCTTCTCCCCTTCTCCCCTTCCCTCCTTCCCTCCTTCAGCTAAGCGTCCTAAATTCGCTGCTTTTTCCTTTGACTACTAAATAATGTAGATATACTTACTATTTTAGCTCGATTTCTCCCCCACAACTTCCATCTTTCTCTCAATTACTTCTTTCTATTCTTGTCTTCTGATCTTTCCCGTCTTTTCCTGTCTATCCTCTTCCCTCTTCCCTCTTCCCTCTTCCCTCGACCCTCGACCCTCGAACCTCGACCCCAACTAACTTTGTTTTCATGGAAAATAAGAAAATCTTCTGCCATTCAATCATATTCGAATAGAAGAGAATCCCATCCGTCTTCCCTCACATACCGGATATCAACATTCAAGAAAGGAACCGAACGTATAACGAAAAGCCCAAGCTCTAATTCGTTTATGTATAAACTCTTCAACCCATCTCCAAGAACATTTAAATAATCTTCACGACTTCAAAGATCCATTACCACGGAACAGTCCTTCAGCCTCATAACTCTAATATCTCAATCCATTATACTTTCTTCTTCAGCCTTATTCCATCGTTTTATACTTTCTATCCCCAAGTCGTGGTCGTTGGGTACGTGTGGACCGGATAACTATTAGTTTTCTTCTCCTTTCCCACCTAACGTCTTCGAAGCTTTTGAAGATTCGAGATTCAATCACTCGTTGTCATCATTCGTTATTGGCTATTCGGTATCCAATAACTGTCCAGGAAACAAACAAGGGATCATCACCAAACTGCACTGTTACACACACCCTATCTTCTCCTGCCGGCCTATTCCTTTCCTTGGCCTTTCCTGTCGTTGATTCGTATTACAACCTACCCATCACACTTTACACTGTATCGGATCAAGCTGCACGATGGCATCAACAGGCGTTTCCATACCAATGCCCATGCCAGTCGCAACAAATGGTACCCTCGAGCCGACCTGGCATGGGTACATTGGCAACACACAAGATGCCGCCATCCTTCTCGAAGCTTGCTTTACAGGAACCCTCAACCATCTTGCCCGTCGCCCCCATGATAAGGAAAGACCCGAACTCATCAAGAGTGGAAATATTTTCATACACGAAGCAAACTCATCTGGGGTAAAACGATGGACCGATGGTATAACATGGAGTCCAAGTCGTATGGTAGGAAACTTTCTTGTCTATCGAGAGTTGAATAAACCATTTGCGCCCGGAGAGAAAAAGAGAGCCACGGCAAAAGACAAGAGGCTGGGCATCCAAAAGAAACGTGGTGCTCCTGGAGTGAATACCAGTCGCGTTTTCTCTTCTATGCATGGAGCCCTAAACAAAGAGATGGAACGATCACTGGTCGGTTCGCTAGTTGATTCGTACGACTTCAAGGAGGATGATGTTTGTCTTATCAAGAAGACCATCACCATAAGTGTAGGAGACCTCACGCACCACATTGTATCTTATTACACGATTGATGATGTCGTCTCCGGTAGACTTTCAACTCCGCGAGCTGAGCCTCGATTCCAGCACCTCAAGCCACGTAGGGATATTGTCCTTAGCAAAAGCTACAAGCACCCTCTTGATGATCCTAACGTTCTGAGCGAAGACGACGACGTGCGTGAAAATCACTCAGCATTTCATAATACTTCGGGTCGGGGCGATTATTATTATCAAAATCGAAATGCGCCGAGACTACCCGCACCATCCTCGCATGGAATGTCATATCAGTCGAACAATTTTTCCCTCAACAACCATTACACAATGGGTGTCAACCCCTCATCATATAACCTCACACCATATAACTCAAGCCTTCCTGCAGTAAGTTCAGCTGCTGGCTCATATCACACAACTCTTTCTGGGACAAGTCCAAATACCATCACTCCTTACAATACGGGAATTCCCGTGTCGGGTCCAAATGGTGGCTCTGCTTATCCTTCGTTCACACACGTCCCAGGCATGTACGATGCACCAAAACCGGAAGCGTACAACAATGTTTACAGACATCAGCGCCACAATTCGAACCCCAACATGAATGCAACGCCGCTTGCTCAACGACCAAATTATGGCCACCAACCGCTTGGCTCTGGGGTACCCGATATAGTATCAGGCATGGCTGGAATGTTCCAGGGCCAAATGGCCTCGAGAAATTTTAATGAAACTACTTATTCTCCTACGAGCCTTTACCAGTCAAGGGACACGCCTAATTCTTCTCACGGCTATCCTCAGGCGCAACGAACCTTGCCGCCTAGCCAACCATATAACCCACAAGCCGCAAATCAATACGCTCAAAGCATGGAAGCCTCGCCGGGCAATGCCAGCACCGGCCATGCTCACTACATGATGAACTCTCATGCAGGTTGGCCTTCTCCACACGGGGTATAGATGCCGTCTGTTCGTAACCGGCAGACGTCAAAATCTGTCATCATCACTTTGGTCACGATTTTCCCCCTTGCCGCCGACACGCTCCTCCAAATCAGCATCGAGCGCAAAAACGGAAATCAAGCACAATTTCATTGTATATTTCGACAATCCATGCGTCTCCGCCGAGGATGAGTCTTGTGATTGTCACTATTTGGCGGACCCTTCCATGTTAGTAGGAAGCTGTGTTATCTTCGTTTTGGTTATTTGAAAAGGCTTTTATGGGACAAAGTATTTACTTTGGGATTGATACATCGATTTCATGAGATGCTACTTTCATTTCAATTGTTTAAATACATGTATGTATATATGGGTTACGGGTGCTAGCGGCGTAGGCGGATAGATACTGGTTACGGGTGGTCGTTGGCTCAGGCGTAGGTGTACTGCAAATATTCAGCAGGGGCGGATTACCATTTTTATACCACTGTTAGACGATGATTCGGACGGTATCATTCATTTTTGTTTGTTTTTTAAGCGTCGTTGATATTATTCCCCGACACCAATTGTGTTGCTCAACAGTTGCATGGAGATTAAGGAGAGAAATCTCTCTTTTCAATGGGCCAAAGTTTAAGAATCATATATCAATGCTATTGATCAATGTTTTCCACGAAAAAAGAAAGGGTTATGTTATCCATGGATGGGAGAGGAAATTTTGCTTTACATTTGTTTATTGGTTGTTCTTCCCCTTAGTATTTGTATTCATCTTTTTCATAGATGTATTGTATTATACCATTATCATTATCAATAAATTATTATATTGTAGTTTTATATCAACTGTTATCTCCATCGTGCTGCAGTGATTGAATTCCTATAGACCAACCGAGTATTCTATACTTATTGTGTAATGACTGATGAAAAGTTAATATTAAGAACATCCAATAAAGAAAATTCTATTCCTATATAATATATTAGAGATTTGTGATAAACAACTTAGGTGATACCTGCTGCAAACAAACAAACGCGCGGACGCGGCTGTTGTAGATCCCCGCCTTCCCCGCCGCCAACTTTATATGTGACCGGAAAACTAATCCTATATTTTTGATCCTTCCAATTTAAACCCAAGATCAAGGTTCTCCCTCCAAACCCAAAGTTGCAACCCATATTTTTCAAAGTTGATTGATTCATCAGCAATAAACTCACTTGGCATCAAGTCAATTAACAAGTCCTTGGACTGGGCCGGATCTTTTCTTGAGGGGTTACAGCCAGATAGATATTGGCATGCAATGAGCACATCGCGGTTGATGGCAAGACGGCAGCTTTTGATGTTGTGGAAGGGAGGTGTGATGGGGATGGGGATGGGGGCTACGAGGTGTATGCGCTCGGTCTCGGTACATGGGCTGTCGATACGACATCTTTCGGGATCGATGTCGGTTTGTAGAGGGAGGGGTAGTGCGGGCTTGGGTTTCGGTGGCTTGGGGGGGGTTGGGCGTGCCGTTTTTCCTGATATGTGAGATTGCTATTTGCTATTTGCTATTTGATGGGGGTGGGTAGAAAGGATTTGGATTGGATGCTAATGTGTTGTAGGTCTCGACGGGAGAGAGGGATTGTAAGGTATTCGACCGAGAGTAATGGGAAGAGGGAAAGGTAGGGGATGTTTTTCCTTTTTTTTTCTTGCGTGGGAGCTGTCTCTTGGAAAAGTTGTTCCTGTCACGTGATTAAGTAGATGTTGAGTGATGCTTCTGATGGAGTCCGAGGTGGTGAGCTGATGGGTCTGGATTGTTTGGCTACATATGGATGATTTTCCTGAATCAGAAAGCTAATGCAAATACCCTCCAGCAAACAACCAACACCTACACCCACACCCATATCCACACCCACAGCCCTCAAAAAACCTCTCAAAGTCCTCAAATCCATCAAGTCACTCACCCCACATGAAAACATCTACACCATCCCCAATATCCTCACCTTCTCGCGTCTCATCGCCGCCCCCATTTGCGGATACCTTGTTCTGCATGATCAGCATGCGTGGGCTGTCGCACTCTTTGCCTATGCTGGGATTACGGATTTGGTAGATGGATGGATTGCGAGGAAATGGAATTTGCAGACGGTGGTGGGAACGGTTATTGATCCAATGGCGGATAAGACTTTGATGACGATTTTGACGGTTTGTTTGGCGATCAAGGGGGGTTTGCCTGGTAGGTTTTCTCCGTTGATATTTTGCCTTGTTGTGTCTCGATTTGGTTTACACCCTTTTCAAACATCTCAACCATCACCTGCTTTCCTACATTTTTTGAATATTTTCCCCAAAAAACACAAAACTAAACAACTTACTTTCTGTCTGTCTTAGTTTGGCTTGCCACCATAATCCTCGGCCGCGACATCGGACTCGCCATCTCCGCTATCTACTGGCGATGGATTTCTCTTCCTCCTCCCAAAACCTTTTCTCGTTATTGGGATTTCTCTCTTCCGTCTGCAGAAGTTCACCCAACTACCATTAGTAAATATAATACGGCACTACAATTGGGGTTGATCGGAGCAACGACGGCGTTACCGTTGATTACTTGGGATGTTGGGGTTGCTATGACGGGGTTTCAGTGAGTTTTTTATTTTATTTTATCTATTCTTTTGGTCTGAGAACATTTTTGTTT
Source organism: Sclerotinia glacialis (assembly GCA_002162575.1). NCBI lineage: Eukaryota > Fungi > Ascomycota > Leotiomycetes > Helotiales > Sclerotiniaceae > Sclerotinia > Sclerotinia glacialis. The sequence goes on along the minus strand of NGKH01000057.1, from coordinate 93,729 downwards.
GGTAGGAGATAGGGGAAGAGAGGGATTTGCGAGTGACAATATGATAAGGAGAGAAGAAGGAGAACAAGAAGGAGAAGGAGAAGGAGAACGAATCGTACATAGAGAGCGAAGTAATGAAAACCAGATGATAGAAACGGGCATACTAACAAACAAACCAGATACCTAGTAGCCACAACCACCATTTGGAGCGGAATGAGTTACATCTACACCAAAGACGCAGTAAAGATAGTAAACCAACAACAAGAACCTACAAAGAAAGAAAAGAAGCAGGAACAGGAACAGGAGGAGGAACAACAAGCGAAATAGAAACTGTGCTAGGGAATGGGTGAATTGATGATGGGTTGTGGCTTATCTTTAAATTTAGTTGTAGGAATCCAGGTTGTACTCACATACACACATACACACATACATACTACGAATAGATATTGTACTTTCGTCCCAAATACGATATATATGTATAATTAAAATTACAATCATCGCACAGGAACCCAGCATCTTCATACCGACGTTTAAACTTGCGGCTCATAGCTCATAACCCATAGCTCCTCGTCCACCTCCCCTCCTCATATCCCCTCACGCGCCTCTGTTTCCCATTCCAAACCTATCAATATCACTAAATTTCTCTAGTCTAATAACTCACAATCTGATCCATCCCCCAATCCCACAAGCAACAATACAAATGATGAAAAGAAATAAATATGCAAATACAAAAATGCAAAAATTCCCTAAAGATAATGGATAATGGATAATGGATAATGGAAATCTCCAATAGGTAAACCAAGGAGTTGAAAACCCCTTCTAAAACTAGATTATATTTTATTTGTCTGGTGTTGTGTTCATGGGGGTTTATTAATTTATTAATATCTATCTATCTATCTATCTATATCTATATATATATAAAACATCAAAGAGAATAAGAGAATAAGAGAATGAGAGAATTTATATGGATACGATCTTAATGAATATTCTACTCTACTCACTATCTTTTGACATTCAGTATACTTTCTTTTCTCCATACTCTGTTTGTTTACACGATACAAGTCCGATACCTTCGATATCTCCAACCAGAAATAAGTAGGTAGGTAGGTAGGTAATTAGTGAGAAGAAAAAGAAAAAGAAAAAGAAAATGAAAATGAAAGATATCTAGGAATGAAGAATAGATTGTAAAATCTTACTTGGAACTTTTTCCTCCCTTCGTTTTGTTCTGAAGTATAAATCTTTGGTTTGATGAAGAAGGAAGGGTTGTTGAGATGTATAAATTTATATAACGCTTTTCCTCCTTCGTGCATATCTTTTCTCCTCCTCCTTCTTAATCCTCTTCGCTTATAGCTTGCCTATTCAAAGATTTTCTATTAGCCTGATGGGGGGAAGGAAAGTAGAATTCTTTCTCGGGAGATTTGGAAAGGGGTTTATGGTTTCATTCTATGGAGATTATGGATTACGAATAGATGTGTTTATATTGAATGATTCAATCCATTGAATGTTCCCAGCCTATTTGTATGTTCCTATGTCTTTGAAAGATTCATAATGTTGTGTATCAAAAACCTATGTGTAAGAAAAGAGTTTGTTAAGGAAGCTCCTGACGATTATAGTAAAGTATATCATATACAATATCACAGCCGGTATGGCAAAAGATCTTGTTTATTATAACGGATTCATTTCTGTTTAGCTATAAATGACAGCTCTAACTAAAAGCCACTAAAGGATATCTACGATGATAAACTCCAGTGACCGAGAAACATAATCTGAGATCCGAGGTTTTTTTTTGGTTTTTATTTGAAGTATTGCTGGTTCCTCCCACACAGCTAGGAAACACCATTTCTCCTCCCCCAGTAATCCAATTCAATTGCTATAGTCCAGGCAGTTAAGCCTTGCCTTAAGAAATGAACAAAAGCAATTGTCGCAGGAGAGATTTAGGTATGACCATCAATCGTAAGAACATTTACGAAATCGCTCCCCAATAATACAAGGCAAACCAGCCCTAACATTGCGAGAACTAACAAGGGTATACCAAGCCATCATCTCTATAAAATGCCACAAACCCTGAAAGTCACATGCACCAACTCGTAACCATAACGCTCTCACTGGAGGAAGGAAAAAAGTGCATGATAACCAAAACGCCAATATAGTAATCCTACCTGTGATGACATATAAGCCATCACCCGAACGCCATTTGAAATGAGAAGAAAGATTTAATCTGCACAGAAAACTACCCTGCTGACCCAGCAAAGCCAGGAGAATCCAATTTCAGAATTCGCCTTAAATCATTTTCCATGCCTCGATAATCGGGATTGCCAGTTCCAAGTAGGGTGCTAGAAGATGCTTGTGACACCCGGGAAGAATCTGTGACTTGAGTAGCACTATTAAGATGACTGGCAGTCGAGAAGTTGTTTCCATAGATTTGAGAGAGATTCTGGGATGCTCCATATAAATTCGCACGATCCGGCGTTCTTGTAGGGGTTTTTGTTGGTGAGACTTCCTGTCGAAGACCTGATCGAGCAGATTTGGGGATATCGCCCGAGCTTCGTGAATCACCTTTGAATTTGTAGTTCATTTGCGGAGACCTTCCAGGTAATCCAGCATTTCTCGGACCAACAGGAGAGCTTTGTCCACCTTGATAGGACATTACTGAATTTGTTGTTAAGCTTAAAGCAGGCCCGAGATTACCATTGGTAGATGGTTCCTCGGAAAACAAATAGGCCTTAAGTTGCTCCGATTTGTCTAATGATGACTGAGAGTTGCTCAGCGAGGGATGATGTGGCTGTAAAGGACTCGAGGTCTTCTGTGCTGCTTTGATCCTCTCGTTATAAGGAGTGGAGAATGCCGGTCCCAATGGCAACCCGGGACTATTAGATCCGTCCAGCTCCATGGAAAACATACTACTTGCTGAACCACGAGAAGTGAGCATATTTTTATTGCGATGTTGACTGGTAGGCTGTCGCGGAGTTCTCGTATCGCCAGGGGAAGCAAGTGGGGGATTGAAAGGTCCAACAGAACCGGTGGCATTTGAGTTGGTACTTCGTGCTCGAATTTTTTCAGCCTTCTCCCGTTTATCTGCTTTGAAGAAAAGGTCAAGGGGTGATTCCTCTCTATGCGACAAACCACTAAATATTTGTGCTGAAGATGGAGTTTGTGAAGATTCATCTGCCGACGAATCTGGCTCTTTGATCGCACTTCCAGTTCTGATTGCTGGCGATTCTGGAACAGACTTTGAATAAAAACTGGGCAAAGGTAGAGCCGACGGGGCAGGAGATGCATGGAAAGTTGGGCCGGCATAAACCTGAGCTGCCAATGGTGTTTGAATAGGTCTGGCAGCAGTTGGACCACCGGCAGATTGAGCGCCATTCAATGGCGGGGTAGTTCTATCATTCCTTGTTGCAGCAGGAGACGTCTGCACGTTTTTGGGTCTTCTCTTATTGATCGACTTTCTTGAACTATTGTCGGGTAGGGCTGAGTTTGGTTTATTTTGAGAGGCTGGCTGATTCTGCTGGGCTCTTCGAGGAGTTCGAGGAGGGGTAGTAGGTTGATCAGAATAAGTCATCGCGGAGTGTATGTTCTGCGAGTATGTCTGACTGTTAAAGTCATGCGGAATTTGACCTGGATTTCGAGGTGAGGCTGTCCCAAGCTCCGCGGCCGAGTTTTGGAGTTGACGTTGCCCTTTGTGGGGAGTCATCGAGGTCATCTCTTCTCGACGCCTTTGTAAATGCGGTCTGGGGGGGGATAAGATTTGCCCGTTGATACAATAAAATCTGGAAGGTTGTGCTTGATTAACAAGAGACGAAAGATTTCCCGGAATTGTGCTATTGCGTGCGTAGATCGGACGGTACGAATGGCGGGCTATAGGTAAGGAGGTGGTCGTTCGCTGGGGGTGTCTCGCAATCTAGTAGAAGAGTAGTTTTTTTGGTGGAATCTATTTAGTTGTATGTGGTGAATTGATTGAATTAAGTTATTCATTGTTCGGTATTATGGGTTATAAGATTTGTGGTATGTTCTTAGCAAGAGAGAAGAGAGAGGCTGAGGGAAGGTAAATGCGATACACAGCTACCGCCCGACGGTATCGTTTCACTTATGGGGTTTAGGGATTAGTCATCCTTTCAGTCAAAGTTAATTACGGAGTAGGTATGGTAACTCCCATATCTAGTTAGTTACCCGTACCTCATTAAACAGTCTTGACCACGCTAGACCCAAAGTCGGTTGATTTTACACGTGATTTGGATGCGACTCTGGATACAACTACGGTGAACTGCTAAAGCTTCTATAATTTTAGGTTACGGAATATTCCCTAGATTGCTATCGACCCTACATTCAAATCCATAAGCTCTAGAGAAGCTCTTTTACTTAAATTTCGAAAGATACTATTCATCCACCACAACAAATAAATCTACTTCACCAAGGTCGATCAATAAAATTATCAACCCATCCCATATTAAAGTCGCATAATCATTCGTTCGGCGCCCTTGTCCAAAAGTACCCCGCCAACACCAATAGTTTAGATAACCCATCGAAACCACAGATACTCCCGTCACCATGGCAGATGTAGATATGACAGACGCCCCACTGACTATAGTGAAGAAGGGTGGTGCAAAGAAGGCAGCAGGTGGTGAAGGTTCGGAAGGCAAGAAGCGCTTCGAAGTGAAGAAGGTATAAATCCCTTGAAGGTTACATCTGCACTGCTCTAACCAAATGTTTAGTGGAACGCGGTAGCTTTATGGGCATGGGATATTGTTGTTGACAATTGTGCCATCTGCAGAAATCATATTATGGATCTTTGTAAGTTTGAGCTTGTCAACCAGGAAGTCAATACTAACCTTTACAAAGGCATTGAATGTCAAGCAAATCAAGCCTCTGCCACAAGTGAGGAGTGCACTGTAGCCTGGGGAATTTGTAACGTTAGTAATCCCTTCCGCTAATTCTATCTAAGCTAATACTGAACCCTGAACAGCACGCTTTTCATTTCCATTGCATTTCCCGTTGGTTGAAGACACGCCAAGTTTGCCCGCTTGATAACAGAGATTGGGAGTTCCAGAAGTATGGTCGTTAAGTGTGGGATCTGAGAATGCGGGTGAGATTGCATGAGATTTGAGGGAAGATGATGAAGCTACGGTCACGAATCAAGAATAATATACCAAGAGGAGCGGCATAAATATCATCTGTGTGGTTTATCCAAGGATTCATTATGGAGGGACCTGGAGATTTTCTACCAGGGTTGGCGTTATGGACACAGAAGTACAACGAGACTTCGGTACAATGTAGCTTTCAATTCAAAGCTTTTGTTTGTGCCAGTATAATGTTTTCATTTTTGGTATTCCCCATCCTGTGACGCCCCCAGTGTACATATCCCTTGGGAAATTCTTCAACCAACAGTCTTGCCATCCACAACAATCCCTTGCGATGCATCCCTCCCCCCTAAAGGTAACCATCTAACAGGATGCCTCTTGTAGAATGGCCATGGAGGTACAACTATGGCGAAGGTAAAGGCAGTTCCAAGCAGTCCGAAGGCAAGCGCAAGTTTGATATCTTGTTTGAAAATGCCGACGAAGAAGGCAATGGCCTATTGCTATCAATCAGTATTTTCCGAATGACTGGGGGAGCATTGAATCATTTACTCCGGATATTGCGAGTAAAGCGGTTGTCAAGAATTCGGCCAGCCTCTGACCTTCAAAGTCCTACAGGTGGAACAGGAAATTAGCATCCAACCAGAGTGCATATGATTGTGTACTAACAATTTGACCTTCAGCAAGATCCCGAACCTGGTCCAGGATTTGGTCTGCCATATTCGTCGTTTGTCTGAAATAGGATGGATGACTGGTTTACTGTGACGATAAATCAAGCCTTTTAGCAGATAAGAAAGACGATTTGGTATTTGGTGAAAGGTTAGCAATTTCCAAGGTGTCCCTCCCTTGAGATTGAGTTAAGGCCACACTTCAGCCTTGTTGTGGCTACTAATCGCCTTGGCCGAAAATTGATAACCAGGGTTGAGAGCACATGGATAGATTTTTGGTGAGGGATGAGCGATTTTGATACAAGTAAATGGTACAAGTTACATGATATTGTTACTCAAATGGCTTGATATTGAGGTTATAATGTAGATAGTATGAGCTGTACGAAAACCTCAAAGTCTTGGCTAGATATATATATATATGACAAACAAAGAGTTATTGATTAAAGAACATCTCAGAAGCATATTGTAAGGTCTTGGCCTTTTGATATCAATACATAATCGTACCACACCAGATACCTTTTATGGACTCGAGCAGAAGGATTTTGGCTGCAGAGAGTTGTTCATGTGGTGTAGTTAAATTTTGGACAAGAAGGGGGTTGGAAAGGCTGTTTACATGTTATGAAAAGTATGAAAAGTATGAAAAGTATGAAATGTATGAAATGTATGAAATGTATAAAGTATAAAATGGCCGAGAATGGTAGGCCAATTATCCATTCCACCAATATTCTTTCTTTACCAATTTTCTCTACCAATTCACTTATATATATAACTTTATCTACTAGATACGAGTCTCAGATGTTAGTCTCAGACGTTAGGTATTGTTAGGTAGTACTATTATTCGGTGCAGTACCTAAGCATCTTCTCTTCTCTCTCGCCTCCCGCCTCCCTCCCTCCCGCTCCACCAAGATTTCTTTCAACCTTTCTTCCTCCACTTCTTGTACTCCTTGAAAATTACAACTTAAACTTCAACAAGATTGGTTTCGACCTTTCAACTTCTTTTCAATTCAAAAAAGATATCTTACATTTCACTTATCATCTTAAATCATCTTTTTCACAACGGGCAACATCCAAAAATTTATTATTCGGCCTTTGGCTACAACCTTAGACTGAATTAGAAAAGTACAGTAGTTGGTACGCTTAACCTTTTCCAACATCACTTTACAAAGGCCGAACCTTTCTACAAGTTTTTGCCCTCCAAAAACTTCAACTTCGAGACCGGCCATCCACAAAACCTCTCTTTCCACTCTTCCGCTCTTCCAACAACCTAAGCCACGATTAAATCTACTCAAATACTGTCCCGTATCGAAATATTGAGATTGTCGCATCAGAGTAATTATCAAACTCGAACGTCGAGTCATTCCAGCACTCATCGCCTCGGCGGCTTCTTAAACAACAAACCACCAAGTTGGCGGGACTCGTATTTCAAGACCTTTCCTTCATCCGTCCCCTCCTCGGTCCAGTGAAGATCTGGGCCTACTGTGGAGGCGACAAGAAACCCCCATAATTGCACCTAAAGTAATCCAAAACGAAATATATACAAATTGCGCATTTATACATAATCCAAAGGGGTAGCGGATGGACGAGTAGCCATTCTTCATTAGGAATCACACTGTACAGGGACTACCTGTGCAAAGTCAACTATCAAATTGACGCCAAACAAGCGGTGGGCGCTCGTTGCGACCTGCCTAGACTTTGAAAGCTTTGGCTTCCTAGAAACTTGTATGCCGTCGTTGCTCTAACTTTCGGAGCTTACTGGCTAATCCGCACGCAGAACTTAATACAATCATTTTTTATTCACAATTTCATACCTCAAGATGTCTGAACACGAAGATACATCCCTCGACACTGGCTACAGCACGCCGGTGCCAGAGTTGGATGATCACAGATACCAATCGCAGCCTCTGCCAAAGGCTCGCTCCCGCAGTGGCACTATTGACAGTTTGAACGCACCATCTTTTCGAGCTCCACAAAGCCCAGACCTAACACGCGTGAACAACACTCTTCTTCAGACAATCGCAAGAGATTTCGAGGAAGCGGTTGTCGATGAGGACACGAGGGGAGTTTCTCCAATGGCTGTTCGATTGGCAGATAGAAGTCGTCGAGGAACCGCGGATACTGCTGAGATTCGTTCTCTATCACCACCAAGTTCAGTAAAGGCCTTCGCTGATGCGAGAAGAAGGGAGCGGGAGATGTCTATTTCGGACCCGAGCTCTGGGAAGGCATTTGCAGATGCTAGGCGACTTGAAGATCATAATGGTCTTCATAGAACAGAATCACGCGCGAGTCACCGCAGCCATCGCACTTTCCGTAGCAGACGTTACACTAACGATAATGATGCAAAGAGCTTCGCAGACTCATGCAAGTCGGCAGAGGAGGATGTTTGCTTTCCTCTTCACCCTTCTCCAACCAAAAATACGCTCCAGATTAATTTTGACACTCTCGAGGATTTCATAGAAGAAGAGGAAAATCGTGCCAAGACTCCAGTCAACCACGCGCAACCTCGAATCTTCCACGACTTGAGAAACAATGGTGCGATACCCACGATTGTAACATCAGAAGGTACGGTTGTCGACATTCCTTCAGGCCCACCTTCTATCAATGAAAAGTTGGACTTATCAAGCCTTGATGAGATTACACGACCGCAGCAGCCACATCTCGACACCAACAGGTTTGAATACTTCTCCTCGCATGGAGTAGATACCATTCATGCACCAGAATTTGGTGATCTCATTCTGGAAGGAGAAGATATTCGAAACCTATTCGCCCGTCCACAGGGACAACAAGGAGAGGGCGTTTGGTGGTTAAACATGAACAATCCAACAGAGAGCGAGATTCGAGTAATCTGCAAAGCATTTGGAGTCCATCCCTTGACCATTGAGGATATCACAGCTCAAGAAACGCGAGAGAAGATTGAACTCTTCCCTTCGTACTACTTCGCCTGCTTCCGTTCCTTTTCTGTAGTGGACATTGAGGACGGCCAGGAATACGATCCCTTCAACATTTATGTCATTGTTTTCCGAGAGGGTTTACTCAGCTTCAGCTTTTCACCCAACACACACGCAACCAATGTTCGGCAACGCATCACGTTGCTAAAGGATTACTTGTCTTTGAACAGTGATTGGATCTGCTATGCTTTAATGTAAGTTTGCCTAATTAATTTTAAGATCACAGACTAACAAGTTGTCAGCGATGACATCGTGGATTCTTTTGCGCCTGTTATCCACAAAATCGACAATGAAACAGATACGATTGAGGATCAGGTGTTTATCGCTCGCAGTGACGACATGCATACCTTTCTACGAAAAATTGGCATGGTTCGAAAGAACGTCATGGGATTGATGAAACTTCTTGGAGGCAAAGCCGATGTTTTGAGAGGTTTCACAAAGCGTTGTAACTCAAATTACGAAGTCACTCCTCATATGGATATTGGTCTTTATCTTGGCGACATTCAAGATCACGTTGTCACTATGATGACCAGTTTGGGACACTCTGAGAAGATGCTCTCTCGATCACACAGCAATTACCTAGCACAACTCTCTATCGACAACATTACCCAAGGAAACAACGCAAATAAGGTCCTCAGCAAAATCACTCTCCTCGCTTCCATCCTGGTTCCACTCAACTTGGTATGTGGTATGTTTGGTATGAATGTTCATGTTCCTTTCGCGAGCGCCCAGAGTCTCATTCCTTTCTTCACAATTTTGGCTGTATTGGTGGCATTCAGTCTTGCTTCCTTGGCTCTTGCAAGACGTTATAGATATATTTAGATATTCGTGGCGGAGAAACAGTTTTCGAACTAATAATACATGTGGGGAGGCTGAGAATTTTGGTTGATATGGGACATAAAAAAGGGGCTAAAATCGTGGTGGTACCATTATAGATCTGTTGGATATATAGATGTCTCTAGATTTTGACAGTGTTAATATTGACTAGATGCTACGGACTTTATGACCTTCTAGTATTGTGATGATTGAAATTCCCTCCAAATTGGCAAGCATTGGGGCGGCCGCAGAAAGTTACCCACGTGACCCAATGACGCCGATACCGATAACTTTTTGAACCCAGCAAAATTTCTGAAGCTCTCTGAAGCTTCCAATATTAAATCAAGCAGTTCCAGCCCCAGTAAACCACCACATTCTCCCTCTCTCTCGCACACAGGACATCTCCATTTTTCTCGAATCAACTCTCTATAACACAATTGCGAAACTCCCAATATAAAACAAATCACAAACAAAAATGGACTCTTCATCTCTACAACAAACACCGGATCTCTCTAAGTTGTCGGATAGGGATAAGCAGGAATTGCAACAGTTTATTGCTAATGAGACGCAGAAGGCTAGGTTTCAACAGGGTACGTCTTTTCTTTCCTTTTCTTTTCTTTTCTCTGGCTTCTTTTTCTTTTTCTTTTTGTTGTCTTGTTGTCTTGTTGTTTTGTTGTGGTGGATTTTACTTGATTGATTGGTTGGTTATTTGGTTATTTGATTTTGGAGTTGGGAATTGGAGTTGGGTTTGGTTGGTTGCTTCATTGACTACCATTTCTTTTACTGCGCTCTCTTCTTCTACCTGATGGTTTGAAGGGAGAAGGGGCATGCCATGGAAAGCGGGATAAACGAAAAGAAAGAATCATCATCATCATCACAAAGACACTAGCTAATCAAAGCAAACACAGGCGTCCACTCCCTCACAGATGTCTGCTGGAAAAAATGCGTCACGGGCAGTATTCGCAGCGACAAACTTGATAAGAGCGAGGAGAGCTGCACGATGAATTGCGTAGATAGGTTTTTGGATAGTAGTATGGCGGTTATTACGCATTTGAATGCTATGAGGGCGAATGGCGGGGCTTGAGTGCTTGGGTGTGAGGGAGGGGAGTTGGGTGGATGGATGAATGGATGGGAGGTTATGATGGGGAGGGAAGAGGGAGGGGGTGTATGATAAAATGAGATGTGATGCGTGGACGTGTTATGGTATTGGGAGGAATATTCATTCTGGAGATGCCGCTTCGGACTCGGTGCTTTTTTGACAGATGTGATATGGGGATAGACGAACAGACGAACGGACGGATGGGGTCATAGAGCATGAATATGGATGTGGATGAGGCACGCATGAATGAATGATGTCTTTGTATCAATAGCAAATCCGGGCGGGGTGTGCCAGATCAGATGGGATTAATGGATGATATGATATCCTTATTCTGGATCGCCTTGGTCAAATTGAAGAGAATATCAATGAATCGTGCTTGGTGATATGATTTGTGGGAGATGAATTGCAAAGAATGGCACATGAGCATAACGCCTGTATGAGGATATGTAAATTCAATGTCTGGTAGATGTCACTGGCCGGAGGCTTCAGAATGTGCCGTGGTTGTTAAAAGTAGAATCCAGAGTTTTCATGCAACTCGATGTTAGCTTGCGAGAATGTCTGTTCCACAAGAGCGAGACGTAGATCGTTAAGAGTCGCCACGAAGAGCACATATAATCAAGTGTATCAGGAATTGTCATTGGTAGGATAGTACTGCGATGGTGTACATATTTTTTAATTTCATCTCATTACGCCGCATGGATGTGGGTATCAGCCAATCGTAGAAAAAGCTGGTCGTTTATCAACCATATAACTTTTATTTCCCTCAAATCCAGATTCCTAATTCCACTCCCAGTTTGACAATTTAGACAATTGCGAGCTTGGTGGCAGCAATGTCAAGAGCATCAACATCAGCGGTAAGACGGGCGAAGGCCTTCTTGGATCCATCTGGTCTGTAATCGGTATATTAGCAATTGTTCATAAATTTGTTTATCAATTTCAGCGTACCGGATGAGGGTGTTGATCTTGACGGTGTCAATGTCGTAAAGCTTCTTCAATGCCTCCTTGATTTGAGCCTTGTTTGCCTTGATGTCGACAATGAAGACGAGGGTGTTGTTCTCCTCAATCTTCTTCATGGCGCTCTCGGTGTTCAATGGGTGGATGATGACCTTGTGCTCATCGAGACGGGGTTGGGCGACGATGGAAGTACGTGGGTACTTTGGTGCACGGGAGAGTTGGAGGGTCTTAGGTCTGTGGAAAGTGGTCGAGAGACGGACCTTGCGGACCTTGTGGGAGTGGACCTGATCGAATTGTTAATTTCAAATGTCAACAACGTCAATAGATAGTAGAACTTACACCCTTCAAGGTAGCCTTAGCAGCGGCATTGGCCTTCTTGTTACCACCCTTGGCGGCAGCACCTATTAAACTTACGCATCAGCAAGCGCTCTTAAAGAACTCGCAATATCTGCTACTGCTGGTGCGCATCTTTCGCATTCCTTCGCGTTGTATTTGGAAATATTTTCATATTTTCGTATTTTCAAAGCGGCCACAATATTTTCCAAGGATAATATTGCGATCAAGAATGCGATCAATGCGTATTTGAGAGAAAGGGAACTGTACCTTTCTTTGCTGGGGGAGCCATTTCGACGAATATACTTCCTGGTGGATTAGTATTGGATTTGAGGTATCGAGGATTTGATGGTTTGCTTCAAAAAATCATCGAGGTGAAGAGATCAAATTGAAAGATCGTGTGCGAAAATTTCGCTAATCGGCGAAACTGTTTTACCGACCTCCGAAGAATCGAGGATGCATTTTCCCTCGGATTTCTTCTTGTAATTGGTTCAATTACTTTGTGTAGATCCTCAGTTTTTAAAAGATTCATACTGGTCTTAGCATTAGTTTTGGCATTGGTTTGAAGTTCTCAAATCTCTTACCATGGGTGTCAATAAGAAAACCAAACTGAAGTCCCTCTCACAGGGTCGACCACCAACGATCAAGAAACCAGCTCAGCGTATATCAAGCAAAGCTACTCGAACTATCATTCGTAATCATCATACATTGGAGAAACGAAAGGCTAAAGCTCTGGCTAAGGGAGATGAAATTGCAGCAGCAGCACTAACACGTGAGATTGCTTCACAGGGTGGATTGGAGAGCTATCAACGTGCAAGTTTAATCGGACAGGGCAATGATAGAGGTGGTGATAGCAGCAAAATTATGATGGACTGGCTAGCGCCTCTATGTAAAGACCTCAAGGGTTTAGCTGAAAAGAACTCACCAGTCCGCATGTTGGAAGTTGGAGCACTAAGTACTACAAACGCTTGCTCGAGAAGTCATACCTTTCACGTTGAGAGAATTGATCTAAATAGTCAGTCGGAGGGAATTACACAACAAAACTTCATGGAACGACCGCTACCAAAAGATGAAACCGAGAAATTCAACATTATCAGTCTTTCCCTTGTTTTAAATTATGTTCCAGATGGCGTAGGCAGAGGTAATATGTTGCTCCGGACTCGCAAATTTCTGGAAACAATCTGTCCGGCTGGCGAAGGATTCAGCGAATGGTTTCCGGCATTGTTCTTGGTCCTACCATTGCCTTGTGTGAACAACTCTCGTTATATGGATGAAGCCAGGTTAGAAGCGATTATGGAGAGCTTGGGATACGTTATGGTGAAGAAGAAGCTCTCGAACAAGCTCGTATATTATCTCTGGCGTTTACAATCACCCACGATGAAACCACGACAATGGAAGAAGGAAGAAATTCGAGCTGGAGGTAGTCGCAACAATTTCTCAATTGTGCTTAAGAATTGAGCAAATTGGTGGGGGGAGACAGTTAACATTATACATCGTACCGGCATATTGATGAATCGGTTACAACCTGCCTACCCCAACTTTAGATCATATCAATGTACAAATACAGATAATGATCGTCGCAGGCAACACGGATACCTGGCAATGGATGGAATGTTTAACTGGCTCCCGCACATAGGAGGGCGACAGCAAGATGCGGGCCGGGCTACTCGGAGTATAAATTTTATATGGCGGGTCAGCTATTCTCGAGAAACATTTCGCTCTCTCCTGATGAATGCTCTCCTGATGAATCTATAGACGAGACGAAAAACCACGCAATCAAGTTGTCAAGACGGTCCTGGTTCACGTTCATCATGCGGGACAGTCAAAATCACGCCTTCGAAGGTGGGGGGTGGAGAGCGGAGGTATACTTTTCGGCCAATATGTTATCTCAGATCTGCCTTTTCCATGGATATCCTTTTCCGTTACATGGTACTTTCGTGTAAGTACTACATAAGGACTTCACGGGCAAGTGGGGCTTTTAATCCATGCCTTTACCTGCGCCTTCTGCATTATCAAGTTTCTAATCTCAATGTTATTATTACATTGTAAGAGAGCAAGCAGCAGGAAGAAACAAGCACAAATATACAAGGGGAGTGATGTTAAAAATTGAGTTGTGCATAAATCGAATTTCGTATGATTATCGGCTGAAAAAAGCGATAAGCCTTATCTTTGGAGGGAGAAGCTTGCTTTTTGAAAAGGCGGACTAAAATCCAAAATATTCCATTCTAGATCGATCTCTCTACTAACTTTGCGCACAACCCACACACCAATTACACCCAGCTCTTGATTTTGGCCATATTGTATTTGCTCGTGTGTCCCTTCTCAACACACCTGCAATAGTTACGAAAAATTCCATCAAGCGGAACTGAGAATTTGGAGAATTGACGACTTTACCTTATCCGGTTTTCATCGGTGGTAGTTGAGGGATATCACACAATAACTAATAATTTAATACCTCCTCATCATGGCACGTCCTCCCAATCGAAATCCAACAACTTTCTATGAATACGAACATGGCACATCAAGATCTCCGAGAGGCTCTATCAGTAGTAATAGAAGTGTACGATTTGACTCGGGCGATTTCTCTCCATCTGCAGAGTCTGATTATTTAGTCCCCGGGGATCAAAATGATCAAAATGAAGGTCTTAGAAGACGGAGGTAATCTTTCCTTTCCCTTCTTCGCCTGTATAGACAGCTAACATGTCTTTCCAAGGTCCTCGATTGCTATGCGATTTAATTCCATTACCCATGCTGGAGGTGTGAACAGTATCGAAAACTTCGCGCGAAGTCTGACGCGGGCTTCCGCATTCCACGAGATTACTCCGCGTCGTCCATCATTTATACTTGCGGAAGATAGCACCGAGGAAGGTGAGGGTGGAGATCTAGAATATGGAGGACTGCAGACGGACTATGGGCGAATACCTCGCTCTTCCTTGATCAGAGAGCAGTTGCGGAGATCGACTTCAGACAATACAGTTGATGATGAGTCTGCACTTGGAGATGAAACAGAAAGCAGCCTGTCCCGAGTTGCCAGTCACAGGAAGTCCGAGGGGGAACGTGTTGCTGGAGGCGATCACGCAAGCGTGCATGGAAGTGTAAGGGGAAGTCAATCTATCTTTGCGATTGCCCCGCATCTATCAACTCCTCTAGCGGGAAGCTATGGAACATCCTACGGTACATTACGTTCAACCTTGAACGAATCATCAATGGTTCATGCCGGCCAGCTTTGGCGACAACAACAAGCTACCGGCGCAAATGTTGTAGACGGGGAACACTTGCCACTGATTGTTAAGGAGGTCGAAGAAGATGGGAAAATTGTGCTTGTGGTTGAGGGGCAGTCTACTCTTCCACAGACAATCCTCAACTCCACAAATGTTCTCATTGGAGTTGGTTTGCTCAGTCTCCCCATGGGTTTGAAGTACTCGGGATTGTTATGTGGCATGATATTACTCCTTCTATCGGCACTTGTTACGTCATATACTGCGAAGTTATTGGCTAAGTGCATGGATCGAGATCGCAGTCTCCTGAGCTTCGCAGACGTTGCCTATGCATCCTATGGCCGCAGAGCAAATATAGCGACTAGTATACTTTTCACTATGGAACTTCTTGCGGCATGCGTTGCCTTGATTGTTCTTTTCGCAGATTCCCTGAACTCACTAATTCCATCCGTCGGAGTAAATGAATGGAAAGTTCTCTGCGGTCTTCTTTTGATACCGCTTAATTTTGCCCCTCTGCGCCTATTGAGTTTCACCAGCATTCTTGGGATCATCTCGTGCTTCTCCAGTACGTAAAGACAACCCGTATCTCCAATACATTGGCTGATCATTATAGTTGTACTAATAATCCTCATTGATGGCTTCGTAACACCACGAACTCCTGGTTCTTTACTAGAACCGGCAACTCAATACATATTTCCAGCCAACGTAAGTCATCTGCGTGTTACCTATTTTAATTCTTCGCTCTATCTTCACCGTGGCAATTCCACGCCATATCAACAACATGAATGTTTTGTTTAAACCAATACATTCTCGTAGCGGTTTTCAAATGCAGACAAGCATCCCTAGTTTAAAGTCATCGAGAATGAGGAGTCCGCTCTGTTCTTGCACTGCTTACTGACTCTATTCCTGTTTAGTGGCTCACTCTTCCACTTTCGTTCGGCCTAATGATGTCGCCTTGGGGAGGACACTCGGTCTTTCCCAACATTTATCGTGACATGAGACATCCATATAAATTCGACAAGGCAGTCAAATATACATTCAGTTTCACAGTAAGTCTCATTCAACCTCCAGCTCTACATTGTGCTAAAATAAAATTCCCAGTATGTGCTCGATGCTATAACTGCACTAGCTGGAATATTAATGTTTGGAGGTAAGACCCCATCGTTTTTCGGATTTCGGGCTCCTTTATACTCGTATTCTTGGTTTTGTCCTTTTTTCTTACTCCCGAGCATGGGTCTCTGGCAAAACGCATCGGTGCCAAACGGCTACTGACCTTCCTATAGATAACGTCATGGATGAAGTCACAGCCAACATTATCGGAAACTCAAGCTACCCTCGCAGCTTATCTGTTATGATATGTATATTCATTGCCATCATTCCTTTGACCAAAGTTCCCCTGAACGCTCGTCCCATTGTGTCTACAATCGAATTGCTCTGTGGACTCGACTCTCGCGCTATGCCTGAATCACCGGCCCTTACTGGACTCTCGGGCTACACCCGTGGTATAATGAAAATCGCCGTTCGCATCATTGTACTCATCGTATTTGTGATCATAGCAATAATCTTTCCGGCTTTCGATAGTATTATGGCGTTCATGGGCTCGGCTCTGTGCTTTAGCATTTGTGTTATTCTGCCGCTTCTGTTCTATGTCAAGATGTTTCGGAAAGAGATTAGTCGGAGAGAACTGATCTTGGATTATTGCTTGATTGCCATTAGTTCTATAATGGCGATTGTGGGTACTGTTTGGGCTTTCTTGCCCAAGGATCTCATTCATGCCGAATAATGCGGGCACGGAGAGCAAGCGCATTCATGATATTTTAGGAAAGGTTGCACATATTTTTCTGTACATGTGGTTAATGTTTATACGGGTTAATATTGGAGTTCTGCATCATATATGGATGGTGGTTGTTTGATAACTCCTTGTCCAATCGCCTCCATACTCAAATCGTCAATATAGTTTATATTTAGTTCCTGGGTTCTTGTATAAAAAAGTTGCTGTTTGCTGTTTGCTGTTTGCTGTTTATTTTGTGCATATGACGGGGATGAAAGAAATTGGTACATTCTTGGGATTGAAATAAAATAGATATACCACTACGCATCTGAGTACAATGTTTTTTGTGAATATGCGTATACATAATCTCAATAGAATCCCTCGGTGCACTATAATCTCACCAGCTACTTACTAGGTACCCTTTTTGCCTGGTGACAGATAGATACTGCAAAAGAAACAGTAACTAACTAACTATGCTGGTCTATTATTCATAAGTGATATTTAAGTCAAGGCCGGCAAAGATCTGGAGATGGGTTAAAAAATAAATCATTCTCGGGTAGGTAGGTAGGTGCAGGTGCAGGTGCAGGTGTAAGTGCCCGGTAGTCGGGACGGTAATGGAGATTTAAGAGGATCTGGGACTTGGGTTCTTATTTAGTATGGATCTGACCATGCGGAATGTGGAATGTGGAATGGGGAATGGTAGTGAGTCTTTAACCCTCCGCCGCTATCGACGATGTTTAAATCGAAAATTTATGGTCTATATGAAGTCCATTACTCGCCTTACATAAACCTCGGAGAAATATCTTTACATTGTGGCATCTGTCCACATCTAAAAATCCACAGTATTTATCCATCCGCCCGACCTTCCCCTAAACGCCGTCGCCATGCATATCTATACAATTTCATCCCCTCCCACTACAGAACAGCCCAATCATATCAATCCTCCCTCAACAACCATACCCCTCAACAACCATACCCCTCTCCCCTTTCTTCCTAGCGACCTCCTCAAACACATTAGCCTTCTGAATCGCCCTCGACCTTTCCCTCACAAAAGCCAACAACCTTAAACATCCACTCGGCGTCATACCCTCAATTCTTCTTGCCTGTCCCACACTCTCGGGTCTTGTCATCTTCAACACCGATTTCTCATGCAAGGAAATTCCATGTATAGAATCATAATCTAAATCCACCGGCAATTTAAGCATTTCATCTTTTTGAAAGACTCTCTGTGCTGCTTTTTGTTGTGCGACATATGGCGCATAGACAGCTTCGATACCAACTCTATCTCTGATTCGTTGGGTGTAGGTTGAAATGTCCGGGATACGGGTTGACAAATCGTTGATGGTGACGTCTCGGATGCGTAGAACGTCCAAGGCGCTTCGCATGGTACTATCGTTTGATACTTTAAAACCATCGTTGATCCAAAAAGGAGCACTGAATATACTTTTTTCAAGCGCAGATTTGAGACCTTCCATTTGAGCAACCTCATCATTAAAGGCAGACCAGCGTTTTTCACCTACTACTCCTGCCAGTCTCCCCTTTTCTGTAAGCCGCAAATCGGCGTTGTCGGCTCGGGCGCTCATGCGGTATTCGCTGCGAGACGTGAACATACGGTAAGGTTCGGAAACACCTTTGGTGATAAGATCGTCAATCATGATTCCGATGTACCCATCACTGCGAGATAAAACCAATTGTGGTAATGATTGTGATGCAAGTCCGGCATTGATACCGGCTATGATACCTTGGGCGGCTGCTTCCTCATAACCTGTAGTACCATTGATTTGGCCTGCTAGGTAAAGACCCTGAATTGCCTTTGTCTCCAGTGTTGCTTTTAGACTTCGAGGATCAACATAATCGTACTCTACACCATAGCCTGGAGCTGTCATTGTGACATTCTCTAGTCCCGGGATGGTTTTTAAAAGTTGCTCCTGAGCCTCCGCCGGTATAGTCATGGAGATACCATTGGGATAGATGATGTCGCTGTTGAATCCTTCCGGTTCTAGCCATACAATGTGTCTATCTTTATCAGAAAATCGTATGACCTTGGATTCGAGCGACGGGCAGTATCTGGGACCTTTTACAGTCTCTCTGATGTGTATAGACTTATCCAAATTTGCCCGAACCACAGCATGCGAAGCCTCATTCGTATAGGTAGCATGGCAGAGTAGTTGCTCCTGGACAGATACGGTTTCGTTGAGATAACTGAAAGGTGTCGGTGGTTGATCTCCTGGCTGCACGGCAAGATTCTTAAAATCGATCGAACCTTTTGCAAGCCGAGGAGGTGTCCCCGTCTTCAGTCTTCCCAGAGTAAAACCAGCATCTTTCAACGATTTGCTCAAGCCAAATGTTGCCGCTTCACCCATTCGCCCAGCAGGATAACACTCCAAGCCGATATGGATTTCACCGCCCAAAAATGTGCCAGTCGTGATGACCACTTGCTTCGTAGGAATGATTTCTCCCGATTCCAGTCGCACACCTGTAATCTCACCATTTTGCGCCTCGCCCTCCTCCTTCGAAACAATTATATCCGCCACACTTCCCGTCACGATTGAAAGGTTCGGATACGCTTCCAATTCCTCCCGCATATGCTTCTTGTATAAGTCTCTATCGATTTGCGCTCTAGGACCCTAACAAACATTAGCACGCGATATCAAACTGCCACCGACATAATGACCACCTACCCAAACCGCAGGGCCCTTCTTTCGATTCAACACCTTAAATTGCACTCCCGCCTTATCAATAATCCTCCCCGCAACTCCGTCCAGCGCATCCACCTCCCTCAACATCGTCCCCTTCCCTATCCCCCCAAAACTAGGATTGCAAGAACAAACACCAATATTCTCGAGTTTCGGCGTGATCAATGCAGTCCTAGCACCAGATCGCGCAGCTCCTGCACACGCTTCTGCTCCCGCATGACCTCCTCCAATGACGACGACATCGTATGGTCTAAAAGTAGAGAATTAGTTGAGAAGTGGAGGATTGGTGTTGGAGGGGCGCAATTTATACCTTGTTTCTGCTGCTACACTCGCAAAGGAGTTTCTTTGGAGGAGCCAGCTTCTAGTGATAGTTCGCAGTAATGGGCGACCATATGCCACCGCAAGGCTTCTATTCATATTGGCATTTCGAATGCGTTTGTGCAATTCTTGAAGCAAAGGTAAATTCATGGGCGGGATGATTTTTCTATGCTTTATCGGAGTTTTTTTTTACCCCTCGCCGATTGGCTGCATGGGATATGAAGAATATCAACAACAAGAGCATTGACAAATTGAATTTACTGCTACTTATTATTTTCTACCATGCTTGAATGCAGTTATTACAGATATACTCGAGGAATAATTTCATCGTTTCCGTAATACTATAGCTTCAAGCATTTTTGCCAAGCGTCGCACACCATTACCGGTAACCTGTCTCTCACCATGTATGAAGAGACGGTCGGTAAGAATGAAAGGGGCGTCTAGATGTTCGTGAATTAAGCGATGAGTTGGTGATAATTTAAAGGTAGGTAAGTGAATAGAACAGAATAGTATGAGTAGGCGTTAGATGTCAATAAATGGAAATCGTAGTGAAAGTTTACCAGTGAATAAGGGAAAATGAGAGGGGCCATAGTTGGTGGATTGTAGTTGAGTGAGGAAGTAATGGATAGAGAATGAATTAGATGATGTGAAGAAGAGTTGAACGAGAAAGAATGGTAGGAAAATGATAGATTTAAAGGCAAATAATAGGTCGATGGATAAGAAGTGAATAGAAAACTTATCAACCGAGACGTTAGTGGTTGGGGTGAAAGGCACCAAAAATAACATTGTACACAGTACAAAGTACAACTTTATTGAACGAGTTAGACATATAAACAATGCTAGAAACCTCTTTTATTTGCTCTATAACATTGAGTGCTCACCTCGTCTAGAATAATGTACCTTTCCTTTCATAAACTTTCGATAACGAAGTCCGCCTTCAAGAATGAGCTACTTACTACCATTTCCATCCCGTCGACTTGTATATCTACCCCAGATATTGATTCATATTCTCTCAGATTCTAGTTCCTTTTGTGTATTTTCCTCCATCCCAAGGGCATCATGAATACAAACAAGTATGTAGTACTTTCAATTGAGCCTTCTTATCATCCATTGCCCCTCTACTTGTCGCTACATTTATCATTTAAATGCAATAACAAAATTGGCATAACCAACCCCCCTCCTCGCTCCATTCACTCCATCCACTCTATTCCTTTCACCTCCTAGTTGAATTATAACCCAAACCCCCAAAAAGATTCATGAAAATTTACCTCCCACTCAATCCATCAACACACAAGCCAAACCCCGCACTAACAAGCAAAACTACTAGTCATTCGCCTCCCCTAGTCAATAAACGAGTCGAGTCGAGTCGGGACCGAATCAATCGTCATAACTAACCTAACCTAACCCCCAAAAAAAGCCTTGGAAAGAACACACACAGCATCTTCATCTATCTCATCACCTAACTCGCGCTCTCTTCCTTTTCCCCTTCTTCTTTCTTGTATCCTCCCCAAATTGCATTGCAGAAACCATCGACACACTGGCAGCTTCGACTTTGCAACGAACACTCGTTCATATCTCTCATTTATCCGCACATCACATCACATCACATCGTCACCCTTATCCTTATCCTCATCAAACTCGCTTCGAATCCCGCCCTCTTCATCACCATACCGTTAGAAAACCGAACATACTGACGCCGCGTCGCATCGCATCATATCAAGAAAGTATATCCAATCGGAACTACACCAGCGTATCCAATGGTCTAGTCTACCCTGCGAGTCCAACAATGAAAGTTTGTTGAATATTCAAAGCATTTTCATAGCATCGGAATCATCCAGATTATTCAAACGACCAAGAGCCGCACCCTCCTGCCAACATACCTACATACTTCCTCCCTAACACACAACACAACACACATCGACCATTCATCCTCTATCAGGATCAATTAAATCACAAATTGTATCATATCAAGAACAAAAAGTATAGAGCGGGTAATTATCTGGTATTTATCTAAAATTCATCCCATCAACAGAGGTCTTTGAGATGATAATCTATCTAATCCACCAGAAAAGCGAGTCCTATCTAAAAATCTTTTCTCAGTCTCTCTCTCTTCGCACGAACTATCCCACCAAAGAGCCAATATCGACACATCTTCTCCGTTCCTATGATAAAATTTGTTGATATATTCAAGAACAAAGCTCCTTCACGATGTTCGATCCTCCATAAGCAAGTGTGCGAGCAGTATGTTCGAGAGAAGAATAATAAAAGACAAAAAGAATGCGACTACAAGTGGAGGTCATGCCAGCCTCCAACCCACTCCAAATCTCCGAGATCCGATTGCTTATCCTTGCGCTTCTCCTGATAATGGTGGTCTCGGCCCTTGGCCCGCGCCCACGGACAATCTCTGCCCTTATCTTTGATAACAATGTTTGATTTAGTATCCCAAGCACTAGTACCGAATCCAGTGAAGCCTAATCCAACGTTTCGACGTGGGATATTTTGAGTCTTCCCCGTATCCATAGATCTTTCAGTATCTGACGCTCCTGTGTATGCCCTCCTACGATCTCCAAGCGCAGACCACTTATCAAAAGCGGTTCTCTTTGAGGGTGGTGAATAGCGAGGTGAGTGTTGTTGAGTGGGGTTGTCGTGGAAGAAGAAACCATCAGCCACCAAATCCTCATCAATGTCATTAGCTACTGTACGGCCAGCTGCTACTCTTGGAATGTTGACAAATGAAGAGGTGTGAGGTTCCAATGGAGATCTAGTAGTCTTCTCCCCATCGGTCTTACTCTCGTGGCTCCAAGTTCGCGAGTTTGCCATTTGGCGTGCTTTGAACTGATTGTCGAGCTCTTCTTCTTCTTCCATCTCTTCGTCCCAGAGATCGCCCCAACTCTTAGATACCATGTCATTCTTCTTGCCAAAGACTGATGCCATAGATGGCAATGGGATTGGCTTTGCCATGGCGATGGGTAGGGATCCAGAGATGGGAGTAAGACTGGCCTTTGGAGGACCAGCCTTCATATGGCGCCGGATGGCTAGAGATTGCATCGAAGATCCAAAGGAAGAATCGAGGACCGATTCCATTGAAGGAGTTTGATCTCCAATGGAGAACCAATCCTTCTTGCTTACTTCAGAACCTGGGAAGAGGTCCTCGGAGTCGTAATCCTCATCAGGAATGGCGGAGAGTTGACGGAATTGTTGAGGTGGACTAGCATGTAATGCCTTAGCCCATGGGAAGGAGGCACCCGCATCGATTTGAGGGCTTTGAATGGAAGGCGTGCGCAATGGCTCACGGTTCGAGCTAGGAATGCCACGACGATCAGCAGAGCTGAAGTCATCGGCAAACTCGTCAAATGTTGTGAAGCTGAGTACACGTTCGATAGCCTCGCGAGCGCCAGCAAGTGATCGCTTTCGGGGATCAAGACTCATACATTGAGCAATGACTTCATATGTATCTTGTGACATTGTTGGGAAGACATCGAAGAGCGATTGCTTGTCTCGAGTGAAGTCGAGGAAGAAGGGGTCCGCCTCTGTGGGTGTCGTGAAAGGGTTACGAGAGAACAAGATGTTCAAAAGGCAGATGCCAATGGCCCAGGTATCGGCTTGCTCTGGGGAGTACCCCGCACCAGCAGAATCATACTGTTCTGGAGACATGTAGCGATCACTTCCGACGGTGGTTTCGTATGACCACTTCTCCGAAGTTGCAAGGCCAAAGTCACCAAGCTTCATCTCCCCAGATTGAGTGAGGAAGATGTTTTCAGGCTTGATATCACGATGATACATGCCCTTGCTGTGAATGTATGCAACAGCATCGATAAGTTGTAGCATAAATTGACGGACATGTTCTGTTTCGAGTGGGCCAGTGCCAGTTCGAATAGCTTCATAAAGATCACCCCGGGAGCAAAACTCTAAAACGATATACACATGGGCTTCGGTCTCGAAGGAGTGGATGAGATTGACAATATTTGGGTGAGAGCCAAGTCGAGCGTGGCAGGATAGCTCTTCCGAGTGCTCATCAATGGCAAATGATGAGTCGGCATCAGTCATAGTGGCAGATTTCTTGGTTAAGCACTTGATAGCAACGATTTCGCTGGTAATTAGGTCCCTGGCCATGAAAACCATTCCGAATGAGCCATGGTTGAGGGGGGATATCGTTTCAAAACGTCCATCAAGGACGACACCGTCGTAAAACTTCTCTCTTAAGCACTCCATTGTTATGATGAAGGGTTGAGGTAGCGAAGCGTGGTGTGAGAAAAAGTGAAGGTTGAATGGGAGTGAAGTGTGCAAATTAAATAAATAAACTTAAGAAACAAAATTGCAGCTTTGAATACTGTTACAACCGAAATGTTTTTGGGCCCTGAGAGGTAAAGAATCGAGAGATACAAGGTGGAATTTGTGGACGCTTTTGTCTTCTCTAAACAAAGTTGATGGTGGCACAAGGAGAGCTATGCTCGTTGATGATTGTCGATAAGTCGGAGGGAATAAATGAGGTTGTAGTTCGATCTGAGTGAAGCAAGGCGATAAAAGGTATGTATGAGGAATAAAAACAGACTCGCAACGCTATATAAATGTATCCTAACCGCCGAAAAAGGAAAATGAATAACTGGTGAATAACTCCGGATCGTAGAAGTAGGGTGTTCAGAGGCTCATATGGGTATTTCGAATACGCTTTGACAAAAGAAATTTGTTGAATAGTTCGTTAAATAGGACAAAGAAAGGACTTGAGGCCCGATAAAAAAAAAAAGGAAAAGAGTTTAAAATCGTTATGTTGACATAGGAGTCAGACGTTGAAGGAACGAGTGTCTGAGGTTTCGAAGATTCCTCGAATAGTACGAAGTAACGTACTAAGTGGTATGAAATGTGATGTCGATTTGGTAGGTCGAATCGAGGAAGAAATGTGTAATTGAACCTAATCAATTATGCAATATCGAGATAGAGTGGCGTGATGTTATGGTAGGGCAGATGTGATGGGATGAATGCACAGATCTTCAGGTGATGATCTGCGAGTGGAAGACTTCGACAGCGTATGTATCACAGATCGAGGATGATCGGGTTGGCTATTGTGATAAACGCTTAGATGTTGACCTGGAACTCATGTGTTTAAATTGATGTGTTGATGGAACAAGGAAGTAGAAGATATGACTCCTCTTCTGCCAATGTTCGAAGTTTGTAGGTCGACAACAAGAGGGGTTCGGTGCGAGGTAAATGAGGAGAGGATGATGATTGATCAAGAGGTGGAAGTATGTGGTTGACCTTTGACGAAGCTGATGATTACAACAGGATCTGCGAAGCTTTGTTGGATGTTCAAGAATGTGGTTGTTGCTATGACAGCAAAGCAGTATGACGCAGAACAAGACAAGTGACGGGTGGTTGTAGCTTTCAAAGGAATGGGCGATGGAAAGGGATGAGTGCGGTACGGAAGAGTTCGTGGTGGGATTGGGAAGGGGATCTCGGTCGGGATTGTTTGGCGATGATGATAGGAAGTCGGAAGGATAAAGAGAGAAAAGAAGAGGTGAAAAGAAAAGAAGGGGGAGGAGGGAAGTTAACTGCGAACGACGATGATTGTGGCCAGTATGATGGTACGCATATGTGGAGTTGAAGGTGTTGAGGTGGGTGATTGAGTTCGGCAGGTGGAAAGACGAAGAAGAGTAAGTAAGAGGATGGATAAATCGAAGGGAAGGCTAAGCGAAAGGCCGGATTTGGTGTAGGGATATCGAGATGAGGTGTCTAATAAGTGTCTTCTTCAAAATTGCCAGGGGAGTCCAGGGAAGAAGTTGAGAACCTTGTAAGATAAATAAACCTTGGCCAGAAGCCAGATGAGCGTAATAAAGTTAGCTAGTAGGGAATGTGGTTTTAGTAGATGCTTGCGGAATATATAGATAGATATAAATCAAATTATAAATATAAATATAAATATAGATAGATATAGATATAAAATCAAAGTATAGATATAGATATAGATATAGATATAGATATAGATATAAATATAAATATAAATATATATATATAAAACGTCTGAGGTCGAGATATTCTGATTTGATTGGTTGAGAATGAGAAGAGTTGGAGAACTTCTGATAAATGTAGATAAAAGTAACTAATTAAAGATAAATCAATAACTGCTTGCTACTGGTACCTAAGTGAATTCGTAGATCGCAGGTGTCGGTCAATTCGTGAGGTATCATTCGTAAAGTCTTTCGTGATGGCTGGCTTGTCGGCTGCGGGTCGTAGGTAGGTCTTAGGTCGTAGGTCGTAGGTCGTAAATAAGAAATATTATAGGTTTGGTCTAAGAGGTGAGGTGATGATGAATGAATTGTACCAGCGCAAATAATCAAACAATTGTAAATATTATGATTTGTGCCTTTCCCGTACTGCACGAAATTGTTGTCCTTCCTGTGTGTATGAATCCGCGGCAGATGTTTGTTGATATGAAGATGGATGAAGATGGATTGAGATAGTTAGCTTGTCTGGTTGAGGGAGGGGTGATGCCGAGAAAGGATATGCCATGGATAAAATAGGATTAGAATAGGTTGGGTGGCTTTTGACTTGATTTGACTATTATTGTAACTCTAAATCTAACATCTCTTACTTATTCCTGTCATCATTTTTTGCCTTTCAATATCTTGTCTATAATGATATCAAACAAAGAAATGATTAGAAACGGAAGTGGCCCTCTTCCCCTCTCGTTGCCAATGCATTCATTCGTTCGTTCATTTATCCATCCATTCATTCATTCATCTTCATTCTCACCCCACCCCAGACTTGATGGATGGATGGATGGATGAATACACACGCTCAAGCCTCAAGTCTAGTACCGTACCGTACCTACTAACTTACCCATGTGGCTAACTAGTAATCTTCAACCAGTCATTCATTAGATCCACGCATACTACATACACACACACACACTCTCTCTCTCTCTCTCTCTGATCTCTCCAAGATCAACACTTTCCCCTTCCTCACAGACAATTCAAAGCTTTCGGGTGCTTGACTATCTCCGGCATAATCTGACTCAAAGGAGTCAAAAGAAAGGAAAATGATAAGAGTAGCGATGAAGATATTTCAGCCCATCGATCAAAGGGCTTCACTTTCATCCAATCATTCCAAGATGATTTGAGACATTTTATCACTAATGTATTTATTGCTGCTCTTATACACTTCCATTCGATTCGACGGCGTCATGGAATGATTGGAATGATTATTGGTTGCTAATATTTAATGCTAGAAAGCCAAAAGCCAATCTTACTCTTTATGCAAGCCCCTTTTATGCAAGCCCCTAAGAAAATGCATGCATTGATAAATTGAATGCAATACATACCCGTCGTCTTCCCACACCCATTTCTGGATGGCTAAACCAATCCAATCAATCATCTGGATGCATTTCAATGAAAGAGAAGGAAACTTTACCGCTGTTTACTGTGCCTTCTTTGGCGCTCTCAATGCATGCTATTACGCCCTTAAGCTGGGGAAGTTAGCGGTACCGTTACCGTTGCGTGGGTAAGTTCTGGCCTTATTATTAGATTATCAATGAATCTGGGCGAGTTGTCTTGGCTACTTCCACTCTCATACAGCGTATGGGCGGCATACACTTACTTACCCTAGGTATCATGCTGCGGTGGGTATTTGCATTTTCGGAGTCCGTGGTGCCCACTAGGAAGTTCTAGAGGGGTCAAGAAGGCCATGTCGGCGATAGTGAAGTTAAATTTAATGACTTTTATGGTTTTTCCGAAAGCTTACGAAGGAGGGACGGACTTCTGGATCTCAAGGATGAAGCCCGCCCGAGTGACTAAATTCTAAGATTCGTTGAGGATTCTCGAAGGAATGATCAATGGCCCTCCAAGTAACTAACTAGGATGGATACATGCCATCAGTCACCAATTCAACCCTTTACATTACAACGGTAGCCATAGACCGTATTTTTGTACAGAAGGACAGAAGTCGGCGTCTCTCGCCTATGGAATTGTGCTCGAAACAAGTAATAAGAATAGAATAGATAAGAACAACCACTGACACATTGTAATTTTACAAAGAAGAGGACAGATAAATCAGATCGATTGGGATATGAAGCTTAGTAAGTGAGTGCTCTCTACTGAACTCGACTAACAACTTCCGTACTATTATTATCTATACTATTACCTATACTATTACCTACATTACTATCTACACATCTACACTACCACCTACACTACTTTCTACATTACAATTATTTACACTACTTTCTACACTACTACTTACCTACACTACTTACTAACTACACTACTTACTAACTACACTACCACCTACATTACTACTACCACCACCTGCACTACTACCACCTACACTACTACTACCCACACTACTAACTACCCAGCCTCAAAATGATTTCTGATCTCCTTATGACACAAGGAGGATACCGCTGCTTCCGAAAAGCCCAAAATGGGTTTGACTTACCTTTTAGTCGTGTGACCACGCATTTTGGAGAGACAAAGATTTATTATAAGCCACTTATTGGCATTGAGAAGAATAACCATGAAGATTGAAGAGGCGAAAGAACTTGGCCCAGCCCCTCTTTCTCTTCTCTTCTTTCATCATCTGGTAGATCAATAGTGATCAACATCAAATCATTTGATCTGGTGTGATGTTACACGTACACATCCAGTGACATATCTTTCATCACTGCACATTTCTTAATTGGTGGTGGTAGGACATTCCTTCCGAAGTCGCTTTCAAGTCTTATCACATTCAACAAAGGGGGGGAAAGATGATGGATCAATTGACATTTTTGGCATAATGTATGGAAAATCACCCCATTGTTCGGGATTTGAAGCACAAGACAACATTTTGTAACACGGACTGGCCTTTGTTATTGTTGCATGGCATCATTGGCATGTTTTCAACATCAGTAAGTGAGTAAGTGAGTGAGTGAGTGAGTGACCTTGTTCAATATTTACGGAGGTCTCCGATTACACTTCACTTCAATTCTCACTTCACTTCACTTCCCCACCTTATATGAGACCAATTCAAGACAACTCTTATGTCTTGACTTGTTTACTTGTTTACTTGTTCAAATCTAGACCACATCGTTCCCTGGAATGTAAGTCGACATGACTCTTCCAAGCAAATGGGCAGAACCCGAGAATCCCCAGCATCTATCTTACTTGTTCAACTCCCTCGCTTGAAAGATCCCCCTTCTTCCTTTTCCCTTGGAACTCACTGATCTTGAAACTCGCGCTTATGTATGTACTGCTTGCTGTACTCCATAATTCGGATGTTTATGCATTGATCGATACACATACCTTACCTTTCCCCATCTCCTCTCTTCCCAGCCGTCCTGCCTGCCATGCAGCAGCGGTACCTACTCGTCAATGATTCGCAGGAAAGCAAAGCATGGCTACCCTGAGAATGTAGGGATGTCACCAATGTACTAATTCATACGAGGACACATCATTTATTGTCGTCGTGGGGTAATTTGATGGGTCGCACAGGCGATCAGCTTGGATGCTTTTTGCTCCTCGGACTCAGAGTGTTAAGTGTTTGCTCTTTGCTCTTTGCTCTTTGCTCACTCACCATCGAGTCTTTGAAGCGTCGAGTCTTTGACGCGTCAACGTAAATGGTAAATTGTTTCATTTGAAATTGAGGACATGATGATTAATTATAATATATTATTATCCTTGATTGAAAAGCACATCTTCATTTAACCTATCCATGAGTCATCCCCCTACACCCCTTATATCATACTGTACATATACTGTACATATACTTGTACATATACTTGTACATATACCTGTACATATACCTTATATCTCTTTTCATTCCAGACTTGCCGACTGGTCAATCGTAGGCGAGCGCCCTGTGTTCTTACTGCACGAAAGGAATTACCGTTTGCTTCAAGAAACGTATGATCGACGACCACCCTTTCCGCTGGTGTCTCCATATCTAACTAAAACATCATCCATCCAGGATATCATGCCACCAAAAATATCCCGAAACTCTCCCTCAGATATAGTATGATCTACTTGATAAGCTCATCTATTGACATTTCCCCCAGCAAATCGAAATCCACCGTTGAATCTCGCATATGTTATGATGCTTCATCAATTGGGAATGAGAAGATTTGATGGCGGAGTTCCCAATTGATTGGATCTTCATTTGGAATTGAAACATCTAATTTCTTCGAAATATAATTACAGCATGGTTTGAAACAATTGAGCGAGTAATTAAGTAATCAAGTGTATGTATGTATGTATGGATGTATGTCTCGTGAATTTGTTCGTTGGTTGAGTAAATACTGAATGCATATACATGAATGTACAAATCTCATATCTCATTCATAACATTCCTTTCCATATGTATGTATGATGTGCTATTTGCTATATGTTATGACAGCAAAGGAGAAAGATCAGCTTGTTATCTCTACTATTAAACTAAGAACTCGAAGCTCCAAACTCGATAATTGAACTTTCCCCATTTTCGAACCCATTCGTCATAAAGCTCTTTCTTAACTGAGATAACAGATAACAGATAGCAGATATCATCATTTATCCTTATCCTTATCCTTATCGTTATCATTATCGCCATCACCCATCATCACTTATCTCTTATCTCTGATCTCTGATCTCTGATCTTCTTATCGCCCCACCACAAAATATACCAACTAACTTTTTGGCTTTGTCCACTTGCTATTTTCGTAATTACTATTCCCCCATCAACATCATCACATCCATCACGTCACTTTAAATTTTTTCTCCTCTGTCCCTGTCTTCCTCCTCTTCCCCACAGATTGAACCGATGGCGGCATTCGGATACCGGTTCGAGGAATGGGGATGAGGTGACATTGGAGGGATTCCTGGGAAATCCTGGAATGTAAGACGGTACAGTAATATAACCGGTACCTGTCATCACGATAATTTCATTCCTTTCTGTATGAGGAGAGAAAGCAGCGGTGAGTAATTCTTGTGCGGAGATCCCTCCTAAGGAAGATCCCTTTGAGTTGGAAATGGGAAGTTTCATACGAGAGAGGAATGTATATTGAAAGATAAATAAATAAAAATTAATAAATAAATAAATAAATAAATAAATAAATAAATAAATAAATAAATAAATAAATAAATAAA
>NGKH01000057.1:17909-56149 GCA_002162575.1 Sclerotinia glacialis | reverse complement strand
CACTAGAATCCGACGAGGGGGCCAAACAAATATGCAGCCCCACCAAGTGAGTGGCCGATTGTGAGAGCTGACGCGAAGAATTTTTCTTGAGACGTGATCCACTAAACTAAAAATCTATCTTGAAAGAGGGTTTCGTGCGTGAGATGATGCATGCAAATATTCACATAAAGGTATCGAACAGACGTTAGCGAGATCGAGGGCTAAAGACCCGAATCAACGTTTTCCGGCGTAGAATAATTTCAATGGCGGAGAGTATGGTACATGGGTCCCGGAAAAGCGTTGCGTATGACGAGCCGGAATGTCTGTTCGTGTTGCCGGGCAAGCAATCATACATTAAGGTCGGCTGGCATAGCGAATCATCATGTTGCCCAAAGTATGCGCCACATGAGAATGTCGGTCAAGAAAACCTACGCCGCAATTCATGCATCTGTCCAAATCTAGAAGGCTCTTTGTTTAGATATATTTGTAGCCGTCAGGCAGCAACTAGTATAACAGCCGCATATCTCATGTTTAACGAACGTGGCTATTGCATGGGTCTTTCCTCTTTGAGATGCAACAGCACTTCCTTTAGTGGGGGTCTCATGCGGATGTGGTATTCTGAAGGTGTTAAGCTCTATTCTTGGCCGCCAAAATCTTGTACGACGCTTTAATAACCCCGCTCATGTAGTATTGGCTTTAGATTGCAGGGCTACGTGACCTGTAATTTTCGTCCGGTATTTCATGTTACGATTCCGACCGTGTTACAACTTTGAAAGCATCGCAACAAGTGCCGGGACGACCAATCCAAAATCAATGCCAAAATATCAAGCGCGGAGAGTTTCTGTGCGGGTCGAAATAATTGTCCCTCGAATATCCATAGTGTTGCCCTTCGATTCCACCGTAGTATGTATGAATATAGCTGAAGTAATGATTTCGCTTTCATCACAAAACTAAATGATTTAATAGCTTATCCAAACCCTTGTCTCACCCAGCAGTATGACACGCTCCAAATGCAGGTCCATGCTAGTATCATTCATGCCCAATGATTCGGATATATGATGTTAAAGGCCATGCGTATTAAAAATATGGAGCTCCATTTGCTATTCTTGTTATCGTTGTTTTGATAATTTGTCAAACCTTCAAGCGTATCATATTATTCGCAGGATCCTCATTGCGGAGGAAGAGTCTTCGTAGCATCCTTTGTGGACCTTTTAGAAGGAACAAATAAAGTCAATTTATATACGTCGTGTCCTTCCAAACATCGCGGTATTTTGCCCATTCCTCAAAACCTGAAAGATCAGTTCTAGATTGAAGTACATAGATCAAAGTGAGACCCACCGAGTTGTTTTAGTTCGTCCACATCATTTGCCACACCATCAAAGAACATTCTCCTCATACCTTGCTGGTATAATTTTTTGATACATGCATTTAGTAATTCAAGGCGTATTGACTCTTTTCTTTGTGCTTTAAACCAAATTAGTATCGAGAGAATTGTCATAATGAAGCAGTTCAAATCACTTACGAGAAACACATATACATGTAACTCCGCCAACATCATGGCCGATCCGCCCGGCCCAGGGCAAATTAGAAGATATTGAACTGCCACAGGATGGAGTGTATGTGAGCGCCGTTGCAATGATTTGATCTCCCTCCAGACATAATATGATATCTTTTACGTAGGGCCCGTTCATCAGATCAGAGTATTGATCGAACCATCCCAGGTTGCCTTGTTTGATGGATGCTTCCTCTACCAAAAGAAGGACCTTGACCATATCCTCTTGTACACTCTGTCGATAAGTGAAACCTTCTAGCTGTTGACTCTGCCGATAATTCCATTTTGTAAAGTCAAGAATCAAGTCATAGACAGATTGGCCCTGGCCCTGTAATTCCCTATTTAGTGCCCAGCCTCTTCGGCGAAACCACTCGTCGTTCGCAGTCAATGCCCGGGAAGAAGAAAGAGGTGGCCCATACAAGAGCCTCGGAAATGTGCTGCCAAGCTCAAAACGGATAATCCCTCGCGTTCGTCCAAGTTGTTCAATGGCATGATTATGAAGACTGAGACCAATACCTTGCCGTCGACATGTTTTTCCAACTACAAGAATTGCTAGAGACGCAATAAGCCTCTCACCTACTCGATCAACGTATGAAAGGTATGTAGCACAGAAACCAAGGACTTCGCCACCTCTAGGGTGGCGAACTACATAGTGTTTTGCGTAACCTGGGCGGCGAAGGAGACATGCGAATGCCTCAAGGCCTATGGAGAACCGGACGTCAAAATTATCAGTCCACAGATTAAGAACACTCGATACGTCTCTGGTTTCATTCCATTGGTCAACAGCCCAAAGCCTAGGCCGTACTGGCACTGTTCCGCTGGATGCCGAAGTAGCTGGTCCTACTGTAGGATTAGGTTCACGTTCTCCAAAGATCACTGCAGCTGCATCTTCCATCTCTCCCGCGGTGTATCCGGAGGTTAGAATGACTGTGGGGAAGGGAATTGAATCTTGTATATTTGTCTGATCACCACATAGCATAATGATACTACGATCGGTCCAAATATTAGTAATTGCTTGTGAAGGAAGACCTTTTCTGTAGGGGAGGAAGGGGAGATGAACAATTAGAAGTGTATAGAAAACAGAGAATATTCAGAAGTAGAGACCTTCAGATAAAATTGGACAGCAAGGAATGTGACAAAATTATAGATTAAGCATACCAAGGCTTGTGGTCGCTGACTGCAAAGAGAACTTCTGCGTTTTCGAGCTGAAGCTGATGTTGCGGCTGTTTAACGAAGCAAAGTATGATAAAATGACTCCTTTTTATAAAACCCAGATGAGTAGAAGTAATGCCATTTCTGGGTTGATTAGTCTCAGCCTCGCCAAGTGTGATATTCCACTTGCCTTTGTGTGTAGGGAACATGTCGGACTTTGGCGTGTCTGGCTAGAGCCCGTCCTAAACATTCAAATGGATCACTAGTGTCTGTGATGTCCCGACTGACCGGTACTACAATCGGGGTAAGAAGTACAAGGACGTCTGATTCATCAAGGGATCGAATTCTCGTCAAGAAATCTGCCGAGTCTCTCAATATTGTAGCTGAGATATTTCCTTCAACTGGTCGATCTTCTGATATATCTAATGACGTAAAATTAGACTCTTCACCAACATCCCTAAGTATAGTCAGAGCGCCGATTGTAACTATCTTGTGACTATAAGTGAGGGTGCATACATTGGATCGTTATTGTTTCCTGGTGCCGCATGGAAGGATGACATGGCTGAGACCTGTTTTGAATCAACATTTCGGCCTTTCTTTGGCATTTCAAAGCTACCTCAAATTAACAAAATTGTAAGGGTCAAAGACGAGAGAAGATGTTGTGAGAAAGGATGTACCAGAAGGAGTGTACCGGCAGCATGGTTGCTCAGCGTTTCTATGGCTTGCTTGATGACATCCCTAATTTTCGCCTAATTAAGTTCCTTGTACAGGTGATAATGTAATGAGAGTTAAAATATTGTTTACTGCGTTTAAGGATCAGGTATGATACGACGTTTCCCACTTTTACACAAATTCAACAGTAACACAGTAACACTGTTCTCTTCGACTCCGGCCGAATTAGATTGCCACCAGAGAAAAAAAGCGTGTGGATTCTATACCCTGGTGAGAAGGGCCATAGTCGATCGAGGGTAGAAACGAATATCATAGGATAAAGACAAATTCGTGCACCCACACGTTGCAAGGGCCGACGCCGACGCGCACAAACCCAGATGCGGGTGCTTTTGTAATTGATCATCGAAGGACTGGGCTGAAGTGTAAAACGATACCATGATAGGGTGGTTCATTTGAAGCGCCAAAATGAGACCTTTTGTTCCCAATGAGGTATCATCCCGTGGTCCTGTTAATACTATAGAAAGCTTTAGAAGAACTAACAAGGTTTATCAATTTGTTTCGCCCAAGGGACAATAGCCGCACCACAGGGGCACCACAGGGTTTAGCATGATGGATTAAAACCGCTGTAGCAGAGCGAGTATATATGTAAGATCATCCGAAGATACTTTAAATGCTCCAACGATCGAAATCTATCGAGGAATTGCAAAATTCTTCTCCTGTAATACAGGATACATTTTCCCCAAAGATTGAAATGTCAGCTTAGATTTCAGAGGCATAAAGCTTCGGCACCGTGGCCTTAGGGCATTCCTAGTGCGTGACGAGCTCGGGCTTGTGCCTACATTATGCATTATGCATACGGAGTACTCAGTAGGATGAACAGAGTCCAGGGAAGCCGGCCGATTTCGTAGAGGCATTCGGTATTTACATTCCGATATCCCAACTAGGGCATAAGCACGGCTGCTTAACAATAGGATCTGATCATTCGACTGCATATTCTTGTTTGAACAGACGATTGGCCAAATTTTCTAGAATCGTTCCATGACCCATAAGCAGAGATGGAGCCAAGCCCAACAAGTTTGAGGTTTTTCATGATTTATGTATAGATCCGGAGTCTATACGTCACATGTCATGTTCCAGACATCTAGGAGGATGCTGTGTAATATCCCCCCCCAAAGAATGACAAAACGAGGTCTAAGGCAACAGTATCAGCACAGCAGACCGACACCTTGGAATCATCTACTCACAAGCAAAATTTGGTAATGCATGTGCATCTAGGAAGGCTTGCCTGGGCCTAGCTTGCCTCTCCCTGCTTCTCGGGGGCATTCCGAAGGAGAGATCCTGTACAACATCAACACATGCTTGCCATTTATCCCCTGAACCAGGACGGAGTTGCAGAGTTTCAATTGACTGTCTGCCATAGAACACATCCATTTGCTGAGACGCTTTCCGTGAGTGGCACCGGTCATGACGACAGAAATGGTTCTTTTTAGCCAGACCGACCCGAAATCATCTTGAGTACATGGTGCGGTTGTCTGGCAAGGAGAAATGGCTTCACGAACGATGCAATGTATTAACAACAATGTATAATGGAAGCTTAAATCCCAGAGGTCGTATGGCAGAGGAGTCCCACCCAGGATCAAAAGACGTCGTATGCATTGTGGTCATGGCTAGATTTGGATTAGATGTGCCTAGACAGACACACAGGCTTAGCGGTCTAATTACCAATGTCGTTGGTATTGAGATAGAATAGAAGGTATCTTAAGCTATCTGATTTGCTGGATCTTTTCGATATTCAAAGGGATGCGGAGGAGAAGGGTAGATTGCGATTAGGGATAATTTTGAGGTTGGGGCGGTCACTGTGTAAACGAAAGGAGTCGTCAGGGATCAGCTGTCTTCGGTCTTCGCGCACATTCTTGGTAACACAAAAAGGCTGAGGAGGGAGTTCTATATATTTCTCTTTGGTCTCTCTATTTGACCCAATTCATTCTTCGAGATTATTTGAAAATGTCAATATATTATTCCATTTCAAAGTTTTTTGATTAGACTGAATAGAGTTCTATAATATATATTTATTTCTTCAATTAGACTATATACGTAAAAGTATATATTTATCTAGATTAAATTATATAAATTTTCTTTCATTTCAATTCTTTCTTCAACTAAATAAATCGGATCTTTTAAATTGTACTTTTATATATTCAATATAATAGAATAAACTCTTTATATATATATAAATATAGATATATTTTGACTTTTATATGTAGGTGATCAAAGAAAAGCATTTAACTAAACTAAAAATAACATTCTGTCTTTTGTTCTCTTTTCAACCTTCTCAACTAAATCAAAGTAATCTCCCATTATAAATAGAACACAGAACCGGGAATTATATAGATCCTATTTCAATGATATAGCTGCCAAGAAGAAATACCTAGATAGGCCGGATAATATCATCTCGGTCTTTTGATTTCTCCTCCTAGTCAACAATCGAGAACATCAAAAATGCGCAACATGTATACTTTTGAACGCTACATCACAATTCCACAAAGCAATCAAACTGATAACAAGAAGATATCAAATCAAATATTCACTGACTATGGAGAGTCCTTTAGGAGGAGAACGGAATATCGATGATATTCTTGATGATTTAGAGAATGGTAAGGAAATCTACACGCGACTTACGCGACCATAACACGCCCTCCCACAAAAGTATGACAGTGAATGAAGACACTGACTATTGATGCAGCTTCACGCATTTCTGTAAAGCAACGATCTGTGAAGATTTCAAGTCACGTTGATAGACTATGCTCGAGAGCATATGGAGAGGGATTATCTAACGCGTCGTTGGAAAAGCTTATTGATATCATCACTCTTCCTAACGAACTTGATCAAGTGAGCATTGGCAATTTGATCAAGTATCTTTACCCAACCAGCAAGGTTCCAGATGCAATAGTCATCAAAGTAGTAGGGAGCCTGGGTCATGGAAAATCCAAACCTTCCTATGCAGCCCAGGCGGCGTTGTTAAAATGGATAGTCCTGGTCTACGATGTTCTGGAGAATCCAAAGATTTTGTCACAGCTCTACGCTGTACTATTCAACTTACTCGATACCATCGCCCTTAGGTATTGTCTACCACTTTACACGTGTCGGCGTCTCATCTAACGTTCACCCAGGTCACATCTGTGTCACGTGCTGTCCATCATCACCCGTCGAAAACACGTTCGGCCTTTTAGAATACAAGCATTGTATGTTGGAGCAAGTTACTATAACCAGCTTGCTAACCTCTTTTAAGAATGCAATGGACACGAAAGGCAGGCCAGGATCCGGCTCTGGTAGGACTTATGAGGGTGTACAAAGATTACTATCCGGAAGTAATCGTAGGTGATGTGACTTCCGGAAGGGCTTCAGTGTTCACGGTAAATTTCCACTAAATATTTGTTTAAAAATCATGTATTAATATCATCAGCACCCTAATCGTGAATGGCGAGAAAGGCTCGGCGAGATACAAGAAGACCATCTCAGGAGGATGGAAGAGGAGCTTGTGATCTTTACCCATCATAATATCCGCGTGTCACGAAAGACTATCAAAGACAGGACGCATGGATTTTTACCCGAAGTACATACGTTATATGTCCAGGATGTAAGTGCTCGTTCCTAAGCTCATTATCATTTCTAACCAATTACAAGACTTCAATTACACTAGAAGAGGTCGAGGATGTGGATGAGTTTGTCCAGAAGCTTGAGAAGATCGAGCTACCAAACCAATTGGTGGCTGGTATTCATGACCCCTTGCTCCAAAAGTTGCTGCATCTCAGATCTTCTGAGGCTACGCTACGACGAATGGATTATTGGCTTCTGGCCTTTTTCGAGGATCAACTTGAAAATGATCGGTCTTCTGAGAGGCTGATACCAGATATGCTGGAAATTATTCTGCGGTATACTAGGTTTACCAAGGTCGGTCAACGTCCAACAATTTTGACTCGCTCTACTAACAATCATAGATACTACCTTCGGCATGCCTTTCCTATTTGAAATCGTTGCTGCCTTGTTGGAACGGTTTTACAAACCGTGATGTAATCTTAGAGCTGTTGAGTTATATTCGTATTGGTTCTTTCGATGGTATACCTCCCGTCATGATAAAAATTCAGGATTAACTGAGCATTAGACCTCCACCAAACAATATTTTACTTAATTGAAGATGCAGTTATAGATGGCACTTATGAGTCACAGCTTGCTCTCCTCAAATTTTACAAAGCTGTGCTCAGCCAGTGGACTCTCAGCCTAATCTCACAAGCTCCAAGCCCGTCAAACTATGGCACAGACATAGTCGCTCTCGTAAATCACGTCAATGAGCTAGCCGTTGCAATACTGCAACAGTCTTCGAGCGTTTTCACTCACACAAATATCCTTGATTTCTACGAAGCGAATGCATTCTTAATATCTCATTCAACTCTAACATCAACAGTTCGGATAGCTATTCCCCCACCTCAAGTCGTTTATACCCTCTACTTTAGCTCTAACTTGTCGGTAATTGCCCGCATTTGCAAAATCCTCGCCCTCTACAAGAAAGCTTTCGAAGTGGACATGGCTCGGCGCACAAACTCGACTTCGCCAGGCAATCAATCCTATCCCAAAGAATATGTCAACGGCTTCAATGGTTTTCTGATGGATATCTGCAATTGTTTGTGGAGATCACGAGCTTTCTATACAACAGATGTGAACGCACTAGGCTGTTTACTTCCGGAGCAGACAATGGGGATATTAAGTTCTTACATTTCCAAGCTGGAGACACCCCTTTCATTAAGTTCCCTATTCAGCATTTCGTACTCACCAGCGACATGTCATCATGCCATCACATACATGAGGGAGTTAGAAGACCGGGCCGAGGATGAAATCAACGTAAGACACGCTGGGCCAGTAACACAAGTATCATTAACGAAACTTGAAAATGACGGCGGATTGTCCATATCATGGCAGGACTATCGACTGGGTGTTTTAAGATATATGGAGGTTAAAGGTCTTCCTGGAGTTGGAGAATTAATGTATAACACTATGAAGCATCTCATGGCTGCAAGAGGAAATACTGTATAGTGTATAGATTTGACCAAGAAGAACACAGTGCAATATATCACAACACGGCCTCATAGGCTGCCCGTATCAAGACGTGTAAAAAGGGTTCCAAAACCAAACTATCTATTCAAATTCCATGCTCGTCTTATGATTAAGTATTACAACAATGCTAGGTGTATGTTCATCTGCTCTATCCCGTCGTAGTAATCAGTAACTCCTTTTCGAAATCATATGAACCCAGTCGTCACCGTGCCTTTCCTTCTTCCTAACATCTGATCGTGGGCATCCATACATATCATCCTCCATGCTCGGCTTTAAGTATTCGCACAAAAGGATCGATCATAATTCCTTCCCAACTCCAGCCACAGCAGCCTTTCCAATTGTTTCCTTGACCACTGCATCTAGTACCGGACTCGCAGAAGTAAGAGCAGACTTGGCCGATTCGTCTCCATTGTAGTAAAACCAGGCGCGGTTGGTGAGGAATGTGATGTGTTGTGGGAGGTAAAGTGTCATAGCAATGATGATCATGCTGAAGAAGAGGAAAAGAAACGAATCTGCATAACAAGATATTAGCCACGCATGTCTTATAAAGTGGATTCCTATGGAAAGGTGATAATGAGCGCAATCAATGGAAATGATCAGGTTTTCCAGCTTAGAATATTAAAAGACATACTGAATATGAATTTCTCCGTCGGTGTCAACATATACAATGAGAATGTGACCTGCTCAAGTGTATCAGAATATATCTTGTTTGGATTGGCGGAGCGCAAATACCTCATACTGATATCTCTTCCTCTGCAGCCATCGAAATGTAGATGCGAACATAGACATCGTTGCCCCTTATCGTTTCCTGTGATCCTGATTCGTAAAGAACTCTATTCTCGTAGTTTTATCGCGTGCTTCTTCAATCGTGTTCACTGGAGAATAGCAGCAAGTTTCAATTCCTGGTAATTCAACAGGACTAAGTAGACTATACCCAAGAATGTTGCGAGGTGAAAATGTGAAATTGGGCATGAGAGGAAATCGGGGATTGATGAATTGAGGATTAATAAGAAGAGGAGGGCGGAATGAATGGCGGAGGCGGAACTTTTGGTGAGTACGTACCTGAATATTAAATTTACCGGGGTTATGATAACCACTACTCCGTAATTATACTAATTAATGCGATCAATTTTCATCGATCCGAATATACCACCCTGATAAAACATGATCCAATGAAGTGACAATAATATACAAATACGAGAATCACTCCATGGCAGTTGGTAGATTGTCAAGATGTACAATGCTACGAAGATTAGTTTCAATACTGCCTCAAGGCATCGGCCTTGAAAATGTTAATGTTGTTAATTCAAGCTCAATCATCAAACGCAGCATTTGCAGCACAACGCCATTATGGAAGAAAAAGATGCCAGACCGTCCAGCACCCATAGATGAAGCCCATTTCACAGAAGTATTCTTGCATGGCAGTGGGCCGGGAGGTCAAAAAATCGTAGGTCGTCCCTCCATCGAGTCGAAACCTCAACCTGAAATCCACAACTCATCATTTCACAGAACAAAACCTCCTCCGCAGTTCAGTTGAAACATATTCCAACAGGTATGGTTCTCAAAATTCAAGCCACCCGCTCTCGTACACAGAATCGCAAAATTGCGCGGCAGATGCTGGCGGAAAGGATTGAGCTGTTGGAGAAAGGGAAGGAGAGTAGGGTTGCGATTGTGGGGGAAACGAAAAGGAAAAAGAAGAGCAGTGCAGTGAAAAAGAGTAAGAGAAAATATCGACTTCTGGCGGAAGAGAAAGCAGCGAAAGCAGAGGAGGACAAGGTAGAGGAGCACGAGGAGTTTGATGAGGATGATGGGGAACATTTTGAAGACAAGGAGACTTCGACGCAAGAGTCATCAAAGAAAGGAGGTGACCATTGACATTAAAAATATCTCTTTGAATTTACTGCATCATGATTCAATAAGAATCCTTAAATGTCTCTGTGGAGCCATGCTACCATCGATCATGGTCGTGTATATCCGCATATTTTTTTGCTATATCCATCCGCCTCCTCCACACTATATACTTGGGAGTCGAGCAAATATAGCTCTATCAACTACTGCTTCACATTTAACCCAGCGTAGATTCAACATTCACATGATGGCAACCCAACTCCTCCACTCAACTCAATGTCCTCTTCAGGCGTACCCAACTCCTCACAAGCCCTAATTTTCTACATTTCTGGGGCGGTTCTTCTAGCACCTATTCCCCCTCATGAAACTTCTCTCCGCCGGCTACTATTGCTTAGCTATTGATTTCCGAGGCTGGGGCTTCTCCACCGGCACACAGATCCAGACGCCTATCATACCCGGGACCTCACCAAAGACATTTTACTCTTATTCCCCAGCTCCCACCCCCAGATCATTCTTTCATTCTGATCGGCCATTCAATGGGCGGAAAAGTTGCTATGTATATCCCTTTCACAGTTGAAATACTTGCTCCTACAAAGTCTTTTCCTAAACTCCGAGGCCTCGCACTTCTTGCGCCTGCCCCTCCTACGTCTTTGATTCTCCCCGAGGAGATGGCAAGGCAGTAATTGGCTGCTTCCCATACTATTGAAGCGGCTAATTTTACTATTACTCATGTCCTTCCCACTACGCCTCTCTCTGGCCATGTGGCTGTAGTCTAGTGACCAATGCGGTAACTGGCAATCAGTGTGCGAAAGCAGCGTGGCCAAAATATGGAATGAAGGAAGACATATTGGAAGATTCGAGAAGATCACTATGCCGACGTTGGTACTTGCTGGTGGGGATGATAAGGTACCGGTTGAAACGTTAAAGAGAGTGAAAGAAACACTGGACAATCTAAGCGAGGTAGTGGAGGAGAGAAAAACATTCATATTCTTGGATGGGGTCAGACATCTGTTGATGTTGAAGGCTCCGAATGAGGTGAGTCGTGAGATTGTGGGGTTTGTTAAGAGGGTTGAGCGTGAGGTGGTCCAGCCCAAGGGTCAAACACAAGCTCATGGTTCAACGAGGGGCATATATTGTCGTTGATAGTGATTGAAGGTTAAAAATAAGTTGTCACGAATTACTATGGTTGGCAGGAATCCCCATTGTGGGATTGAATCAGGGTCATGTCATCGATGCGTAATTTTATTGATGGTGTTATATATACTAACAGTATCGAACATCTA
The DNA here is from genome assembly GCA_002162575.1 of Sclerotinia glacialis. Classification (NCBI taxonomy): domain Eukaryota; kingdom Fungi; phylum Ascomycota; class Leotiomycetes; order Helotiales; family Sclerotiniaceae; genus Sclerotinia; species Sclerotinia glacialis. The sequence goes on along the minus strand of NGKH01000057.1, from coordinate 44,554 downwards.
ACACTTGTTCATTTAAAACTACATTTCATATCGACTTCCCTACGCAGTTCGGATAGTTGTTTGAATGCACCGATACCTTAATTAGTCCTATCTACTCAAATTTGCCGGAGAGGCGACCTCAACTGTAAATGATTTGGGAATGTTTGTATTATTTAGGTCTTGATAAAGAGCGCGTGCTAGCCAATCATGGTCCAAACCCTCCACCCTTTTCACATAATTCATCGTTCATAGAAGCACTGATTCAAAGGTTTTTCCGTTTGTAGGTAGCGAAGCCAGAACTCCATAATCCACACCTTGGTATCATTATACTCAGCCCAATTCTATCCCAACAACCAGCAGCCGTATCTAACGATCGATCTTACACCACATTAATCAGACGCAGAATCAAACTCAGATTCAGCCACTTCTCTTAGTAGTGCGAAGTCAAATTTGCCATCTACCTTCGCAATGATCCTTTCTCGGATACGCTGCTGCTCCAATGGCGCAAGATTTTGGTCAGAATTCTGACTCATAACCGAGAGTACAAGACCTTGGTTCGTGTCTCGTAAAGTCGAAACATAAGACAGCAGGCCATCGAGGGTAAAACTGGAAATTGCGGCAATAGACACATCTCGCAAATTATGTAGATTTGATAAATAAGGTAAGATCTCATCTCCAAGGCCATAGCCTGAGAAATGAAACTTCTCGAGAAGGGGTAAGCTTTGCGCAAGACGTTTGATTTCGTTGCTACTAAAATACTCGAACGACTCCACAATGGTGAGTTCCTTGAGCTTAGTGAGTTGACAGATAGATGTGAGGAGGTTATCAATATCATCTCTGACTCTAAACACCTCATCCGAGCCACCTCGGAGCTCAAGGACCTCGAGCTCGGTCTGGTGAGAAATGGCCCTATGAAAGTCCGTATCATTGACAAGAGAAGGGCCGGTGACTACTAATCGTTGTAGTCGAATATTGTTTCGTAAACAAATCTGCTTTAAAATGGCCGGGGCACAAACGATTCTATTTAGAACTAATTCTCGGAGCTTCTCGCAGTGTCCCAACCATTCGACGGTTTCAAGAAATACGTCGTTTTCTGTAGCCTCCAAATCCACAGTATGTTGACTGTCTTCTAGATCAAGTGTCTCAAGTGCAGTACAACTCTGAAGAATGTTGAGATTCTTGATGGCTTCCGAATTGAGGCTCTGTAGTTTTAAGCGTTTGAGCGATTCACGATGATGATTCAAGGCAGATAGAAATGCCGGACCGATTTTGCAGTTAGACAGAACCTCGAGGGAAAGAAGACTGTTGTGTCTAAGACCTTTTATAAACGAGGCAAGATTATGATCCGTATCGTCTGAGCACACAAATATGCGTATTTCGTCGAAACTGGGGCATTTATTAAAGATCACCGTCGCTACGTTCTCGTTCAAAGATTTTCCATCCCAGATAGTCATAGATTTCAATCTTGACAAACGACCCACCCATACTGGCAATTCAACTGATGTAATATCCCCAGAAAGATTCTCCAGAGTGACTGTTGTCTGGGTTTCGTCCGCGCGTTCGCTAACGTATCTTGTTATAGATTCTCCTATTAAATTGAGAATACTTGTAGTGTTGATTCGGAATTGTGGTCCTCTCTTGGTTCGTCTTCTCGGTGCCCCATCTACACTTAAGAACTTTGCCATCTCATCAGCAAAGAATTTATCCATCGCAGACATTCGGAATGTGCCATCTTCAAGGAGATTTGAAAGATTGGTTAAATCGAGTGAGCGTATATAAAGACAGTATGGATAAGCGGTAGTCCCTAGACTTGAGCGTACAATGGATTCCCATGACAATGCCCATTTCGAAACCGCGTTGTATTTAGAATCGCGCTTTTGTATTTTCGACCACTCGGGAGCCTCTCCTTCACTACTAATAATCCTTAAATATTCATTGTGTGATCTATAAAAGGTTATTAAAAGGCTTGATTTGGGAAATGGATTAACGGGCAAGATTCCTACCTATATAGCCATTGCAAAGCCGAGCCAACCAATTGCTTGCCAGCGATGGCACAATTGAAAAGGGCTCCAAATTCAAGTTGAGTGCCTAACTCTTCGCAGATTTGGAGAAGTATGTCTCCTGGCAAGGTTACGATCTTCAGTTTATCGTGTATAATCCTACGCGCTGGACTAAAGACGATATCCATAGAGACTGCCTCGGTCTCGAGCTCCGGAGACATTTTATTGTTGCTTGAAGGTTGGCAATTCCTCCTGATGATTGATCCAGGTAGTGATGAACCTTTCGATTATTATTGATGTTTTTAAGTGGACTTTATCAGAAAAAACAATGAGATAGGACTTAAATGTATGCAATGTGAATTATATATTAGAGATTTTTTGTTATCAGCATTAATAAAACAAAATTAAATTAAATCATTTCTTTCAATATTAGATGTGATGTTCTCCTCTTCTCTGTGGATGTGTTTGAGATTCAGTAGACGCGGGGCAAACGGCGTCATTGAGGTAGAGCGACGCGACGTGATCACGTGATGTTGGCTTTCTGGACAAAATTATTTCGGTTTTCAGTTCACCAACTTAGGTATCACAAATCACAAAGAAATCATTGTCTTTTTTTTCTTCGTGATTTTTTGTTAATGAGTCTTAAAACATTTTCGGTATGAAGATCAGTGCATGGTATGTTTCGCGGCTTTGAAAGGCTATCGCATCCACAGGATTTGGTTGATATTCGTCATGGCGGTTCTGACTTTCACACTCACTCCGGAAGCTCTGGGAAGATTACATGATGCACTCGTGTGTCTTGGGAAATTCAGTGAAACCGTATCTATCGAAGCTACTCATAGCAGGGTGAGTTCAAATATCCAGTTAATGTATAGATTGCTAAAGTATTTACAGCTCATTTTGACCACACTCAACTCCACAAAGTCAGCTTATGCTTCCTTCATCTTGGTGGGAAATAAATTCTTCTCCAAGTACCAATATACGCCAGTGCGTAGTGGTCGTCAAACACAGGAAAAGTTTAGCTGCAAGATTTACAACAAAGTATGTATGTCATCCTATACAACATTAGGATTGTTAGTTGATTATTTGATAGGCTTTGTTAGCTGTTTTTAAGGGTCGTATTGGGGGTGATGCTTCCAAGGAAAAAGACACTGCTATTGAAAAGTGTGACGTATCAATTGAGGATGGAGACGGGGCAACAAAAAGTCGTTTCATTGTGAGAATCTTATGCAGACATGGTAAATCAATCAATAAATCATGATGGTGGACTGTATTCTTGCTGACTACCGCACCACAATTAGGGGTCTTGAAGATTTACCGGCTGAATTTCGAAGCCGTTCCCCCTCTGCATGCGCTTTTCTCAAGGGATGCGGCCAGTAATAGCTGGTCAATATCTTCGAAAACAATGCGCGAGTTTGCAGAGCATTTTGGGCCAGGAACTGAACAACTCGATATTTTTTCTACTGAGGGCCGCGTGAGCCTGACCAGTTTTACAGAAAAGATTATGTCCGGGAACGGCAAGTCTCACCATTTCAACCTCATTATTTATGCAAAATACTAATTTTTCTATAGCAGTCCTGAAGCAGCCTTTGCGCACCACAATAGCCGTGGAAACCTTGGAATTCGTCGAGTTTAGTGTCGAAGAGCAGCTTCATATTGTTATCAGCGTCAAAGACTTCAAGTCAATCATCGCTCATGCCGGGATAACCAACACAAACATCAGAGCTTTATACTCAAATCCTTCAAGTCCAATGCAGCTTACGTACAGTGAGGACGGAATGCAGTGTGAATTTATCCTTATGACAACCGGTGAAGCAAGGACGGCATCTGCAACACCAGCCACAGATGGGAGCCGAGCTTCAAAAGGACCAGCTGTAAGACAGACCTTGGATGCCACATCGAGTTTGAAAAGAACTAGGTCTGGCTCCGAGATGACTGCACCAGTCGATCCAGAACAAAATCTGGTTCGAGAGATCACAAGAAGGAAGATTTCTAGGCCTTCTCCTCCGCCTCCACAACCTAGCATTCAATCGCAAGCGCTGTTTATGCCAGCGAACGATGACGATCGTAGATGGGACCCTGTCAATTATGAGTATGAGGACAATGAAATGTTATTGTGGGATGCAAATGTAGACGTAAGTTTGGCGAAGACCTGCCCGAAGCTATTTCTAACACCTCAAAGGAATCCTCGGCTAGTGATCCAAGTCGCCGATTACAAGAGGCTCAAAACAAAACTAATCCCAAGGGTTCGGAGGTACCCAGCGAAAAATATATAACCGTGCCGACACAACGTGTGGCACCAACTCAGCGACTATCACAAGTAAGTCACCCAACTATTATAGCCAGGAAGTTTATTAACGTGTTAGGTTCGTGGTATGTTTGATGAGTGATTTCATGGGTTAGGTATCCATAGATGGAGACTTAAATGGGATACAGACCGCTCGGATCGTAATAAAGGGGGTTGGGTCTGGGTATGACCTTGAAGGAATACAGCACGTATACTCATGCTGACAAGTAGGTATATCAGAATTTCGGCGTCAAGGTAAGCAGCCCTAGAGGGACTAGCGGGTAGCTTGTGAGAACAATGATTTGTCCATCTTGGGTGGGCTATCATGAGTTGAGGCAGATCCAGCTGGTAGCACACCCGGCGCCGATATATGAGATTTTTGCTTCCACTGGCATGTATTTAGTAGATGCCACCACATTCCAGGTGTCCTTCACGTCTCCATCTTTGGTTTTCGGTCCGCAATTTCCGTGCTCACCCCATCCCCATGCACAGACTTCGTCTTCTGCGGTAAGTGCCAGACCATGCTCACTGCCAATCGCAATTTGACGCACGGATGGTAGTTGTGATGGAGCCAATTGCCCATGGTCATCTCGTCCCCAAGACACAAGAGATCCATCATTTTGTAATAGTAGAATACTTCCCCATGTGCTACTAGCATCTGTCCATCCGGATATTTTCTCCGGTGCTGAAGATATAATGTTCCACTTGTCAGACCCTATAATTCTATGTTGACCACTGGAGGGCTCTGCCAAAAGACATGTGAATTCCCTTCCACAGATAGCTCTAACAATTTTGAAATCGAGGCCTTCGATCTTGCGAGGAGCATACACGACACTGTCAGGGTGACCAAGTTGTCCTTTTCGACCACCTCCCCAACCATATGCATCTCCATTACTCAAGACAGCGACCACATGACTGATGGATGAGGCAAGATCGACTACTTCCAGCCCAGTCGGTGGGAAATTTTCAATAATCTGAGGTTTGGATGATCGAAACAGAAATTGTCCCAGACCTAACTCTCCTCTATTTCCTGTCCCAAAACAGTACACCTTCGTTGCATGACCATCTGCATCTCGCTGGACAATAATAGATGCTTCCCAAGTTGCTGCGCATAATGCAACTGGTGCTTCATTAATTGTGGAATTATCTGAAAGTTTCACACGTCGAAATGTTGATTCAGAAAGGTGCGAATCGGGAGTGAGTCCACAAGCTCCGTAGGATGAATCCCCCGAACAGTATAATTTACCTGTAGTCGATAATATGAGGCTGTGATTACCTCCAGCTTCGATTTTCTGGACTCTTTCGGGAACATCATCTTCGAAAATGACCGGCTTGGGAACTGATACATCTTCTTTATGGCCAATTCCAAGTTGCCCTGAGCCATTTGAGCCCATGGCATAAATTGTGGTCATTATTGGACACCTCTTGCGATAGAAAAGAAGTAACTTCTCGGTTGTCGGTATTAAAATGAACTTTGCTTCATAGAATGATATTTAAAGAATAGGAATGGGTATCATGCCATGAAAACTTCAGAAAATGCGCAAATTAAGTTGAAAGGTTGATTTCATTTCGATTCAGCCCTCTGTGTGTTAAATCATGTGATATATGCATTGAATAAGATTTCATGGGTCCAGAGCTAATGTCACTAGCGTCATAATTAGGCGAGTCAATTTTTCACACATCGGCTTTCGAATAAATTTTTTCAATTTGACAATTTAAATTCTTCTCCTTCGACACGACAACCTCGAAATCGACAACCCGCCACGATGTCTGCGACGTAAGAATACTCCCAAACTCCTTCGAAGAGTCAATCGATTGTGTTGGATTCAGATATAGTCGCGTTCCTCTCGAAAGCTGGAACCTGAAATGGTTTCCAGCTCGAACTGTCCCAAGCTACTCCCTCGTTGATTCAGGTCTTTTGACTTGATCTTCGAGAGACGTAGTATGGGGTCTTGAGGTTGAAGATGAAAATTTTCTCCTTTAAAATAATTGTCACACACGAATGGAAATACAATGGTACACTTCGAGACCACGAAAACATTCAATGATGTTGTGCATTTATCCTAGGCTTCTGCCAAGGTCTTGTCGGATGAGAATAATTGCCAATTCGGATCTGCAACCCTACCTTCGTGGGAAGAGGAGTTGTCAAGACCAATTCAGTTTTCACCGATTAAAGTCATTACAGTCGAGTCTGCCTTTTGCGAGAATGCTGCGCTATAGCTGCAATTCCCTCTCGGCGCTCTTCTCCATACATCTGTATGCGGGATACAAGACTAATATTTGACACAGAACCACCCCAACCGCGCAACAGGTTCTCATCCCTGAGACTATTTTGAAAAAGCGCAAGAGCCAAGCCAAGGAGAGAGAGGCACGAGCTGCTGAGACCGAGAAGGTCAAGAAGGTACGTTGCGAACCCATTCATTTCCACCTTCAATGGCATGTGTTACTTCACATGATGCATAAACAACCATACTTGTGACTAGACTTCACGTCAATGTTGTCCAAATTAATCATCTTTCGGGTCTGACAGAAGTTTCAACACATGCCATTGGTATTCACATTTATATACGGTCGCGAAACTAATCTTTCTCGTCATATAGGCCAACAAGGAGAAGCGTGGTGTCATCTTCAAGCGTGCTGAAAAGTACGTCAAGGAGTACCGTGATGAGGAACGTGAAAAGATCCGTCTTGCTCGTGTCGCCAAGCAATCTGGTTCTTTCTACATCCCAGCTGAGCCCAAGTTGGTCTTCGTTATCCGTATCAAGGGTATTAACAAGATCGCACCCAAGCCTCGCAAGATTCTCCAGCTCCTCCGTCTTCTTCAAATCAACAATGGTGTCTTCGTTCGTATGACCAAGGCTACCCTCGAGATGCTCAAGGTTGTTGAGCCATGGATCGCTTATGGTTACCCTAACCTCAAGACCGTCCGTGAGCTCGTCTACAAGCGTGGTTACGGAAAGGTTGACAAGCAACGCATTGCTCTTACCGACAACTCTATCATCGAGACCAACCTCGGCAAATACGGTATCGTCTGCATGGAAGATTTGATCCACGAGATCTTCACTGTCGGCCCCAACTTCAAGCAAGCCGCCAACTTCCTCTGGCCATTCAAGCTCAGCAACCCAACTGGTGGTTTCCGTCCAAGAAAGTTCAACCACTACGTTCTCGGTGGTGACCTTGGTAACCGTGAGGAGAAGATCAACGCTTTGGTCAGACAAATGAACTAAAGCTTGGTTGATGGGATTGGGGTATTTACTTTGGCTTAGCGTTCACTGGCATGTATGGCGTATAAGAACCCAAAAGAATGATACACTTCTATGAGATAATTGATACCATTTTTGATTTTACTGCGAAACAACTCCCACTTCTCACAGTTCCCTATGTGCTATATAAACACTGCCGCTATCAATTTATGTCGCTTGCAAAGCATTGTTCTAAATGACGTTCTCACCGTCTAACCAGTCTTCAATTGAATCGGAACGTTTTTATTGTACTTTCTAAATCTGTTTGCTTCTTGGGGAGAGTACGATTCCCAGGTCTTCCCGCAGAGAGTGAGGCCTCAGTAGCACAGGTATCTGACAGAAGCCAACCGTAGGAACATGTATTTATTGAGCGATTCCTTTACAAATTTTATGTCCATGTCTACTTCAAGCTACTGGTTTACACCATATCAAAGGATACCACGTCGCTCAAGTTAAACCCAAGCCAGACGGTATATCGTTTCCCGGAATTTTGTAAATCATGTTGAGAATGCCTCTTTCATATCCAGTAACTAACAGTACACTCATCGAACCTCTCCAGACTCAAAACTTAATGTCAAAGCTTGTTCCGCAACCACAACTGCTGGTGGCGGCAGGATTGTCAATAATCTTGAACTCGGCACCGATCAACTTGACTTCGTAATCTATTTTGCTACCCTTCAAGGCATCGAGACTGAAGACATCCATAACGACGTTGGCATGTGATTGATCACTAATGTAGCTGAATACTGTATCATCTTCGCGGAGATCCATTGTGGCAGAGGTATTTGACTTCGAAGTACTAGATGGAGTAGGTATGGCATTTGGATCTGTGGATGAGGTATTTGGAGCGGAAAAGGGTTTGGATTGGATAGGATCTTTCGAGAAAAGATCTCGAGAGATATTGGCTGGGAGATCGCATAAAGACATTACATATTGGAAGCCGTGGCAGCCCCCCGATTGGACTTCGACCCGGAGAGCGAGATTGAGGTTGTTCTCTTTTTTGCGGAGTTGTTGTAGACGCTGTGGACGAATAATTAGCACATGGTCGAATTTGCGGTGCTTGAAGAGGGCGTCAAGTGGGAAGACAACGACACATACATTTGCAGCCCGCGGTGTAATTTCAATCTTCTGCTCTGTGCCATCATCGTTCTTTCGCGGATTGAATGTAGTGACAGTAGCTTTCCGTGCCCCGGTACTCGAAAAACACCTCATAGAGTCCCTTGATATCCTAATCGGCTTGAGAACATATGACTGCAAGGGAGCACCACCCAAACGTGGAGCGAGAAAGTCGAAGACTGGACGCGGGGTGTTTGGATGGAATGACCGAGCTGTCGTGGCGGTCTTTATAAATCCTTGAACTACTGATGTAGGAGTAGTAGAGGTAAGCCCAGCACATCTACGTGTAAGAGATCGGGTCACCATGATTAACAAGCGCCAAAATCACAATATTGAAGCGGATTGAAGATGGGGAGGGTGGAAAACTTAGATATGGTTTATAACTTTATAATTGCCAAAAGTTAGAAGGACTCTATTGATAGATAGCTCAACGATGGCGGTGAGGGGGGGCAGTTTTGTAATCGATTACATAAGTTAAACGATGCTAATAGTAGAATAGTATAAACGTCAACTCGAAATATATTCAAGTATCCAGGGTGTTTGGGGAGAGCTTTGAGAGAGGGCATAATGGCTCTCTGGGCAAGCTTAGAATTGAATATCATTTGGATTTGTGCATGGCTCAAGGTCATGGTTTGACTGAATATTTGTTTTGAGTAGTTTTGTTATCATAATGGTGAATGAAGTCTTTTTTAATTGTCAAAACTTACCATCAAAGGAACGGGGGTCAATTTATTGATGATTCGAGAGAAGGTACAAACAGAACAGGAGTAGGAAGCTGAATTATTTCTCGAAATGCTGTTATTTCCATCTCAATCGTATATATTCGCATCACTCCAGATCATCACCCCCCGACTCACTCGTCCGTCTGGATGGGATGAGGTGTATATGCAGGATCACTCCTATCTACACCAAAATTGCAGAATGTCGCCAGAAATGGATACAAAGTACTCACGAAAAATCACACCTCACACATCAAAGCCTGGTCAGCCGCCTGTCTTTTAATCATCTATTCAAGGCTTACACTTCCGTATTCAAGGACGGGTAGCGCAATTCTACGTCTAATGCTATTCAATGCTATGCCATCATTCAAATACGCCGCCCACGATCTATTCTAGTATGCACCAAAGAAACAAGACTGAATAGAGTGGTACACCAATGATTGATTGCTCGTTTCCAAACCTGCACAGGGATGTAAGAAAGGAGAAAGGCAGAAATCATGCTTTTCCTTCACTTTACTTTGCTGTTGTCTACCTATGAAGAGGTACGACTACGGCGACTGCAGCCACTAATAACCCCAAAAGAAAGTCACTTCCGATTGCATGTCAATCACCCGATCCACTTATTACTAACCACAACTCCTGTTAAGCTAAAGAAAATCAAACGAGAGAGTGCGATGCCAACTAATGCATCTTATCATATTTTCGTTTTCAGATCATCTCATCACCCAAAGTTTCCATGCCAAGACCATTGATAACTCCTTTCCATGCAAAAAATTCCCATAGCCACTTGATTGCATCGGCTCCACTTACAAAGATGGAGACCTAGGGCGAACATTGGCCAATCTCTTCGACATGAAGTCAAAGAAAGCGAACTGACCCGGCGAACTGCCGACCTCATAAACGAATCGGCTTGCAAGATAACTACCGAAGATTGCACGAAGATAGTTTTCGGGCACCTGTTGATGTTAGCTGAATGATTGCGTAAATACAAATAGATAAACTTACTCTTTGCATAATTGTGTCGAGACCAATCTTGGACAATAACAATTGTGGCAAGGCATCAAGTAGCACCGATTTTCTCAACTTCGCATCCCTCCATAAATCAGATGTTTGAAGTTCTTCATCAAGTTTGGTGATGGCCACACTAATCGTGTCACTCAATGTGCTCCGTGGAATTCCCGTCTGTTCATGCTCTCGCCAAATAGCCTCGAACTCAAGCTCGGCATTCATCTTGATGGTCTCTTGAACTTCCTTCACATATTCTTTATAAAATTCAGGAGCTTTGCCATTGTTTCCTACACACATGTTTTCCACGAAACCTTCATCATCGAAGCTCAAGGATGCAAGGACTTCTAGGGAAGAAGATGTCACACCACCCTTGTTTGCAGAAGCATCTTTGAAAAGAATACATCCGGCTTCTTCCAATCGTAGCTTGGCATCTTGGGTAATGAAAAGGTTGGCGCCTTCGACGATGTATGGAATGGTCGACTTCCCATCCTTGATAAGCTTATTGACACTGGAAAGGTCAACAGCTGCTGGGCGGCCACCGCAAGGAACAAAAACATCAGTAATGCCAGTGTCACGGAGATGGAAAGTGTTACGGAATGTTGTACCGTTGCTGATGGAGTCTCCATTGGGCAAGGTGATGTTTGTTTCGTCGACAAGGACACGATAACCTTCGTTTGATAGCTTTGAGGGATCAAACTCCGAGATCATAGCACGCTTCGTGGCCAAGCGCTTGAGTTCATCAATGTTGAGACCTTGTGGATCGACAATTACGCCACTGCCATCGACAATCGAAGTATAGGTTTCGTTACTCAGCAAGATCTCATTGCTTCCTAGATCACCATCTGGGCCGCCCGTTTGCATCTTTCGAACCTTGATAGGATCAAGCTCTAACTTTCGATAAATGCCTTTGACGTATTCTCTTACTGACAGAGATGTCATACCATAACTATCATGTGGTATACCACCTAACTTGGGAGACTTCCCAGTGAAGAATGATTTCCACCACGGAGCATTTCGCTTCCGAGCGTGCCCAGTAGCCCAGTCAACAAGATCAGCAGTGTTCTCATCCGGACCCATGAAAAGAATTTCTTCCTTGCCATAAAGATCAACGATAGGATTCTTGATGCCTGGGGACGAAGGCGGTAGGAGAAGGTCCATGATACTATCAATGTACTTCTCGAACGCTACGCTGGCTTTGTCTTGCTGATTGGCATCTAAAAGAATAACGCCCTTGGAGCCACCTTCGGGGATATCCTTGTTCTTGCGTTGTTGGGTGTTGGCCAGACCATAATTCTCGTCGAACATTGACCGAGCATTGATCGAGTATGCCTCACGATTTCGAGATTTGACAATGCGAATGCCTCCTCTAGCGATGTCCCTAAATCGAAGGTGAAATCCACGTGACTCGGATGTAATTACCAAAAACATGCCATACAATGGCTGAGGATACTCAATTTCAGGGAGGAATGAAGGATCGAGACGGAAGCTCAAAGCAACTTTGGTAGGCGTGTAAAAGTTGGTCTTCAAGAGAGAATTGTTGAAGATACGGAATGCAGTCATGACCATGTCTTCGTGCTCATTGCTGACGGTCCTCGAGATGAGCTCTTTGAGTTCTTTGTCGTTGAGAACTTCTCCAGATGGCGAAGGTGGAATCGAATCCTCGCTGTATCCGGGAGCAAGGGTAAGGTGTGTGTTTGCAAATGAAGCGTATAATGAACGGACAAGTTCTGGATGATTGCTGATAATCTCGAGAATATAATCCGAGGTAAAGGTCTCGGTACGCAGTCTGCGTTTGATGGTAGATAAAATCTCGGCGTGAGAACTGTTGAGTGGATCTAATGCAGATACCAATGAGGAGTATTCGGAACCCAAGCGATTGAGGAAGTGCTGAACGAAAACCCAAACACAATGACCATAGATTGTCTCTTGGAGACTCAAACGTCCACTGGCAAACAATGCTTGGAATTTGTTCTGTGGTATGCAATAAAGCAGGGAAATCTCCTTGGTGATTTGATGAATGGATTGCTCAAGCGTAGGAAATTTCCCCGATAAGTTGCTCGCAGGCTTGAGGTACAAACTCATCACAGTGATACCATTGCTGAACTGCTCAACATATTTTCTCGAGCTCGTCACTCCGTACGAATGGTAGAGATCACTCAGAGCACTGAATAATCCCAAGGCTGTTCTGCGCCTAAAGGCCACAACCAACCTCTTTTCGTTTGAATCTTCAATATCAAAGACTTCAATAACCGGTCCAGTACGAGAGACAGCAAGTTCAATAATCTCTTGATAAATCTGCTTTGTGTTCTTGGTAGATTTCGCAAGGAACATTCGGTCGCTGATGACTTCTAGGCGAGTTTCGCTGGGCGAAGGGTTGGAGTCAACGAATTGGGATTGATACACGAAGTAGCAACGTATCGAAGACTTTGTTGGAGTAGAACCGCTATACAAGTTGCTTGTAGAGCGGAAACTCTCGACGCGAAAGCTCTGGTTCGAGGATGTATCCAAGTATTTGGCTTCTAGTCTGTGCTCATATCGTGGACCACCAATTGCACTAATACCGGGTTCGCTGGTGTCAATATATATGGCATGATCAGAAGACTCCATGTCCAATCGGATCTCTTGACGTTTGTCTTCTCGAGCAAATGCAGCAACCTTTGCAGCATAAAGCGAAGTGATGTTGCTGACGACGGCGTCAACGCTCTCGGTCTGGAAGTAGACGTCATCGATTCCAAGCTCATTGTAGAACCACTCCAATTGTGCATCGATTAGTTCCTCCGGTATCCATTTCATTGCCTTGATCTGTTCTCTCACTTCAAGGAATTAGATTTGCACAGTCATCAGAGGCCTAGCTGGCTCACCTTTGCTCATTTGTTCTGTCCTGCCTTTGAACTCAGGAGCAACATATCCAACAGTGGCGGAACGTAAGATGCGGTGTCCGTTTCCGTTGCCATTTCTGTGGGGAGTGTTGAAATGTGTTGGTTGTGGTGAAGGTTGTCGACCAGGAGTTCGGATAACTTGCTCCACCAACTTATGGGGAGAACGTGGTGATGAGCTACTGATAGTGGCCATAATTTCTTCTGTGGGAGGAAATGATTGTTCGTTGTAGGTGGGAAACTGCTGAGAAGCGGCCGTTGAGTCAGTATTGATGGGAGAAAGGAGTGCAGGCATTGTGACTCGTGGTTGCAATGTAGAGGATGACTTCTTGCGATGAACTACCGCGACAGGATAAAGAGGAACAAGCAGTGAATAAAAGTAAACAAGAAGGATAGAAGTGAGCAATGCCTTATCTATACCAGCCAGCTGGTAAGGTAGGGTAGGGTCAATGATTGGAATAGGAATGAGCTGTCGCGGTCCAGCTCATTGATTCCTTGACCGCTTCATTTCTCAACATGACTTGCATTTCCTGCCTGCGTTGCTAAGGAAGGATGCTTATCAGTTAATTCCACTCCTCCAGAGTCACCTTGAACTCAGAATCGTTCGAGGGCGGTTGTATGAGACGGAATTTGTGCTCTTGCTATTTAAAATGGTGAAATGGTGAAACGGTGAAATATAAAAATTGCCAAGCCCATGCCCCAGGGAAATGGAGGCGTTTATTTTGATAGGAAGCGATAAGGAAAGACTACGGCGCCATGGATAAACAAACGTACCTGATTGATAGATAGATAATAAATAACCTTGGAAAGTTTTGAAAAGATACTAGACAATGTTTGGATGTTTGGAATCACAGAAAGCACCTCGCTCTACGCCTAATTGATGTAAAGGCTTCCGGTTAGGAACGGTTGGACTCAAGAAATTGGGTGAATAAATCCAAAATTGAAGGCGGCTCAAGAGGTGGATACCAATATAATTGGGCGATCTCGAAGCCGTATTGCGTATTGAAAAATAATGAATAAAGACTTTTTGGGGGGAGGGGTGGGTTTGTTATCGTCACCGTGGTACCTATTTGGTCAAATCAGATGAGATCTTGAATACCGCAGCGGAACTTTAATCCTGTACGTACTGAACAGGGCTGATGATGATGGTTGGTTGTGGTGGTGATGGTGGTGATGGTGGTGATGATGATGATAATGATAATGATATCAATGATATCAATGAATGTACCGGTATTATCTTTTTCGGGGTAGATTGACTGGCTGTTCTTATCTTTTTGGGAGAACGGTGGCAGCGAGGGAAGTAAGTAGATGAATAAGATTATTGATAATTCTTTCTTTCGTCTTGCATTCTTCGTATTGAGCGATATATGCACAATGCGACCTTCACTCCTAGTTTTAAAGATAAGGGAGGGATGGAAACAAGCCGAGTCAGAATATGATAAGGGGAGAAGGAAGTGAGAGGTGCTTGTTATTTGTATCTTGATGAAAGGGGTGGGTAAAAGTAAAAGTAGATGGAAAGTAGATGGAAAGTATATAGAGGATGATTGATGATTGATATGAATATGCTCGATCTTTCAAGCTTTCCAAATACCAACATGGCAGCAGCAACCGAATCAATTTATAATAAATCATCCTTCAAACTCAAAAGCCTCAATTGAGTCAATAAACAGTTTCAAGAATGAGCCTTTTCTTTCTTTTTTTTTTTTTCTTTCTTTTTCTCCCTCATGCCTCATGCCTCATGCCTCATGCCTCATAGCTCATGCCTCATGCAGTGGTTGCTTGCTTTGATTTGCCCTGCTGTTGATTCTTTTTGGTCTGGTTTGGGATCTGGGTGGATGGGTTGAAGGTCAGGTTCTGATGCAATAGCTAG
Source organism: Sclerotinia glacialis (assembly GCA_002162575.1). Taxonomy (NCBI): domain Eukaryota; kingdom Fungi; phylum Ascomycota; class Leotiomycetes; order Helotiales; family Sclerotiniaceae; genus Sclerotinia; species Sclerotinia glacialis. The sequence goes on along the minus strand of NGKH01000057.1, from coordinate 29,457 downwards.
CTCGTGTTGTTCGGACGGGATTTCTTTTGTGGTACCTGACGATCTAGGGAAAGTCCAAGGTACAGGAAGAATTGGGATCGATTGGATCTTTACCGCTCTTTAGGTAGGGTCGACCTAGTAACCTCCTTCCCCAATGGTGGTAAGCGGGCATCCGGTTATTCGAGGCATTGTAACCCTGTGGGCAGCCAAATTGGGTAGATGAGTAGCTCAGGTCAGGCCCATAAAGTATATTTATTGCCTATCTAGGACTACCCTGCTATCTAATATTGAATCCAGTGCGGTGGCAGTGTGGCTGGTTAGTCCAAATACGGAAAAGACCTATCAAGGACTTAGGGCTGGTGGACTTGGTGGGCTGGCTGGTGGGCTGGCTGGTGGGCTGGATATTCATATAGCCTTTACTTTCATTATCCGAATTATCCAGCACTTTCAATCAAGGTTCCATATCTCTTCCAGAAGAATTGCTATTTTTATCCTTTTTTATCCTTTTTTTATCCTTTTTTTATCCTTTTTTTATCCTTTTTTTATCCTTCACTCCCTCGCTCCCTCGCTCCTCTATCTATCTACTCAAAGGGGTCAGAACTGAACCTACATCTTACCCCGTTGCTACATGGAAATTGTTGGGAATGCATATCATATGATGTTTAGAATTCATAAGATTATATTACATGAGTAACCTCCCATTCAATGAAGCTGCACCTAAAGTAATAATACTCTTCAGCCACTCATGGTTTCTGGAATATGCATGATAGCCAAGCATAGGGTTACACTCGGACATTCTACTTATGGTAGCGAAGTATGCTGTTTACCTCGCGTTTACGTTTCACTCTAAGAAAAATTCCTCTAGAAAATTGGATCCAGTGATAAACAACATACATACATATCCTTTCCATAGTGTGACCTTCCAATGGAGCCAATGTAGGAAGGAGTACCGGTACATGTACCTTCTCTATCATTCAATTGATTGATCGACATTACTCGAGCATCAGGAATGGAATTAGTTCCTTCACCTATCATACATGGACCCAAATTTACTTTTGGCTCTTGGACTACTTTTCTAGGAAGAGGACAAACATATTGATGTCTCAAAGAGAAGGCTATTGAGGACGGACAATCCCTCTCTCTGAATCTACCGTAAATCCACCCATGATCCATCACAATCCACAATTTACTCATCTAGATTCTCAGATCTCCAAGACATGATGAACACAACGACGACTAATTGCCCCATGATCCCGTGATATTAGTTCTCATGACCTCCAAAATGTGGCCAAAGAAAAGGCAATTCATTAAAAAATAAATTGAAAAGGTCTATAGTAAAAGTAAGATATAGAAGTCATTAATAATACTATGAAAATAACAAAAGTTGATGACCTAAGCAAAATATCTGGATGATGTTCACTCACGCTTTCCCTTTTTAGAATTTAGCTTGGAAGAACCTTTTTCAACCCCGCTATTTACTATTTATTTACTATTCCCCAAATTGATTTCTCTTACCCCCAGGAAATCAGAAATCATACTCACCAACGTCAACCCTTACTCAAACTTACCCAATCTTGCTCAAGCATTACTCAACCTTGGTAACTCGTCATCCCTTTCATCCATTTCATCCATTTCATCCCTCTCATCCCTTTCATCCCCTTCATCCCCTTCATCCAATCGATCTTCATTTCATATCCATCCGTCTCCTGACTTTGACAAACCAATTTCCTCATCTCTCACTGCCTATCGTCATTCGGAGTCTGGATTGTATAATGGGAATTCAAGAGGAATCTCATGACTAAGGGCTTGCATTTTTCATTACACATCGGTGCATGCCAATACTGGGGTCGAAAGGTTCTCAACAAGGTCAACATCATAATATCATACCCATCGAGTCCCATACTTCCCCAGCTTCCCAGGAACGTGTTAGTTTCTCTTACCCCGGATTGTGTCACCTGCCGCTTAAAAAAGGGTCCGTGTTTGACATTTACCCTAGACTTCTTCACGGCACGCAATTTGAATCAGGAATTTCTTCATACAGCTACACCGCTAGCTTAATGAAACTCGCCGTTCGTTAAGTAATAGCGCATTTAACTCGCATATTCAAATTACATTACGTTTCTCTTGTCTCATGGCTTCTCCGGAGAACAATGTTGGTCATGAACAACATGATCAGCACAGACAACTAGGCCAGCACATGAACAGCAGAGAGTATGCTGTGTCCCAGGACGTTCAGGATCCTCTTCGTCAGATTAGAAATGAATTCATCATCCCTTCGACGGCTGATTTGCGAGCCAGGACTTTGTCAAGTTTAGGTACGAGATTCTACGCTCGGTGGTTGGATCTAACAGCTAAATGGCACCTTAGAGTCTTCAATTGCCACTTCTGGCGATCCATGCGTTTACCTTTGTGGAAACTCACTTGGCTTACAGCCGCGTATCACCTCGACTCGTATCGAGCAGCATCTCAAGACTTGGGCAACCCAAGGTGTATTTGGTCATTTCAAACCACTTTCTGATTCGCCTTTGCCAACATGGCTCCACGTAGATTCAAGTGCTTCGGAGAACATTGCCCCTATCGTTGGGGCGGAACCTTCAGAGGTTAATGTCATGCAGACTTTGACTGCTAATCTGCACCTCCTCATGTCCGCATTTTACAACCCCGATGTCAATGGTAGGCATAAAATCATATTGGAAAGCAAGGCATTTCCATCAGATCACGTGCGTCACCCCTATTCGCATTCGTCACCAATCGTTTATGCCGGCTAAATAATTTACAGTACGCCGTAGAGTCGCAGATCCGACATCACAACCTCTCACCTGCTACATCGATGATTACCCTGGAGTCAAATTCAATTGCCGAGCCCACGCTTTCCACAGATTACATACTCAAAGCCATTGAAACCCATGCTAAAGACACAGCTCTTCTAATTCTCCCAGGGATTCAATTTTACACGGGTCAATTGTTCGACATACCCCTCATTACACGTAGAGCTCGTGATTGCGGCATATTTGTCATTTGGGATCTCGCTCACGCAATTGGAAATGTCCCACTTTACCTTCATGATTGGGACGTCGATGCAGCCGCATGGTGCACTTACAAATATCTAAATGCTGGACCGGGGTGCATCGGTGGAATGTTTATTCATGACAGGAACACCCAAGTCCCCGCCGATTCATCACAAAACACAGATGCAGGCCCGGGGTTCGTGAATAGACTAAGTGGCTGGTGGGGTAATGACAAAAGTACGAGATTCGCCATGAATAATCGCTTCGTGCCGATAGCCGGCGCTGCGGGGTTTCAATTGAGCAATCCAAGTGTGCTGGACATCACAAGTCTTAATGCATCATTGGAGGTGTTCAAACTTGCCGGCGGAATGGAAGTGTTAAGGGCTAAATCCGTGAAGATCACTGCTTATTTGGAGGATTTACTCCTAGACACAACGATCTACGAAAAGGAAAGATTTTCGATTATCACACCGCAGGATAGGGAACAGAGAGGGGCTCAGCTGAGTCTGCAGCTGGCCGATGGATTATTGGATGTGGTTATGAAAGAACTAGAGTTGCGGGGAGTCGTCGTGGATGAGCGACAACCAAACGTGATCAGAGTGGCGCCAGCTCCTCTTTACAACAGTTTCGAGGATGTATGGAAGTTTGTGGCCGCGTTCAAAGAAGCAATGGATATCTCTTGGAAGGCAAATCTCGGAGAAGTGTCTGCTAAGGGCACACAGGAACTGGAGATGACTTCGTGAGAAGATAAGACGTTTTTCCAAGGCAATGACGTTGATGAAAGTTTTTACCTCCATGCGCCGAGTGCACTGTCTATAAACTCAGAGTATCCTCCAATGGTTCTCGTCGGGCCTCATGCAATGCCGTCGAGTCGGATTTTTTGATCTCTACCCATACTTAAAACCGATTTCTGGCCATCCAAACTCTCTTGAGCTATCAAAATTTTAGTATTGATAGCTATGAATCTGATGTTGCTCCCTTGTCCGTATCAGTGCGCAACCGTAACGGTTCTTAATTGGTGCCTGACCCTTGACTATGATGCTCTGGACAAGTCTAATCAACTCCAGCCTTCCTATTCGGACCAGTACCTGGTTTTTTTTTGGCTTTTAGCTCAGCATTCCAAGATTTTATATTGCCCGCTGACCAAAAGTGGCACAATAACTTTCGCCGACAGTTCTGGGCAAGCAAGCTGTATCACATATCTTAGCCACTATCTTATGAGTAGACAGAAGAAGAATAGAGTAAAAAAAATATGACACATGGTAATCACATCGGTCGGCCAACAACATAATCTTGCAAGGCGAATATGCATTCATAAGGAGAAATACGTCCAGACAGATCTTGTGCATACAGGCATGTACGGTACCTATGTCGCGCAACGTGAGAAACAGAGATCATGCACGTATTCATTGGCTTGTTTGAGTGATACTTGACATTATGTACGCTGTACTATGTGGGAGTACTTCAATTGTAGAGTAGATTGAAACACTGTGGGAGTATGTCAGCCGTCTTGGAAGACTGTAGCTAGGTCTGGGAATTCGTGTCTGCTTTCTATTCATCTATTTACCCGAAAACAATATATACGAAATGTTTTGTGCCACTTGGATCTACACGCTTTTATGATATCTCTATGCCTGTGATAGTTTCCTTAACATTGATACTATAATATCTCGAGTGCAAAGCTTGTCTCACAGGTATGCGGTATGCCAGTATTTATTCGTTCTATAGATAATCATCAAATAGAATTTACACATGTATACCAATTATATCAAACATAGTAATAGATGTTGAATATAGAATATTTCAAATTAATGAGGAGTGGGGGAAACTAATCGTAGCGGGGTAAATAAAATCACAAGATCTATCCTGCTTTTCAATAGGCTACTCTTGCATGGCAACCAACACCTTATTATAATCCCAGTGAAGCCACACTATCAGCCTCGATGATCATATAATTCTGATGAATAAGAAGCTGCATTCATTGATGACAAAGATCTTCCGGTACTTTACCAGCCCGCGATATTTTGGCGTAGTCTCAGAGTCTTATACTCAAGGAAGACTCAGTATATATCATTGCCGGGTGTTGTTCATCGATGAAACCTTGAGAAGTTAGTCTGTATATAATTCGCCTTGTAGAGAAGAGCTTGTATATTCGGGTTTCTGAAAATAGAAAGGCTCGAAATAAATCTCCTGTCTTCTAGGATATTAATTAAAGTGTAGATTAATTAAGATAAAGAATAAATAATCTCCTTGGAAAAAGTTCAGGATACTTATAATGATATTCAATTATAACGAATATTTAAAATCTGTAATAATTAATAATTGTCAAGATATAGATCAAGGTTTATAATAAAGTAATAATAAAATTATAATAAAGTTATATTATCAAGGTATAGATAAAGATTTATATTATATTATAAAAATAAAAGAATTATAAAAAGAAGAAACTTTATTTATAAAAAGTAAAGTATATTAATAATAGAAGTTTTAGATATAAAAGACAATTATAGAATATATAATTGATATTGTAATAGTATTATCTTTTTATAGCGATTATCTATAATTGCGATAATCGATAAATCTGGGATAAAAAACAAGCTAGAAAATTTGTATTTCAATTATTGATATAAAATATACTTTTTTAATAATGAAGATCTAATAAAGAGATCTTGATTGATTTTAGTTATATTTCGATAGAGTCTAATTAATAATTGAGGGGTTTATTATAAAATCTATAATTAATTTTTTAAACTTTATTTATACTAATAGATTTGATTTGTTTAAATTTATAAAATAATAAACAATGATTATATATTTTTGATTATAAAAATCTTCAATTGGTTGTTAAAATATTAGATAATATTTCCATTTGATTTAGTAGTGGAATTCGTTTTTGTTATAGCAATTTGTTAATATTATTATGTTACGGGGACAGCCTCTTGGGTCACATAGAAGTGTCAAGAGTCTTATTCCGAAATGATTTAGACTAAACTTCAAATAGATAATCGATAAAGTAATATAATGAATATATTTGTTATTTTTGTAATTATACTATAAAAGTAATGATTGATCTTGAATATAAAGTTTTATATTATAATAAAATCTTATTTTTTTATATAGATCTTTATATTTTATTAATCAATAAATCGATTATAAACAAATCGATTACTATAAAGCCGATTTCGATAAGTTGGTTTCTGGATCACGTAACACTAATCCCGTGAGCTGATGTTACCCGTCGTAACATATTATTATATTTTAGAATATATTCTTGATTTCGTTGGGATTCGGATTCGTTGATTATGTTTTAATCAACCAATTTAGCAAAACGATAAAAAGATCGGAGTAATGAATTGTAGAAAACCAGAAAGATTTTGAAACTAATTGATAATTGAAATAAACAAATATATTTATATACTTTTAATATTTTGTGTAAATCATCTTATTTATTATTATCTTTTTTTATTGAATGATTTATCTTTATATTTTTGATATTGATTTATATTTTGTTACTTTTTTTATATAATAATATATTAATATAATTATTGTTTATATAGTTTTTATTATAGAGTTATCGTATAATAAACGTTAATACACTTGTTACAAAATTATAATAAATATTAATTTATATAAGAAAGCTAATATTAAAATAAAGATTTGTTTAATAAAAGCTAACTCTTTATTTGGATCTATTTAATAGATCAATTATATCTTAGAAATATAATTCTTTGAATTACATCCTATCAATAAAGAGAAATCTATTATTTATCTGTTTTTATTTTGATTTACTTATAATACTATATAGTTCCCATCTTTCATCAATATTTTTATAATATCGATCTATTTACAAATCCCTAGTTAATCTAACTCATCAAAAGATTTCGCTATTATTATAATCAACGATATTTTAATATAATATCAATATCTTATTATTATAAACGATTATTATATATATTTAAAAAAAAACAACTTATTTATAATCTATTAATCGAAAACTTGATCTTAAATTATAAACCGAAAAGATTGTTTTCAAATAATAATAAAATAAAAGCAATAAATTTATAATCTATTTATTCTAGCTTCGTTATAATTCTATTCAATTTGTTTCGATTATGTTACAACAGGTAACATCAGCTCATGGGGCAAATGTCATATGAAGGAAAGTCGATTCGACTTGTCGATTCGAGTAATCGAGTAGATTTATCGATTCGATCAAAATACGAAGATTTATATAAAGGAATAGGTTTCATTATAATGTAAAACTTTATATTCAAGATCAATCATTATTTTTATAGTATAATTATAAAAATAGCAAATATATTTATTATATTACTTTATCGATCATTTATTTGAAGTTTAGTTTAAATCTATTTTGCGTTCAGAACTTTATAGTTACTTTTATATAATCAAAAGATTGTCCCTGTAACACTTTGAGTACCTTTATTATTTCAAATATTGAATCGATATCAATTATTTAATATAATGATTATTAATAATGTTTTACGAGGGAACCAATATATCAATATGCCTTCGATAGATCAATTTATTGATAAAAACAATGATATTGTTATAAAAGAATTCAAAGATATTACAATCAACAAAACCTTTAAGATAATTTTATTTGATAAATATATTGGAAATCGATAAGAATTTGAGATATTCTTATTACAATTTGAAATATATTTTAAATTCAATAAAAACAAGTTTATTATCGATTTAATTAAAAATATATAGGTTATATTGTATTTTAAAAGAGAAGTGTTTAAATGAATTCAATTTTATTTATATAATTATTTCGAATATAATAATATAGATTATATATAATCAATCAAAGTAATTTTCGATATCTTTATTGGATTTAAAAAAGAGATTCGAAAAGTGTTTGATAATATTAATAAAGAAAAAGTAGTTGAGGAAAAGTTATTTAATATTAAACAAATAAGATCGATTATCAAATATATTATAGAGTTCTAATGATATATAGGAATAACAAGATAAGATTCGATAATTATTATGAATTATTATTATAAAGGATTTAAATCAAAAATTAGATTGGAATTCAATAGATCAATTGTATATAATGATTTGAATGATCTGATTAAGGAATCTATCGAATGTGATGATCGATTTTATAAATACAAAATGAATCAACAGATTTACAAATCTCAAAAAGATCGAAATCAAGGGAAATACCGAAAAAACAAAGGTAAATAACATTATAATTTATAATGATATAAAGATTTTATAAAATTGAATATTATTTATAAAACACTAATCCAAAACAATCCTGAAAAGAAACAACGATGAGATAACAAGTTATGTTTTGAATATGGAAAAGTAGATTATTAAACAAGAAATTGTTAAAGTAAAAATAATATTAATATAAGAAAAGATAGATATCAAAAGAAGAAATTTGGCAAAAAATAATTTAATATTATTATTATTCTTCAATTATATATAATCAACAAAATCGATTTATTTACAAATCAATTATCAGTATATATTGAAGAAGGATCTGAGTAAGATAAGTTTGAAAAAGAAGCCGAGAATTCATAATGATTTGAAAGAAAATCTAATTAAAAAAAGTTATAGATTATTCAAGAAATTGATGAATGGAATTGTTGTATTTGAAAATTCGGAAATATAGATGACGGAATTTTTAATAAGGATGCTAATGTAATCAATGTTCAAATAGAAGAAATTTATAAAGTATAATTTATCGATAAACATTGAATTTTATAATATAGAATTATTATTGATATATTCTTTATTGAAAGGATTAACTATGAATATATAAAATATCTAAGAATTGATGATATATAAGAAGTTTTTTATCATTATTCAAATATAAAGATCGAAAATAATGATGTTTTTTTATATAGAAAAATAGATAATGAATATCAATTCAAAATTTAGATTATAATATTATCATCGATAATAAAGAGTTTATTAAGAATATAAGATAATATTATATCAATAACAATTTGGAAGGATATATTTATTGACAAAATAAGAAAATATATGGATCTTACAAAATTATTAAATAAAAAAAAGAAATTGCAAAACTTTGTGTTTTTAAACAATGATTATTTATATTTATTAATTGATCAAAATCAATAATTGAATGTAATAAATTAAATAGAACAGATTTATTGTAAAATTAAGATAAATAGATAATTAATCTAGATTATAGTAGATTCAGAAATTATAGGAAATTTTATAATATTAGAAATTGTAAAGTATTTAAAAGTATAATTTCAAATGAAATCAAAACTTTATCAATTATAATTAATTGATAGATAATTAATAGGAATTGATAATATAATATTGTAAAAGATTAAATCAATATTGATAAATATAAATTAATATAAAGAATTTATTTAATTTGATATTGTTCTATTTGAGAATCAATAAATTATTTTAGAAATATTATAATTGAAAGTATATAATTTTATTATTAATTGGTTTAAAGAAATTATAAGTTTCGATCAATATATAAACAATTATATAGAATTGTATAAAATATTTGTGAAATAGAATATATATCAAAGAGAATTGAAAATAAATAATATCGATAATATAAGATATTCAATCCAAAATCCTTTTTGGAAGATAGTATTTGAACAATATTAGAAATATATAAGAATCTTTGAAGAATCAGAAATCCAAAGTATTTTATCGGAATATAAGTTATAAGATTATAAAATAGTATTAAAAGAAGGCAAGATATTAATATATACTTCAATCTATATAATATCAATTAATGAATTGAAAATATTTAAGAAATATATTAACAACAATTTAATTAAAGGATAAATTAAAGAATCCTTATTCAAAATATTAAGTCTAATTATATAGGTATTTAAAAAAGATAGTATTAAAAGATTAATTATAGATTATAAAAAGCTAAATATATTTATTATAAAAGATCAATATCTATTTTCATTAATTATAGAATTAAAAGATCGATTAAATGAAGTAATTATATTTATGAAAATAGATCTATATAATAATTACTATTTGATTAGAATCAAGAAAGGCAAGGAATAGAAAATTGTTTTCAAATACAAATATAGATTTTACAAATATCAAATCATATTATTCGGATTGATTAATATATTAACAATATTTATATAATTTATAAATAATATATTATCAAAATATTTCGATATATACTATATATATTATTTGAATAATATCTTGATATATTCAATCAATAAAAAATAATATATCAAAAATATCAATAATATCTTAGAATATTTAACAAAATCGGATTTGTTTTGCAAATTTAACAAATACGAATTCTATATTATAGAAACAGAATTCCTAGGATTTATAATATTAGATTAAGGATTCAAAATGAGTAAAGATAAAATTAAGACAATGTTTAAATAGAAGCAATCAATCAATATAAAAGAAGTATAATCCTTTTTAAAGTTCGTCAACTTTTATTAACAATTTATATAAAGGTATTTGACAATTATTGTTCATTTAATCGATTTTACTAAAAAAGATCAAGGAATATTCGATTGGATTATTAAAGCAACAGAATCATTTGAGATATTTAAGCAAATAATAATTAAAAAGCCAATATTGTTTATATTCGATTCAGAAAAGAAGATTTTTGTTAAAATAGATTCTTTAAACTTTGTTATTAATATTGTATTTAATTAACCAAATAAGGATGGGAAATAATAATCAATTATATTCTATTCCCAGAAATTATTATTAATAGAATTAAATTATAAGATTTACAATAAAAAACTTTTAACAATAATCAAAATATTCAGGGAATAAAGAATGTATTTGGAAAAGTTCAAATATATAATACAAATATTTATAGATTATAATAATCTAATCTATTTTATTATTATAAAACAATTTAATAGATAATAGATCAAATGATCAGAAACTATAATTATTTATAATTTCAGAATTTCATATATCAAAGGAACAGAAAATACTAAAGCAAATATTCTAAATTGAAAATCAGAATATCAAAAAAACAAAAATTATAAATTTTATATAATATTTAAAAAACAAAATGATTTTTTAATTTATAATGTATTATAATTTGCAATTATATATAAATTAAAAGATAAATACTTTTATATTCTAATTCAAAGATATTATAAAGTTAATATAATAGTTATATATATTTTAGAGAAATTAGAATCAGAATTCATATTTGAAGATAAAATGATTTACTTTTATAAAAAGATATATATTCCGAATCATTTAACGAAAACTTTTGTAATAGAATAATATAAATTGTTAATATATAGATATCAAATGATTATAAGAATATTTGTAAAACTCAAAGAAATTAATTATTTCTTATAAATAAAAAAGATAATTGAAAAAGTTGTTGGGAATTATAATATTTGTATTCGAAATAAATTATTATAATATATTTTATATAATCAGCTTTAAATATTAGATATACCTTTTCAATTATAGAAGTTTATTATATAAAACTTTGTGATCAAACTATTATTTTCCAAAGATCTTATTACAAAAATTGAATATAATCTTATATTTGTTATAATAAAGAGATTAAC